>OU538751.1:4200000-4585540 GCA_912999735.1 Aporia crataegi
CCACGGGTAATTACTTTATCGGTCGTCACCAAAACTTATTAGAGCAAGTCTATTTAGTCCATTGAAAAGTTACATTTGGGGTTGCGTTTTTTAGAGGACGCAATTTTATTTTTTTGATGTGTAGGGGGGGTCAGTGTAAAGCTAAAACCAAGTTTGTGGGGTCGCCACCCTTGTCCCACGGCCGCCATCTTGAAAATAGGGGTTTAACCAGTAACTTTTTGTCGTAGAACTATTAATAAAAAAGTTATAAGTGAAAATGTTCAGAAATTGGAGAAAGAAATTATATTTTTCGATATAACTTTTTTTTAAATCATTTTACGAAAAAATGATATCAAACCATTTTTGTAGATCGTTTTTTGAGGAACAACTTTTATGAACAACATTTTTTCATTAAGGCTATAGCTAAGGTTTTACAGCGCTCCGAAGTAAGTACTATTTTTCAATACTCTTAACTATACCTATATTATACGTGTGTACTAATAATGTATCATCAGTTATTGTGTTTTTTTATTATTTATTTTGCTATAATTTTTTTAATTGTAAATTTTGCAATATTATTAATAATTAATTATTGACTCTTTCCCAACACCCACGAGGTATATATCCACGGTGATTTTCGAAATTAGAACTACTCCATCCTCAGTCTTTTCGATGGACCAGGCTGCGGCTCAGCATCTGATCGGCTTTCTGAATTAAATATCAGTGGGAGAACTGGAGAAGGAAGGGGTGTTAATGTCGGCGGTTCGTCATCAAAGTCATTTTCATTTATTAATTCTGAGAGTTCCATTACGTTGCTGCAAGTCTCTCCAGAACAATGGAAGCACACTGCAGAACATTTCAGCCCTGCTTTTCGACATCCACACACACACACATCCACTGTTGTTTGTATCTAAGGCTGTCAAGAGAATTATCATCTTTATTACCACCGTATAAAGAGATAAAAAAACGTTCACCAATTACAGTGAGCAAAGCAGGGTCAACTCTCTTGTTGAGAAACAAAGCCGTTCCACTAGAAAACTCTAAATGCTTTTCCAGGGTTTTCAAAAATTTCATTTTACCGATATTGTAAGGAGCTGAAGTTGTGTCACATCCGGAAAAAGCATGAAGAAACAGCAAGTTATCCGCAATGACATCGCCGTATATAAAACCTGACGCACAATATAATTGTTCTGCTGTTCGTTCTTTTGATGGTTTAAAAAAAATACATTTGCTTGTTGTCTACCAAGTGCTGTAAGCAATATCAATATGTCAATATCTTCAGCTACAATAGTAACGGCATTAAATAATGGAGATGCAGCAAGAGCAGTGCGAACGATAAGAGCGTCTGCATCTGATTCTGCTTGGTCAACAGTGAAACCCATCTCCGACAATACAGTTTTAAGAAGTATAATAAAGTTAGATTTGTTCTTCTCATTACCAAGAAATTTCTCTTGTGATAATGTTGGTATTGTGTTCTTGTCAAATTTAACTTCTGTCGACTGATGTTTTTTCGTGCGGCGCAAACGCTCCCAAGACTTTGTTCCTGTGACATCAGGGTCGTCTGAGTAACCATCAAACACAATGCTTGCAGAGAGCCCGAAGTGTTCTTGTACATATTTGACATATTTAGTAGTTGAACACATTGAACGATGAATTTCGAAATTATTTTAAAAATCAATAATTGTAAAATCCTGTTATGGAGTGAAAAAGAGTCAATAATTAATTATTAATAATATTGCAAAATTTACAATTAAAAACATTATAGCAAAATAAATAATAAAAAAACCACAATAACTGATGATACATTATTAGTACACACGTATAATATAGGTATAGTTAAGAGTATTGAAAAATACTACTTACTTCGGAGCGCTGTAAAACCTTAGCTATAGCCTTAATGAAAAAATGTTGTTCATAAAAGTTGTTCCTCAAAAAACGATCTACAAAAATGGTTTGATATCATTTTTTCGTAAAATGATTTAAAAAAAAGTTATATCGAAAAATATAATTTCTTTCTCCAATTTCTGAACATTTTCACTTATAACTTTTTTATTAATAGTTCTACGACAAAAAGTTACTGGATCAAAGTTGTAGAGAATTTAATTTGCAATAGAAAATGTTAAAAAAATTTTTTATTTAATTAATAGTTATATATATATATCGTAAAAACCATTTCAACCCCTATTTTCAAGATGGCGGCCGTGGGCAAGGGTGGCGACCCCACAAACTTGGTTTTAGCTTTACACTGACCCCCCCTACACATCAAAAAAATAAAATTGCGTCCTCTAAAAAACGCAACCCCAAATGTAACTTTTCAATGGACTAATTATTATAATGCCGAAGTAACAAAAAGCGATTTGTCATATTATGTGGTGCGCCAGCGTCCCCCCGCCTCGACCGCATATGTCGTTCCCAAAAGACGCCTCGCTTCCATCATCATGACGCTTCGCCAGATTGACGTTATGCCTGCTGTCAAACACACATACATAAATTTCGGTGATTCATTTTTATTTAATTATTATTTTTTATTATTTCAGCCTAACGATAAACATCTGTCATTAGTGTGTTCCCTTCTGGGTGTATCTAAACCAGAGTTGTTAAGATGGCTGACTCACCGTCGCATTTCATCTGCACGCGAAGTTATCGTATCAAGAATGGATGTGCAGAAAGCGATGTTTGCGAGAGACGCATTAGCGAAACGATTGTATGTGGAATTGTTTTCGTGGTTGGTCAAAGCTGTCAACCGAGCGTTGGACACAAGAACCGCGAAAAAACATTTCATAGGTTAGTTGTTTTATTATAAGAAATCGGATTTTTTGAGTAATTTTGGATAAAGTATGCTTTTTTAGCCATTTTTTTTTTAAAAACAAAATCATTTTTCTATATCAAAAAAACTTACGGCTTTAAATTGTAACTATAAAACTATGGAACAGATTGTGACCACAAAGAAAGCACCAGCTTTCAAACAAAAAAAGAACTATCAAAATCGGTTCACCCATTTGAAAGTTCTGAGGTAACAAACATTTTAAAAAAACAGTCGAATTGAGAACCTCATCCTTTTTGAAATCGGTAATAATAATAAAATAAAGAGTTATTTATACCATTTATAACTCAAGAATAGATGAACCGATTTTGATGATCTCTAATTTGTTAGATCCTAATCCAAAAATAGCAAAATTAAGAGGGCGTATAAAGGTAAATTGTCGATCTTAGATTTGATTCTTAAACTCGATAATAAGCCACAAATTGGTTGTTTTTTAATATGATATAACATATGTAAAAGAAACTGGACGGAGTGAAAACATGACATTTTAATATTTTATCTATAGAAAAAAAATAGCAGTTACGTCTAATTTTCAACTAAAATCAATTTATGTTCAAAACTGTGCATATAACAGAGTCAATATTTTAATACATAATATAAAATTATATTACCTAGCGACTGTGTTACCATTTAAAAATATATTGTATATTTTACGAGTTATTAAAATAAAACTATTTCGACGCTTACTACGTTTTTATTCCGCGTAGAACACTCGTTCTGTTTCACCTGGCATCGATACGTTAGACGAGTGCGGGGCTAGGTTAGCTAAGGTAACTAACATTATGACACAAGAGTTTTATATATAAAAAAATTAAGCGCGTGGCAAAGAATTATACCAATAAAGAGGCCACACGCAATTCGCCACAATCCTCATTTAACACCAAAACTTTTCAATCAAAACATTAGTTCCCGAGATAAAAGCGTTCAAACAAACTTCAGCTGTATAATATTGATTGACATATAATATTGTTGAATATTGACTGAGTTATGTAAATACCCTTTTAAAACCCTCTAAAGAACTAAATACCGCCACGGCGGTAATCACCAACTTTACACCCTAATCATAATCTGTTACTTCAGGTGTTCTCGACATGTATGGCTTTGAGACGTTCGAGATAAATTCGTTCGAGCAGTTTTGTATAAATTACGCGAACGAGAAATTACAACAGCAATTCAATTCACATGTTTTTAAATTGGAACAGGACGAATATATTAAGGTATTTATTTATTTAATATTTAATAGGAAAAAAAATTGGTTATATGTAAAGTCGGTTTACTGTAATGTCCACACTGTGCCTTTTCATCTTCAACTTTTGTCGTCATCTTTCTAGTCAACTTTGTTAACGTATTAATTGAATGCGTAAATGGAACGCGATGCTACGTCATTTTGGTTCTGTCAGCGTTGAAAACATGAGCGATGAGAACATTTTCCTTGGTGGAATATGGACATATGGTCATAAGAAAATCCAGAAAATAAGAACAAAGCGAAAGTTTTATTCTTAAATTAATAGTCTTATTATTTTGATCCTAAAGTTGTGGAAAGCTTCTGTAATCTTCAATAAACTTCAAAGTAATATTTTTTCTTCGTCCGCCATCTAGATGTTGAACGCTTTGTGGCATAGAAATTCACCAGTCGTGGGAAACTTAATTCGCAGCGCGCGCTATGCTTTCAACTGTCAATAACGCAAGCGTCAAGGGCATGCCGCACGTGCGTTGTGACGCATGCCCTTGATGAACGAAAAAATGCACAGTGTGGTCATAGCATAAAAACTGTTGCATACGCGTAGGCATCATCGAAATAGTATTAATCAAAATAGTCCACGGAACTCTACTTGTTAATACTAATCCTTACTAATATTATTAATTCGAAAGTAACTCTGTCTGTCGCGCTTTTACGCCAAAACTACTGAACTGAATTTAATGAAATTTGGTACAAAGAGAGTCTGAGAAAGGACATAAGCTTTAATGCGAAAAAAGGGTTATAAGGGGTTGAAAGGGGGATGAAAAGTTCTATGGAAATATCGTAAAATAACGTTACGACGAAGCTAACGCGGGTGAAATAGCGGGACACAACTTGTTGATTTTAAGTGAAATTTGAAATATATTAAAAATGTTTATTCCGCAGGAAGAAATCTCATGGAAAATGATAGATTTTTACGATAATCAACCTTGTATAGACTTGATAGAAGATCGTTTGGGTGTCTTGGCGCTTTTGGATGAAGAGTGCAGAGTGCCTCAGGGCTCAGGTAATACACATGTATCTAATATATAATATATACAGGGTGGAAACTTTCAGCGGGGCAGTAAGGGGAAGTACCTTATCCGTTACAGCTACACGAAAATGGTCTTAACAGACTATCCATAATTTTTTATGGAATTTTGATTCCCATTCACCGATTTTCAAACTGATACATAATTAGAGACAAACCTTGAGAAATAAAGGCTTTATTCAGTTTTAAAACAAGACATTAGAATAACAGACAATATATGAATGACAGTGACATCAATCAGCTAGTAGCAAGGAGTATTCTATA
Organism: Aporia crataegi; assembly: GCA_912999735.1. Lineage (NCBI taxonomy): Eukaryota > Metazoa > Arthropoda > Insecta > Lepidoptera > Pieridae > Aporia > Aporia crataegi. Next base: position 4,205,338 of record OU538751.1, read on the forward strand.
TCATTCACCCCTTCCTTGAAACGTAACATAATCGTTAAGATGAACTGGTGGACGTCTGGAGCGCTCAGAGCGGCGTAACTCAGCCAATGACACTTCACTTCTTTCTCTTACGCCACTAGTTGTAGGGACATTGACTGTTTGCTCTGTGGGAACTATTTCAGCAGCATCAGGCTCACCTTCATCTGAAGAATATTCATCATGGGCGGAAGGTAGAGGAGCCAGGTGTCTATTCGATATCGTGCCCTCCCTTCCGTCTGTATACCTGACATAAGAATAGTGTGGATTACTTTGCAAAAGTTGTCCTTCTTGTACAAGAGGCTCAAACTTTGAGTTACGGACATTTCTTTTTATGAGGATTGAGCCAGGTGTCATGAGCCATGCTGGCAGGGAAATACCATTAGGACTTCTGCGGGAATGATGAAACATTCTCTCATGGGGAGTAGCATTAGTAGAGGTGCATAACAGCGAGCGAATTGAGTGTAGAGCTACGGGCAAGACTTTCTCCCAGTCTGACTCTCCAGGCCTCTCGATTTAAGACTGAGTTGGATAGTCTTCCAAAGAGTTCCATTCAAGCGCTCGACTTGGCCATTCCCCTGCGGATTGTATAGAGTAGTCCTACTGGAAGCAATTCCAAGAGAAGTGAGATATTGAGTAAGTTCTTGAGACATGAACGAGCTTCCTCTATCCGAATGGATGTACATTGGCGTTCCAAAAATATAAAAAACCTCTTTCAAACATTTTATTACCGTGCTCGATGACATGTCTTTACATGCGAAAGCAAAGGGGAATCGACTGTACTCATCAATGATCGTCAATATATACTTGTTTTGTGTTTTCGATGGCAAGAGTCCTTTAAAATCAACGTTGAGACGTTCAAATGGAGTTGTCGCTTTTATTAAGTTGCTTAAAGTCGTGAAAATCTCGGTTTTATTTCAGAACAGACTTGACAATCAGCATCATTAACTGAATAAGGCAGATTTTTCGACCGAATCCAATGGTACATACGAGCTACCCCGGGATGACATAAATTTTGATGGAGTGTTTTCAGACTGTTCATACTGACATGGGCGCATATTCGTGTTAAGGCATCTGCGGCTTTATTGTCCTTGCCAGGGCGATAAATTATATCATACTTAAAGCATGATAATTCCAGTCTCCAACGTTAAATTTTTTCATTCTTTATTTTACTGCTGTGTATTTGGTTAAACATAAAAGCAACAGACTGCTGGTCTGTGACTAGTAAAAAATTCCTGCCAATAAGGTAATGCCACCATTTTCGTAAAGCTTCTACAATCGCTGCGGCTTCCTTTTCAATCGAGGACTGTCGTTTTTCCGAGTCTGTCAGCGTACGAGAAAAGAAGGCGACCGGTCGTTCATTCTGAGTTAGGGTCGCAGCAAGTGCATTATTAGAAGCGTCGGTTTCGACAGTAAATGTGGCAGTTTCATCAATGGCAACCAACGAGGCCTTGGCGATTTGTGACTTTAGATGGTTAAAAATAGTAATCTTTTGTTCAGACAAAGGAAAACTGTTAAAGGATAAAAGTGGCTTTATCCTTTCTGAAAAGTTAGGTATCCATTGACTATAATGTGAGAAGAGGCCGAGTGCTCTTTTGTGGGCAGCTGCATTTTCGTATAGCCCAGAAGATTGATAGTTTTTGTATCGAAGATACATTTATCTTTGTTTAACGTAATACCATATTTATTTACTGCTTTCATAAACCTGGTTAAATTATCGTCATGTGCAGTTTTGTCTTTACCACAAACTGTGACATCATCAAGGTACGCAAAAGTGCCTTTCAAATGTTCTGTTTCAATTATATAATTCAAGGCGCGCTGAAATGCCGCAACGCCATTGGTGACTCCAAATGGTATTCGTGTAAATTGAAAAAGTTTTCCGTTAGCTTCAAAGGCCGTGTAAATTTTCTCTTTTATAAGGATAGGCACTTGATGGTACGCAGACTTTAAATCGATTTGACTGAAATGGTTATATTTGGCAACTTTAGCTACGATTGTTTCAATGTTCGGTAACGGAAACGCATCTAACTCTGTGTATTTATTGATGGTCTGCGAGTAATCTATTACCATTCTCTTTTTGAGATGACCTCCTCCAGTCACTGAGACCTGCGCTCGCCACGGAGATATACTAGGTTCTATTACCCCGTCTTCAAGTAGTTTGGTGACCTCGGTTTTAATAAAGTTTTCGTCTTCCGCGCTATGGCGTCTCGACCGAACAGCGATCGGTTTCGTATTCGGCGATAAATTAGTAAAAAGAGAAGCTGGAGGTAGAGATGCTGACATTACGCTGTATATCTTCAAAGGTTCTCGTGTTCCTCCGAAATCAAGGTGCAATGATGAATGATTTTTGAGCAAGTCATGTCCAATTATAACATCGGCACAGAGATTATTCACAATAAGCAAGGGATGTTGTCTGTATTGATAATCGTTAAGTTGGATTGTTGCATGACAAACACCTTCGACAAACGAAGTGTGGCTTAAGGAAGCCAACGTTATGGATTGTTTACAAGGCTTTATCTTTAGTTTGATTTCTCGGGCTAAATTCCTATCTATAAAACTTACAGAGCTACCAGTATCGATGAGTGCATCTGCCCGGTATTCATTTACAGTTACAGGTACGGTTGCTTTGCTGAGGCTGCTTGGCGAGGCAGCTAATATCGCAGATACTCCTTCGTTGCTATTCGTATCTTGTGGTTCAGTAGTTATAGCGTGAGCTCGTTGGCTGCTCCTACAGACATTTGCAAAATGACCCTTTTTTGAACATAGTTGGCATTCGACGTGAAAAGCCGGGCATTTTACTCTTTGATGTATATTTCCACTACAAAAGAAGCAGCGTCTTGGTTTAGAGAGCGAACGAGTTGTTGATCTCACAGCGGCTACATTTGGATTGGAGTTTGATACAGCGTTCAAGATAAAATAATTTGTGCTTGTGTTAGTAAATACTTGCGTATTCGCTTCAGCGTCTTCTAGAGACATTGCTAAATTTACGGCATCATCTAAAGTTATGTTTAGTTTTTCAAGTAGTCTTTCTCTTTTTGTGAGCTTATACCAGCTATAAACGCGCCACGCATCGTTTCGTTACGGTGCTCCTCGGCGGTAACTTGCTTGAAATTACACTCTAGTGATAATGCTCTAAGAGATTGAACGTACTTCTTTATGGACTCACCTGACTTTTGTTTACAAGTATTCAGTAAGTGGCGAGCAAGTATTTCATTTTTGCGCTTCATGTAGATACTTTCTAAAACCTTCATAGCTTCTTCGTATGAAGAGATGTCCCGAATAAAAGAGAAAATATTTAGCGAAACATGATTCACCAAGAGTTTAAGTTTCATAGAATCTGAGATTTCTTCCCTGCATTCTTCTGACAGGAAATTTTCGAATGTGTACCGCCAATGCTTCCATTTTGTATCCGCGGCAGAAGAATTCGGCTCTTCTTCAAAGCGATCTGGTCGAAGATACCTCATCATGGCGGATTTGGTGTGATCGGTTTTGATATCTTTTTCTTCCTTGGGCGGCATTTTCTTATGTTTTATTTTAGTGATTTTAAATTTAAAACTGAATAAATTGATACATAATTAGAGACAAACCTTGAGAAATAAAGGCTTTATTCAGTTTTAAAACAAGACATTAGAATAACAGACAATATATGAATGACAGTGACATCAATCAGCTAGTAGCAAGGAGTATTCTATATCACAAACTAGATAGCAAGAAAATAGCCAATGAGTAGTAATTACAGTGGAGTCATTTTAATAGGTAACATTTGACGTCGGTCAGTTTTATCTTCATAGTGAGGTGACCTGCTTAAAGACATCGATTAAAATGAATGAATCGATACGGACTTGAAACATATGTGAATTTTAAAAATCATCAGGCGAATCTCTGTCCCAATATTATTTTTTCTTTCGTAAAAAGAATAATAAATATAATTATGTTTTTTTATTATAATCACAACGTGGTTATTAATTTATGGTGATATTTCTTCACAAGTAATCATTTCATCGATTCTACTTTTCAGCTTTCGATTTCTAGAGTAACATCCCTAGTGTTTAAAAAGGGTTAACTGACGCAACATTGTAACGACGTTCAGTTTTTTGTATCAGAAATTGTTTATTATGTTTAGGATGGTTTATTAGTGAAAGCAAATCGTAAAATTACTCGTATCGGTCATTATTACAATAAATATGTAATCGTAATTGAAAAAAGTTAAGCAATTGTGCAGTTCTAACAAAACGAAACAATATATTATTTTATACCCGCCGTTACAAGGTTACGTTGTTGAATTTTGATGAACTGTCAAATGTTATCTATTAAAATTACTCCACTGTAGGCGAGTTCATACATGTTCCGCGAGTTTTCCAGGGCGTACCCTTCCCCTGGATACGCCATGTCTCTGTCCCTTTTTCTTGTATGCTTATATAGTCTTCTTGTCATTCGTAAGCACTTATCAGAGCTGTCATGTTTTTTTTAAATATATCTAAGTAAATTCCCATTAATATAAGATTTATTTTCCAGATGCGGGTTTTGTTGGCAAGTTACATGATAAATGCTCAAAATACCCACACTTTTTAAAACCGCGGTTCGGTGCTGCTAGTAAGTTTATATGTTAACTAGGTTTTAAAGGTGCGCTGGGCCGCAAGCGGCCCGCGTGGGTTTTGTTAATTTACATTATAGGTTTAAATACTTGCGTATTCGCTTCAGCGTCTTCTAGAGACATTGCTAAATTTACGGCATCATCTAAAGTTATGTCCTCCTTGTAGCTTTATATAATATGATATGATGATGATGATATTTAAGTTATGGTTATTTTTAGTTAAGAAATGATTATTTTTCGATCGTTAAAATATCAGTCAAGCCTAATTAATGTATGATTTATATGTGAATAAATTATAATTTTAATGAATTTATTTCTTAATTGTTTATTTCCAGCATTTATCATAAAGCACTTCGCTGATAAAGTGGAATATCAATGTGGTGGTTTTGTCGAGAAAAACCGGGACACAGTGTTAGAGGAACAGTTGGAATGTATAAAATCATCGAGCAACTGTCGTCTGATACATTCTATGTTTGCCGAGAATTCTTTCGACCATTCTGCGACCCTGCCGCCTCCTTCTAAAAGAAGAAACACTCCTTCCATACCCATGGCCAGTCTTACTGTAAGTGTAACTTATTACAGCTTTAATTGATACTTATAAACTAACTGACAATAAAAAATAGAATGGGTGTAGTAAGTTATCCTTAAAAGGTATGATATGCCACCAAGGACTTCTTTGTACATCTAGAAAAGGGGAATATCCCGTTTTGCATTGTTTTGTTATATCTCAAAGGGATTTAGCATAGAGTTGCTAACCGTCCTGTTTTCCCAGGACATATCCTAGTTTTTGTAGTGTCCTGGGATGTCCTGAATAGTTTTTAAGTGGCGTCCTGGCTTTTTAAGCGCTTATTCGAATACTTTTGTTATAAAAATAATGATTTTAAACATTACTCGAATGTCATTTCATATATTTTCACTCTGTATAGAGCAACTCTATTACTGCGTCCTGTTTTTAAACTGAATTGTCCTGTTTTTTCCGACTTCAAATCCTAGTTTATTAAATTTGGGGTTGGCAACCCTAATTTAGCAGCGTCTTCGATGAAAGCTCCCAGATGGCTTGACTTATTCCAACATTTCCAACAATTATCATCATAATCCAACCAATTTACATAGAATTACATAGATTCTTATATTTTCGTTCGTTTTGGAGTAGAGACTTTGGGTCGATGGAGGCCAGAAGTCGATTGTTTAAAGAGATATTGACGCTTAGTTGAAACCACAGGAAACCCAAAAGCTGGCTCATATCGGCCATAACGACACAACGCCAGTAGCCAGTATTTTGGGTACGCACCCCACGGCTTTGTATTTTTGTAAATATATTTGAGTACATTATTCTAAATATGTCTTAAATTGTTAATTCCAGCTACCGCTCCGCCGTACGTCCCAACAGAAGCATACAGTTGGTGCTCAATTCCGTCAGTCTCTGTCGGCGCTGATGACAACTCTGTCATCGACAACGCCGCTGTACGTGCGGTGTATCAAACCAAATGACACAAAACAGCCCTTCCAATTTGACCCGGCAAGAGTTGTCAATCAACTGCAGTATGTTTTTGACGTTACAAAATTAAATTTGACACTAAAACGCTATCTACGTTGTGTTTAAATTTTGCCGCGTAATATTTTGCTGTTGGTGAAATTCTACAGTGGTGTCATTTTAATAGGTAACACTTGACAGTTCATCAAAATTCAACAACGCAACCTTGTAACGGCGGGCATAACATATTATATTTTTTCGTTTTGTTAGAATTGCACAATTGCTTAACTTTTTCAATTATGATAACATATTTATTGTAATAATGACCGATACGAGTAATTTTACGATTTGCTTTCACTAATAAACCATTCTAAACATCAACAATTTCTGATCTAAAGAACTGAACGTTGTTACAATGTTGCTTCAGTTAACCCTTTTTCTTTTTAAACAGTAGGGATGTTACTCTAGAAATCGAGAGCTGATAAGTAGAATCGATGCAATGATTACTTGTGAAGACATAAATTAATTAATAACCACGTTGTGATTATAATAAAACATTATTATTTTTATTATTTTTACGAAAGAAATGATAATAGGACAGGGATTCGCCTGATATTTAAAATTCACATGTTTCAAGTCCGTATCGATTCATTCATTTTAATCGATGTCTTTAAGCAGGTCACCTCACTATGAAGATAAAACTGACAGACGTCAAATGTTACCTATTAAAATGACTCCACTGTACTTTCTCTCTGTCCAATAGCTAAAACTGGCTTGGTAATGATATCTTATGTACGATTTTTTGCAATATTTGTCGAAAGGTAAAAGTCGATCGAATATTTTTTTACTTCATTTTTAAAATAATTGATTAATAATTAAGTTCATATTTTCACGTTATTATGTATAAATTAATTTTAAATAAAAAATATGTTTGGAAATGCTCGACTGTTTTAGGGAATCCATATCACTACATAGTATAAAACAAAGTCGCTTTTTCTCTCCCTATATCCCTTTGTATGCTTAAATCTTTAAAACTACGCAACGGATTTTGATGCGGTTTTTTTAATAGATAGAGTGATTAAAGAAGGTTTTCATATAAGTTTTATACCCGTGCATACCCGGGGCGGGTCGCTAGTTAATATTATAAAGTCGAAAGTAACTCTGTCTGTCTGTCTGCTACGCTTTCACGCCTAAACCACTGAGCCGATTTTAATGAAATTTGGCGCGGAAAAATGATGTGAAAAATGAACGGATGGTTTTGACTTAAATTTATTTCGAATTCTAGCGAGACAAACGAACAGTAATTGATAAAGATTTTTATGCTACAGAAGACTTAGCATGTTTATTAGTAAAAAAATAAAATTTTAAAAATATTTTCATGACAAATATGTAATTTTTAACCGGCCTTCAAAAAAAAACAAAAATGAGGTTATCATTTCGACGTTTTTTTTTTCAGTGCGTGCGGTGTTCTCGAAACAATACGTATATCAACAGCCGGATATCCCACGAGATGGCTGTATCGAGAGTTCTTCAACAGGTAACCTATATGATATGCAAACAATTTAAAAAACTCTCCAATCAACTATATATATAAAACAACGTGGGGTTACTTACAAGCAAGAACCTTTTACCGCCTCCGGTGCTAAGTCTACGCGTCTGTGTAATGCCCAGAGGTCCTGGGTTCGAATCTTGGGAGGACAAATGATGTTTCGTTGGCTTAGAAAGCTGATCACCTACTTGTCTGTAAAGTAAATGATCAGTGAAACAGATACAGAAATGTGTCTGCCCCATGCCCCACTAGGGGTTACGAGAATTCACTTTATAACGCAAGAACGGATGCACCGATTTTGATTATATTGTTTTGTTGGACTTGTCTAATCGGAGAATAGCAAAATAACTATTAAATATGGAAAAATTCACGAAAAAGTGCTTATTAAGAGAATTCGTTTCCTCATACATTTTCTATGGAATGACGTTTTAGGTGACACGTTATTATTCGGAACTCTAGCGATACGAAGTTTATGAAGTCCACAAAACAGGGGTAGTAACAAATAATTTTAACAAAAAAAAAACCGATTTCAATTAAGCGTATGTCAAAGAGTTATTTCTGTAAAAAGGCCACACGCAATTTGCCACTCTTATAGATGTACTAAAAAGTCCTTGGTGGTATATATTTGGGTACGAAGTTCGCTGAATCAGCTATTAATGAAATATCGAAAATAATGTATCTCTAAGCGAAGGCCATCAGTTTTAAGTTTAGTATAAGATGCTTTCTATATAGTGTCAGAGAGAAAGTATGACAGAAAAAGCGTGAGAGCGAGAGAGACAGTATGAGAGCAGTTATGATGGTGAAGAGAGGGAAGAGAAGTAGGCAGTGAGCAAGGAACGAGCGTGAAGGAGAGTCGTTGAAGAGACATTTGTAAAGACGTCATTTTTGTATTACATATCTATATATAAAAAATGAATCGCTGAATGTGTTGGCAAGCGCATATCTCGAGAACAGCTGAACCGATTTCGCTAATTCTTTTTTATAATATTCCTTGAAGTACGAGGATGGTTCTTACAGAGAGAAAAATTTGGGAAATTCTCGAAAAAATTATCCATCTTGAGGTTATCATATTAATAATATTTCTTTTCAGATACCGCCTCCTTTGTAGATTTAAAGAAATCGATCGTTTAGACATCAAAAAGACCTGTAGTCGTATTCTCCAAAGACATGTCAAGGAACCAGATAAATATCAATTCGGTGCTACGAAGATTTTCCTTAGGGCTGGACAGGTATTTTTAATTCATTTCAATCTATATAAATAAAAATGAATCACCGAAATGTATGTAAGCGCATAACTTCCGACAGCACCAAATTGGATAATTCTTTTTGTGTTTGTTATTGTCTGGAAAAGGTTCTTATGAAAGATAGAATTAAGGAAATTGCGAGGAACATTAGAAAATTTAAGAAAACTTAACGACAATATCAACTTTTCTAATGTAATCTTATGGCGTTTGACATAACTGTCAGTTTTAAATTATTATGTCAATTCGAATTGAACATTCATAGTTAAGACCGGACAACGTATTTGGGAGCTTTCATTAAAGACTCTGCCTAATCCCTTTGAGATATAACAAAATAATGTATGGTGGGATATTCCTCTTTTATAGATGTACAAAAAAGTCCTGGGTGACATATATGTACCTTTAAAGGATAGCTTACTATACCAATTCTATCTTTTATTAGCGGTACAAAGTTCGCCGGGTCAGCTAGTTAATAATAATATGTCACGTTTACAAATAAATTAACAATTTACACCCCTTACGTATTCGTGCTCAAGATCAATTTTTAGTGTTCGACGTACCAAATTGGCGACAAAGTAACATAGAGCTTGAGTTAAATAGTTTTAAGTTAGGTGCTAATAGAGTAAATAAACTTATTAGGTTATCAATATTGAACGCGCTCGAATGAATTTCAGATGGCGTATCTTGAAAAGGTGCGTGCAGAATTACTCCGTGCGTATTGCGTGCGTGTACAGAGTTGCGTGCGTAGATTCTTAGCCAGACGACGCTATCAACGAATCATGAAGGCCATAAGAGGGATTCAGGCTTATGCCAGAGGATATATTGATAGGACGTGAGTATATATATTTATTTAACAGATCATATACATACAAAAGAAATACAAGTCCTGAGAATGTTTCATAGGTGAAGTAACACTACTTAAGGCCCCCCGCGCACTAGGCAGCCATGGCTGCGCAGCCAGAATATTTGCGCAGCCAGTTATTAGCAGCCAATCGACGACTTTAGTCTAGAATTCTAGAATTCTAGACTAAAGTAGCTTTTTCTTCCCCTATATCCCTTTGTATGCTTAAATCTTTAAAACTACGCAACGGATTTTGATGCAGTTTGTTTAATAGATAGAGTGATTGAAGAGGAAGGTTTCTATAAATGTTTTATACCCGTGCAAAGCCGGGGCGGGTCGCTAGTTTTAAATATATCTCGGAAATGTTCCACTCAAAATAAATGAAATTTATTTAAGATTGAAAATTACAGGAAAGCACAAGAAGTTCGTCGCAATCGAGCGGCAATCATGATACAGAAACATGTCCGTGGTTGGCTCAAACAAAAACGGTATAAAAAACTATGTCTTCTCGCACTCGGGTTACAAGCACATGCTAGGGGCTATCTCGCGAGGAAGAATTTCAAAGAGAAACGGTTCTTACAGGCGGTGAGTAAAGACTTTAGTGCATGTCTGTATGTCTGTAGTATCGTAGCTACAAAAAAAATTGGTTGTCTGTTTATGGACGATAATTTTACGTGATAACGTCTGAAGAAAACATTGATGAACAAGATGAAAAAAAAATCAATTCAATTCATCAAAGTATGCATTTTTATGAATTGAATTATCACACGCTAGCCGATCGTGCGTCTCTATCGCTTGTTCCGCGCTCTCGCTTGAACGTTCGGCTCAAACGGAACGTGACACTTTTTCGTGCAGCTGGCGTTCATTGATTTATAGACGTTATCACTTTAAAAATGGACTAATATTTGTTTGAAAGGAGATTTATCAAAAATTCTTCTGTTCATTCATTTATGTCGTAATTTGTAAAGCTTTTTACCGACTTCAAAAAACAGGAGTTTCTCAATTATATTTATGTTCGTTATCTCAGAATTTCGAGTGGCTGAATCGATTTCGATGATTCTTTTTTGTTTGAAAGCTGGTGCTTCCCGTTTGATCCCATTTGAATTCATCAAAATCTGTTCAATAGATTTAGAGTTACAATTTGAACTTTTTTGGTAAAATTTTAACAATATTTTTAATGGACCCAGAATTCCATTGTAGAACCCTTGAAATGTATAAGAGATATATGTTAAATGTATATAAACTTAAGCGGGTCGATATTGACAAGATGTGTCATTCAACTGACAGATGTCAGACAACTTGTCATTTACTTTTGTTTTCAAGAAGGATTTAATGTTAGGTTATTTATTAAAACTGCCTCTTTGGCATAGCGGTAGTGGCAGCGTCTGCTAATAACGAGGTCTCGGGTTCGAATTCCGGGCACATCTTTGGGTTTTCCAATTTTTCCAATAGTAGCTTGGAGTCTGGAATTGTGCCCGGGACAATGAGACTAAGACAATATCTGGCGAAATGTGGGTGTACTGAGTGCACCTCTGCCCACCCCTTCGGGGAATTAAAGGCGTGACGATATTATTTATTATAAATTTTTATTCATTTTAGTGGAATTCAAATTATAGTTTTTCATGTCAATTTAAACTTACTACTTACTTAAAACTCTTCGCTTTTATATTATCACTGAGTTTTACTGATACATGGTAGTCCCGCAGATTACCAAACATTTCGTCAATTTTACCAATTTGCTCCTTGTTCTCTAAGAATATTGGTGCATTGAAGTGGGGCACGTCTTCAATGTCAACTTTACATACGAGGTCGTCCTGCACAGTCCAACCATAGTGCCCTAAAGGGATTACAGTTTCAGGTGGACCCGCATCTTGGTATCTATTACCGCCGCCACTACCACCGCCACGCCCGCGAAATCCACCGCCACCGCGGCCTCCACCTCCGCGACCACCGAACTCTCTTCCGCCTCCACCTCCTCTACCACGAAAGGACATTTTATGTTTTAAAATTTATAAAGATAACCTCAAATTTGTTTTGTATCGGAAGTTAAGGCGTGCACGGTGCAAACTGCTTACCTAGTGCTTAGTGCTTACCGTAGCTGCAGTGCAAACGAATAACATTCGAGCAGTTTGATAGTGACACTAGGTTTTGAGTCAAAACTTTTGACATTATGGGTGCTTTCCACCCAGTGTTGCCGACTATGAGTCTATATTTTATACGTAGAGGGAGTATAGTAATAGAGTGGTCAAGACGTTTATCTAGGGTATGTTCCGATATGCACTGCGACCACTGTACAGTTTGACGTCAATTTAGTATACTGTGAAGCCGTTCCTTTATAGTTAGATATACTGGTTACTATTTAAAACGGAACGCAATCCCGTATACTGTCAGCCGCATTTTTTGACACAGCATTCAAGTAAGTGTATTAAAGTTTTCTAGTTCATTAAAAAAAATTGTTGTTGGAGTACTATGGTACTATTAATTGTAAATTGAATTTATAATATTGTTAATACAATTAGTCATTATAATACTTTGGCATTAGTTTCCTTTTCTGTAGTAAAAGTCTATATGTATATATATATAGTCTGTGATGTTCTCTATAACTTATGTCACTGCGCTCTGTACTCTGTGTGTAACGTTAAGTGTATTATAAGCAGCGGCACGTAAGTCTAGCGCTGGCCTATATGTGGAGGGGATTGCTGCGCATGTGTACTGTCGCGCACGCAATACATTATATGCCACTGATTAATGATTACCTAAATAACGATATTAAGCTGAACGAAATGTGAAGGATAGCTGCTGCGCATGATTACTGTCGCGCATGTAAGTAATATTACCTATCTATAAGATATAATAAGACAGTAAAAAAGTGTCTGTACATAGAACGTATTTCCAAAAAAGACCTAAGATATTTTAACAAGTTTATGGGATGTAGAGAAATAAAAACATTATCTTTTAATTTGTAATCTTTTATTAATCTGAATCAGAGAACGGTATCACGCCTTCAATGGTCTCGCGACAAGGCCTTTTGCTTACTGAGGGCCCGGGCTCTGGCTCAAATTTACAATGTTGCTGTCCGAATGACTGAACAAAGTATTTGTAGCTTCGTCAATCTCACTTTGGATTTGTTTCAAAGAATCAATTAATTCGTTAGATTCCCTTTTTAAAAATCAATTCACGTCATAAACCATTTTCCTGGCTTGTCTTTTCAAAACAGTATTTGTTCTAGGCATATTCACTTTAAAGTCACAAACAAACATAAAAACAAATAACAAACAACAAAACACTAACAAATTCAAACGTAACAAAAAACAACAGTAACAATAATATTAATGACGCGACTGTACACGGGATGTGCGCGGGGTGTCGTATCGGTGCGGGGGACGGAATGCGACTGGAGAGCCAATCGCCGCTACGCGCGCCCGCTCTTCATTCCGCTAGCCCCCCTCAGGTACCTTATTTTTTACTTCTGCGCAATAACGGTCAGCGCTAGAGTTTCGTGCCGCTACTAATACAAATTAGTAATTACAATAAAACTGCAAGTCCACAAACTCGTGTTACTTTTATAATCCTACAGGTTATGGGCCCAGCGCCATAACCACGGAATAAGTAAAACGTGGAATAAGAGAAAAAGGAAAAATTTCTATCGACGGCATCAACTCGGATACGTCGGTTTTAAGGTTAGATCGACGCCACACGGGCTCGGGACGAAAAATACTTGTATTACAAGGACGGGACAAGCAGGAAGGAAAATAAATACACAATGGAAGAAAATAAGACTTTGGGTACACACATCAAACTAGAAGGTGCATCGAACTGGAATGTTTGGAAATTCCAATCAGTGATGATGCTGCGAAGTCAGGATTTGCTCGACGTAGTTCAAGGTATCAAGGTAAAGCCGGAAGAAGCGACTGAAAAGGCACGATGGGAGAAGCTGGACGCAAAAGCTCAAACATGGTTGGTGACAAGAATGTCAGAAAGTGCAATGATGCATATTTTAACATGTACTTCATCAGCGGAAATGTGGAGAAAACTATCTAGTGTCTACGAACAAACATCGGAAACAAGCATACACATTGTTCAACAACGATTCTTTCAGTATAAATATGAAGATGGAACACCCATGTCCACATTTCTATCCAAAATCGAAGAATTGAAGAATCAGTTAAAGCAGATGGGAGAAAGCATCTCCGAGAAATTCGTCATAACAAAAGTGTTGATGTCGCTTCCAGCCGATTATAAGCATTTTGTCTCCGCCTGGGAATCTGCACCGGAGGAGAAACAAACCTATGACAATCTCGTTGCTCGGCTTCTAATAGAAGAGGAACGCTTAAAGAATAGACAGGACGTGTCTCAGCAATCAGCGGCGGCTTTTGTTGCAAAGAAATTAGGAAAGAAAAACGTAAAGTGTTTTAAGTGTAGTAAACTTGGACATTTCCAGAGTGAGTGTAGAAGTAACCGCATAAACAATAACAACTCGAACAGTGATGAGAGGCCGGTGAAAAAGTGTCATTACTGCAAAAAGGTGGGACATATAGAAAATGAGTGCTGGTTCAAGAAAAACAAAGAAAAAGACAGTAACGCAAGTAATGCATTCGTGATTTTGAGTGGATATTTTCAAAAATCGCAGTGGTTAGTGGACTCTGGTGCGAGTCAGCATATGTGCAACAATCGCAGGGTTGCCAACCTTTGAATATTTTTCCTCGTACAGAAGCAGATAAAAATCTCGTATTTTGGCTTTGGAACCTCGTACATTCAAGAAAAGGTTATTAAAATTAGGATATTTTATAAAATGAAATTACTTTTGCAAGTTTGCTATAAATAAAACATCTTTGTCTATTAAAAAATAAATCTTTATTATTATTTACGTAAAATAAAAAAGTAAGTTGCTTAAAAATGCTTTATACAAACTACATGATTAGTAAGGTAAATTTCTAGTCTCCAAATATGATATCAGAACCATCCTCCTCAGTGACGTCAATTTTCTTGACATTGCCGTATAATTTTTCTTTAGTCATATGGCTATACATTTCCATCGACGGTTCAAAGTTGATGCAGTTTTGGACCTTTTGTACTCTCTGCAGCAAGAAGGGTGCCGTTCACAGTTTCCACAGTAAGTCGGTTTCGAATGTCTGTTTTTATTAAATTGACTTTACTAAAAATACGCTCGCAATCGCATGGGGTAGGGACAGTGTAGATAGGGCAAAACGAGCCAGCTTGGAAAAGTCTTCAGTTTTTAGTAGATGGGCCCAAAACTTATCTGGCTCACTAATTTTATTCAAAACTTCAGGATATCGAGCGGGAGCGTTCGGCAACCTCCTCCATTGATCGTCGATAAATGTTCCCTGCAGTGAAAATTATTTTTTCAAGTTTCATAATTCAAAATCTCATACATAATTGTACGAGGATAATAACGTCCTTGTATCTCGTACGGAAGACCAGAAATCTCGTAATTGTACGAGAAACCTCGTACGGTTGGCAACCCTGAACAATCGTAACCTTTTCACGACATATTTCCCATTGTCAAATAAGTCTGTGATCGTCGGTAACGGGAATTCGATAAGTGCACATGGTTGTGGACAGGTGGCGCTACAAGTACACAATGGAAAGCGATGGATAGACAATGTATTATTTGTGCCAGAACTGAAAACAAACTTATTATCTGTCAACTGCGTGACAGATAGAGGTTATATAGTGATCACAAATGATAACCTGTGCAAATTCATTAAACAGAACAAAGTATGTGCGATGGCTAATGTATTTTTTGGACGTTCGTTACAAATGTGATGGAGCAAATATGGCTCAAGTGCAATCAAGTCTCAAAGACTGGCATGAAAGACTAGCTCACCAAAACTTGCTACAAGTGAAGGCCGTGCTTAGGAACAACAACGTTTCTGTGAAAGACAATACCGAAGCAAAGTGTGAAAGCTGCTTGCAAGGAAAAATAAGTCGTTTGCCATTCCATACTAGTGAAACAAAAACAACTAGGCCATGTGAACTTATACATGCTGACACATGTGGACCCATGGGGGTGCCGTCTGTGGGAGGGTCCAGATACTTCGTTATTATGAAGGACGACTACTCTAATTATAGATCTGTGTATTTCGTTAAAGGAAAGGATGAGGTAAAGTTTATTGAAAACTTCATAAATAAAGCAGAAAATACTATAAACAATAAAATACACTGTTTTCGAAGTGACAATGGATTGGAATTTGTAAACAGGGGAGGGCAAAACCTGTTTGCTGAACATGGTATCATACACCAAACCACGGTGCCATATACTCCCGAACAAAATGGAAAATCAGAACGGGAAAATAGAACGCTGGTCGAGGCTGCAAGAACAATGTTATGTGCAAAAGGCTTACCAAAGAAGTTATGGGCAGAAGCAGTTCAAACAGCGGCATATGTATTAAACAGGACAAGTAAAAGCAATGAACCTGGAAAAACACCATTCGTAACACCACATTAACAACAACATCAAGTATTTTGATATAAATCATTTAAAAATATTTGGAACCCCTGTTTTTGTCCACATCCCAAAAGAAAAAAGAAGAAAATGGGATGCTAAAGGAGAGAAATGAATAATGGTGGGGTATGGAGAAGACGTTAAGGGCTATAGAGTATTCTTTGAAAATAAAAACTGTGTGGAAATAAAGAGAGACATAGTTTTCCTTGAACAACCTAAAATTAAGGCAGAGCAGTTGGTGTTATTGGAACATGACTCGGATAGACTCAAAGAGACTGATGGGGATCAAGGGTCTAAAGAACAGTTAGTACAGTCAAACGAAAGTGTAGAGCAGGCAAAATCCAGTGAGGGTGATCAGCAGTCTACGCAGTTAGAAGAAACTGTGGATATATCTACAGGAAGTAAGTATGTTCCAAGTTTCAGTGATGAGAGCTCCGATGATGAAGAAGGTAAAACATCGAAGTGCCCGGGTTAGGAAGCAAACCTCATTCTATAAGTGTCATTATGTTTTTACTGAAGATAATGAGCCCAAGATGTATCAAGAGGCCATGCAAAGGCAAGATGCCAGGAAATGGCAAGAAGCCATAGAGAAAGAGCTGCAAACCCTGAATGAAAACAAAACATGGGACTTCTGTGAAAAACCTTTGAGTGAAAAGATTGTAAGTAGTAAGTGGGTATTCAAAGTTAAAAACACAAATTGCAGTATTCAATATAAAGCTAGACTTGTGACTAGGGGCTTTGAACGATCTGTTAGATCCATATGAAGTTTATGCTCCAGTGGCTAATTTGGCTACATTTAGGCTGTTTGTGTCAATTGCAACTAAGTTAAACTTACCCATCTATCAGATGGATGTAACAGGAGCATTCTTATATGGGAACATTGATGAAGTTGTTTATTTACAATTACCTGAGGGAGCCTATAGTGGGCATAACAATACTGTTAAACTGAATAAGTCATTATATGGTTTAAAGAAATCACCCAAGTACTGGAACGATAAATTTAACTCAGTGATAATGAGGCAAGGTTATGTAAGATCCCAAAGTGATACTTGTTTATATATGAAACATTCTAATAGTGGCAATACCTATGTTTTACTGTATGTTGACGTCTTATTGGTTTTTGGTAACAATGAAAATAAAATTTCTGACTTAAAAACATTGTTAAACTCTGAATTTAAAATGAAAGACTTGGGTTTAATATCATACTTTTTAGGCATACGAGTAGAACAGGATTTAAACAATAAAGTCACCAAATTGAGTCAAAAACAATATTTAGAATCTTTATTACACAAATTTGAAATGTATAATTGTAAAGGTATGTCTACCCCTATGGACTGTAAGTTTAATGTCAAAATATTAGAGGAAAATTGTAACTGTAATTGATAAAAATATTGAAAACAAATGTAGGAAAATCATTGGTATGTTGTCCTATGCAGCATTAGGGACGAGACCAGACATCTGTGTAGCAGTGTCCATTCTAAGCAGATACCAAAATAAAGCAAACAACATGTTATTAACGGCTTTGAAAAGTTTTAAGATATATTAAGAGTACTATGAATTACTGTTTGATATATAAGTGCAATAATGATATGTTAATTGGTTACTGTGATGCTAACTGGGGGGGAGATTTAAAAAATAGAAAGTCTACAACCGGTTATTGTTTTTTCAAATTTGATATCATGGTGCTCAAAAAGGCAAGCTAGTG
This sequence comes from Aporia crataegi, assembly GCA_912999735.1. Classification (NCBI taxonomy): domain Eukaryota; kingdom Metazoa; phylum Arthropoda; class Insecta; order Lepidoptera; family Pieridae; genus Aporia; species Aporia crataegi. The sequence continues at coordinate 4,223,223 of OU538751.1, forward strand.
TTAGTCTGTCATCTACAGAGTCGGAGTACATAGCAATCAGTATGGCTGCGGCTGATGCTTGTTGGCTTATAAATTTATTATGTGATTTTAAAATACATAATCTCTGCCCTATAGTAATGTTCAGTGATAATCAGAGTGCCATAATGGTTGCTAACACTGATTGTGTTAAGCGTCTTAAACACATAGATATAAGGTTCCATTATATTAAAGAGTTAATTAGACGGGGTAAACTAGTTTTAAAATATATAAAAACTGAAGATCAGATTGCAGATATGTTCACAAAAGCAATAAATAAAAATTTGTTATATAAATTCATAAATATGTGTAACATGTTAGAAGATTGAATTTGTTAGTCTCAGTTTAAGTAGATTGGTTTAAAGAGTAGGTAAGTATTATATTGAGGGGGGGTGTTAATATAATTAGTCATTATAATACTTTGGCATCAGTTTCCTTTTCTGTAGTAAAAGTCTATATGTATATATATAGTCTGTGATGTTCTCTATAACTTATGTCACTGCGCTCTGTACTCTGTGTGTAATTAAAGTGTATTACAAATTAGTAATTACAATAAAACTGCAAGTCCACAAACTCGTGTTACTTTTATAATCCTACAAATATAATAAAAGTAAGTAGTTTTTTATTAAAAAGAATATGTTTTTCATTACTTAACTCATATTAAGGTTAATTTCTGCAATTCTTCTATTGTTCTGCGGCAGTATACTGGGAGTCCATAACGGAACGAATTTTTCTACAGTACAGTGTTTCTATAATAAATTATATAATAAAATAATAACAATGTATGTGTATAACTTACGGGAATAATAGTGTTGGAACCGAATTCGGACTTAGAAAGGTAATATTTTTTGTCTTGCGAAAACAACGTGTTTCAAAATGTTTGGAACATATCCGATTCTAATCAGGATCTTAACATGGATTCTAATCAGGATGCCAGTTTTTTCTTCCAATTGCTTGAATTCACGAAACTTGAATACTTGTTTCTTTTGGAAAGCTAAAAATAAATAAAAATACGAGCTAGAATTTTTATATAAAGAATTTAGACATAATAGGGTAAAATTTTAGGGCCTGGTATCCCTGACAAGATTATAACCCCAACATGATGATCGTCAATACTCAATATTAGAGAGATCTAAGTCTAAACTTTGAGCTTTCCTACTTCACGACACAACATCTCTCATTCTTTGACGACATGAATAATGAAGCCATTGTTCAAATTTGGATTAGGAATAATTCTTTCACTATTCGAACTTTCTTTCTATAACGATTCCCGATTTCTTCCTGACTAAGTTTAATATATCCCGAAATCGAGAGGAATCCCGCAAATCAGCAACGCTGGTTCCACTATCACCAGTTCACATAATATTGTCTTTGATTATAGGCATTAGACGCCAAGTACAAGACCCAACAAAAATAGATTTAAGAATAGAATACTACAATATACATAATATTATTTTAAGCTATGATTGGGTTTGGGTATGATCAAAGTTTTTAATTTAGTATTTTATAATTATTGGAAATTAAAGATTTGGCGTCATCGCAACAACGAGCGCGTCATTTTTTATATTTTTTAACCGACCTTCAAAAAAAACCAAAAAGGAGGTTATCAATTCGACGTGATTATTTTTCCCGATGTTCCGCTCGTACGTCTCTATCCGTAGACCGATTTGGATGAGTGAGATGTCAAACGATAAAGTAACTCGTCGAAGTGGTCCCATTTTTTTTATTAATTTTTACAATAAATAGTTTTTTAACTAAAACTTCCGCCTTTTTACTTTAGGCTAAAACTAGACGGTATGGTCAAAAGACCTTAGCCCACCTTTTGGACGAATACAAATAAAAAGAGTTTTGACAACTGTCATCTCACTGTATAGTGTATTGTACCTATTGAATGTTAACAATTACTATTATAAATTAAAATAAGATTTTATTTTCAATTCCATTGATTTAATCGTTCGGTACAAGAAAACTATTTGTTGAAAAATGTCAAGTTTAGAAGAAGGAATTAGAGAATTACAGAAACATAACATTGAGTTGGTAAAGGCAGCGCAGAATTGGAAGATGGTTGCAGGGGAGAAGGATGAACATATATTAAGACTTACGAAAGAGATTAATGATTTAAGGATACAAATCAGTGTTAGTATTTTACTTAAATGTGCTTTTCCTTTTATATTTTGTTTTGAGGTGGATATAAATAAAAGGAGTTTAGAAATAGCAGTTCTATTAAAACTACGTTGGTTTTTCACAGACTACTAGATTTATTCAAGCCAATTACAAAGTCTATAAAAGGACAATTTTGCATAGATTCTTCTACTTAGGTGTCGCTAGTAGATATAATATATTATTTTGATACATTTTTAACACACTCCCTTATCAAAATAATTGACATAAATCTAATTATTAGAAATACAGTAAATATAAAAAAATTAGTTTTAATTTATAATATCAACACCTAACTGTTCAACAAAATGATAATGTTTTTGACAACATAAACTTTTTGTCAATATATCTGCAGGCATATTATTTGTATTTAAATATTCTATTTTTATATAATTATTTTCAACAGCTTCTCTAACAAAATGGAATCTAACATCAATATGCTTGCTTCTTTTGTGAAAAACACTGTTTAGTTAACAACTGTGCACTCTGGTTATAATTATATAACAGAATAGGTGATTTATCTCTGCATTTCATTTCTAATAACAGGTTTCTTAAATAAATAGCCTCCTTACTTGCCTCACACATAGCCATATACTCGGCTTCTGTACTAGATAAAGCTATTGTTGTTTGTTTTTTACATTCAAATGAGATGACACTACCTGACATTTTAAACATTAAACCTGTATAGGACTTACGGTCTACACAATCTGATGCCCAATCAGCATCGGCATAGCCTATTATATCTAAGTCATCTTTTACATATTTTAAACCAAAATGTTTAGTTTTTTGTAAATACTTTAAAATGCGTTTTACATGTTTCCAGTGTGATTCATTATAGTTGTTATTAAACTTACTTAAGTAACAAACAGAATAGAATATATCTGGCCGCGTTAACATTGATAAATAAAGCAAACTACCAATTAATTGCTGGTAAGGAAACTGAGTACAGCAAGTGTCTCCCTTTTCAAGTTTTAAATTTACCTCCATTGGTGTACTGACTGGTTTACAATTTTTCATTTTAAACTTATTCAACAAATGATTAACAAATTGTTCCTGGTCTACTAAAATCTTATCTTTTTGCCTTCTGACCCTCATACCCAAACATTGTTTAATATCTCCCAAGTCTTTCAATTTAAATTTAGATTTTAATTCTGTCTTAAGATATTCAGTTTCTTTCTTACAATTAGAAAAAATAAAGAAATCATCTACAAACAAAGCTATGTATGTTCTAGTAGTATTAGTTTGTTTTAAAAATAGACAAGGTTCATATACTGACTTCTTATATCCTAAAAATTGTAAACAATCGTCTACACGCCTGTACCATGCCCTAGCTGATTGTTTCAATCCATAGATTGCTCTCTTAAGTTTCAACACTTTGTTCTCCCTATCATGACATTCAAAATTCTCAGGTAAGCACATTGTTGTGTTAGTTAAATGTAGGTAGTTACCCTACTTTATTGTAAGAATAAGGTTGTAGGTAGATATCTTTTTCACATAATAAATTGTCATGCTTCCGAGCACACGCGTTGTTTTATTACATACATAATAGTGGCGACGAGGTATAATTCGAATACAATAGAACATAAAGCAGTGAAATTTCGGGAATTTAACCCTCAGAGTGACAATTGGGACAGTTATATAGAAAGATTGCAATATTGTTTCGAAGCGAATGGAATTATCTCTGACATTGTGCAGAGGGCAAATTTTTACACTATTTGTGGATCACAAGTTTATGACACATTGTTAGCTTTAATTACGCCGAAAAAATCAAATGAAGTGACTTTCAAGGAAATTGTTTTAGTACTTACAAAACATTATAGTCCAAAACCAAATGAGATATCTATGTCATATCAGTTTTATACTCGGAATCAGAGAAGTAATGAATCAGCTGCAGAATATATTGCTCAACTTAGAAAAATTAGTGCAGGATGTAATTTCAAAGATTTAGAAAGGATGCTCCGTGACAGATTGGTGTGTCGCATGAGTGACAAAAAGCTTCAATATGATATGTTTAAAAAAGATGATTTAAAGTATGCTGATGTGGTTGATGCGATGCTTTCTTCTGAAAGTGCAGGAAGAGATGTTCGAATCATTCATGGAGTGTCTGACAGTACACATCGGGAAGAGATAGTAGCGGGCTCATGTGAGCCAATGGATGTCAATGCTGTTCAATCAAGAAGTAACATGAGATTTTGCTATCGATGTGGTGAACGTCATGGAGGAGAATGTCGTTTCGTAAATGTGACTTGCCATTTTTGTAAGAAAAAAGGACATATTGAAAAAGTTTGTATTGCAAAGAAAAGAAACAATTCTAATAAGATAAATTTTGCTGAAAATAGTGACAGACAACTCAACGGTATTTATAATCTCGAATCTATAAGTTCACGTGTCCCTGAATTTCGGATAAGATTGTTGTTGGATGGAGTGCCAGTTTGCATGGAGGTTGACTCGGGGGCTGTTTTTTCAATATTGAATGAAGATACTTTGAAGAAGTTAAATTCGTTGAATACTTTAGAGAGAATGCCTAACCGTTTACGCACATGGAATAGTTCGATGGTTCAAGTGATGGGGCAGACTATAGTTCAGGCACAATATAAAGACATTAAGTGTATTTTAAAAATTGTTGTAGCTAAGGGGTCTGGGCCAAATTTAATAGGTCGTAACTGGTTTAAAGCACTTAATATTACTTTAAACATTAATACTGTTGATGTTGACATGACAGACATTTATAGGTTAGTAAATAAGTACTCTAATGTTTTCAGAGAAGGACTCGGTACATACAGGGGAGACCCTGTTGAGATACAGGTGAAACCAAATGCACAGGCTAAATTTTTAAAAGCTCGTCCGGTACCTTATGCATTAAAGGAGAGGATCGAAAAGGAGATTGATCGTCTGGTAGGGGAAGGAGTACTTCGCCCTATGTCATTCTCGGATTGGGCTACACCTATAGCCCCAATCGTTAAACAAAATGGAGATATTCGGTTGTGTGGAGATTACCGTAGCACAGTGAATCAGGCTACCGAGTCTGATACTTATCCTATGCCATCTGCTAGTGAAGTTTTTACAGCGGTTGCAGGGGGACGCTATTATAGCACTTTGGATCTAGATAGAGCATATACGCAGGTGGTAGTTACGGACAATACAGCTAAGTTGTTAACATTGAATACTTGTAAAGGTTTGTATTCTGTACACAGACTTGCATTTGGTGTTAAAGCGTGCCCTGGAATTTTTCAGAGACTCATGACAGGTCTTTTAGCGGATATTACAGGTGTAGCGGTGCTGATCGATGATATTATTATAAGTGGCCGTACTTTAGAAGAAATGGCGCATCGCCTGGAGATGGTTTTGAGTCGTATTGAGAAGTCGGGTTTAAGGTTAAACAAGGAAAAATGTAAGTTTACAAAGACACGTGTTGACTTTTTAGGGTTTACTATTGATGGCGATGGTATTCACCCAGCTGAAAGCAAGGTTAAATCCATCATGAATACACCAGAACCTAAAAATAGACAGCAGTTACAGGCTTTCTTAGGATTATATAATTTTTACGAAAGGTTCATATCTAACAAAGCCACAATTCTCGAGCCTTTGCATAGACTACTGGACAAAGCAAGAACATGGAAATGTAATGAAAATGAAAACAAAACAGAATAGTTTTAATACGGCTAAAGGTTTGTTATCATCAGAACTAACTTTAGTTCATTATGACCTTAATAAACCTTTAATTTTAACATGTGATAGTTCGGAATATGGAGTTGGTGCCGTGTTGTCGCATGTAATGGAAGATGGACTGGAAAGACCGGTTGCAATGGGTAGTAGAACTTTACATACACATGAGAGACGATACTCACAATTGGACAAAGAGGCTACGGCTATTATATTTATAGTAAGTAAATTTCACAATTATTTGATGGGTCGAAGCTTTACAATTATTACCGATCATAAGCCGTTGCTTGGCATATTTGACCCAAAAAAGCCATTGCCTATAGCCTTGTCACCTCGGTTAACTAGAATTGCTTTAACTTTGAATTCTCACAACTACAATATAGTATATCGACCAGGGAAGGAAATTGGCAACGCTGACGGACTAAGTCGTTGGCCAGAACCGGTCCCAGAGCAACCGGAGGATAAATTGTGTGATGTTCTTCTAATGGCTGAGACTCCTACCGATTTTCCGGTTGATGTTGAACAAATATCATTTGCTACCAAAAATGATCGTATATTGTCGCAAGTGTGTCATTACATTTTAACCGGTTGGCCAGCGAAGGTCTCGAATACGGAATTGCGGCCATATTGGTTACATAGAGATGAATTATCATTACACCAGGATTGTATATTAATGGGTTGTCGAGTGGTTGTGCCGTTATCGTTGCGGGACCCGATTTTAAAAACTATGCATAAAGCACATTGTGGTATGGTCCAAACAAAAGCTTTAGCCAGAAGCTATGTTTGGTGGCCAAATTTAAACCAAGATATTGAGTTGTTAATTAGTAATTGTAATAAATGTTTAGAAAATAGAAATATGCCGCCGAAAACAACTTATGAATGGATTACGCCTACCAGACCATGGTCTAGGTTGCATATTGATTTTGCAGGTCCTTTCCAAAACAAAGTGTTTTTGGTGGTGGTTGATGCATATTCGAGATGGCCTGAAGTATTTATTATAAATAAGATGACATCAGAAACAGTGATACAACGTCTGAGGAATTTATTTGCTACTCATGGAATATGTGACACGTTGGTGTCTGACAATGGAACTGCGTTTGTTTCGACAGAAATGAAAAATTTCCTTATAGCAAATAAAATAAAACATGTAACCACAGCTCCATATCATCCAGCTACTAATGGTTTGGCTGAAAGGATGGTGCAAACGGTTTAAAAATAAACTCGTTAAAATGGAAGACATTCCATGGAGTGTCAGATTGCCTAATATGCTGCTGGGATTAAGAGTTACACCATGCACTACAACAGGCAAATCCCCAGCGGAATTGTTGATGAACAGACGCCTGCACACTCTTCTAGATACTATTCATCCCAAGAATCGTGAAAAAAACAAGGCAACCGACCAGATTGAAGGCAACAGCCGTTGCCAGAGACGTCAACGTGAAGTTAACACCGGTCAAGCGGTTTTATACAGAAAATTTGGTAGAGGACCGCGTTGGTTACCAGGTAGAGTGGTGAACAGAGACGGACCATCAAGCTACCGCGTTTCCACAAATGAAGGTGCAGTTGTACACAGACATGTGGATCAATTATTAAAGAAAAGAAGCTCAGAGAATGGAGGTGATGATAGAGAGGGTCAAGGAGTTGTTACACACAGAGGTAGTGAAGTGATTGACTGTGACTTGACAGAACATGAAGAAGTAGATTGTGACATAAATGAAGACATACCAGATTTTGATAAAAGTGTAGAGATGACAGATGAACATTTAGGGCATGATATTATTGAAATACCTAGTGAGGATAAATGGGGTGAACTTTAAGGTATTCCAAGTAATCAGGATAATTCGATCGGCAAGTATAAGAATAAAATAAGGACACATAAGTCTCCTTATGACAGACCTGTAAATTATATCTTTTGAATTAATACCTAATATAAAGTTATTTGTTTTTTTTTGTAGTATGAATATTTAGTTTAGAATTTAAAGTATGTATGTGTCTTGATTGTTACTTAGGGGGAAGGTATGTTGTGTTAGTTAAATGTAGGTAGTTACCCTACTTTATTGTAATAATAAGATTGTAGGTAGATATCTTTTTCACATAATAAATTGTCATGCTACCGAGCACACGCGTTGTTTTATTACATACATAATGCACATATACACATCTTCATTTAAATACCCATTTAAAAATGCTGTGGTTACATCTAGGTGAGTTATATCTAGATTATATTTAACACTTAAATAATAATCTTATTGTTGAATGGCGAATAACGGGAGAAAAAGTTTCTGTATAGTCAATACCTGCTTTCTGTGAAAATTCTTTGGCAACTAGCCGAGCACGATACCTTATATTATCATCACTATCTATTTTTTTCTTGAACACCCACTTACACTTAACCACTGTAGCTTTCTTTGGTTTGTCCACTATTACCCAAGCTTCATTTTCTTTAAAGGATTTCAATTCCTCTTGCATAGCTTTACACCATTCCTTTGATTCTTGTCCATTTTAAGCCTCTTCATATGTTATAAACTGGTCTCCAAATGGTTCTGTATCTGTCTCAATACACACATTACTATAACCAAACCTTTCCGGTCTTTTTCTTTCTCTTACCTTTTTATCTAATTGTTCATTCTGCAATTTTTTTAATTCCCTTACTTGTACAACATCATGAAATTCATCAACATAACTATAATTTAAGTCAGATTCTTCTTCTATATAGGTACTGTCATTTTCATCCTTCACTTTACTAGATGATAATTGAGAGTTTGAGTCATCATCTCTTAGCTGTTCAACACTCTCAGATGGTGAATTGTTGTTTTCATGTACCTCAGCTTGCATTATTTCTGAATTGTACTGCTCAAAAATAGTGACATCTCTGCTTGTTATAACCTTATTGGTTTCTGAGTTATATAGCTGTTGAGGGTATAAGGTTGAGTTTTCCTTGATTCATATTTTGAGGCAATAAGGATGATTTTTTCTTGGCAGCTGGACCCGAAATTAAAAACACGTCTTTCTTAGTTGATGTTTAATTTGCGACTGTCATATTATAACTTACAATATCGAGAATCGATCGAACATACCGCCCACCAAAGGGCATTTATGGCCTTTCACAACATCTTTTGATAATTTTGAATTAAAGACCAAGAACTAACTAAATTAATTATATCTTTATCATCAGTGCATGCATAACAAAAATAATTTAATCAGAGACAGTATCTACAGGTAAATAACACAATTTGGTTATTGGTCTTTTCACAATACTATCACCACTTTTCACACTGTAGACACGTGTCGCTCCGTCAGCTCCGGGATGTTTGTCCAGTATTCGGCCTAGCGACCACTTGCCTGGAGGCAAATTGTCTGTCTTGATCAACACAATGTCTCCGATCTGGAATTCTTTGTATTTTTTAAGCCATTTTGGGCGCTGCTGTAACCGGGTTAAATATTCCTCTTGCCATCGCCGCCAGAAGTCTCTCAATAGTTTCTGAGTATGTTGCCAGCGTGACAAGACACTTAATTTTACATTTGTTACGTCTGGTGTTGGAACAACTATTGGTGCTTCGCCAACGAGAAAATGTCCCGGTGTTAGAGGAAGTACTTGGTCAGTATGTTTGTCATCAATGGGACACAAAGGCCTAGAATTTAAACAGGCTTCGATCTCGCATAAAATTGTGGTCATCTCTTCAAACGATAGATTTGTTGTTAGGATTCTTTTCAAATGGTGTTTAATTGATTTTACACCGGCCTCCCAGAGGCCGCCATGATGTGGACTGTATGCTGGAATGAAATGCCATTGGGTGCCATCACTCGCTAAAGAATCTGCTATATGACCAGTGAATTCTAGGTTCGCTTCTTTCCACGCAGCTGTAAGTTCTTTGTTAGCCCCTATAAAGTTCCTGCCTTGGTCACTCCACAGGTGATTACATTTTCCCCTGCGAGCGACAAACCGCTTGAAAGCTCCTATAAAGGCTTCTGACGTCATGTCTCCTACTAATTCAAGGTGTATTGCCTTAATGGACATGCAGATAAATATACAAATGTAGGCCTTTCTTATCTTGGCTCCTCGACTTTTGTTTTGTAGAATTTGGAAAGGGCCAGCAAAGTCGACACCGCTGTGAGAAAAGGGTCTCGATGGTGTCACTCTTTGTTTTGGTAAATCCCCCATAACTTGAATTCTTGCGGTTGCCCTTTGTCTGGCGCAGATAAAACATTAGTGAATATAAAGCCTGATCAACGCCTTTGCTCGAATTATCCAATACTTGGATCGTAAATAATACAACATCAGCTGGATTCCGCCATGTAGCGTCTTGTGATGAGCATCTGCGATAATTAGAGACGTGAGAGCGTTGTTTCCCAAAATGATTGGGTGTTTCATGTTCTCTTCTAAGTTCGAGTGTCTAAGGCGTCCGCCCACCCTGAGGATATCGTCCTTTTCATCAAGGTAAGGCATCAATGATTTTAACTTACTCCTTCTCTTTACTTCCGTTTTCATCTTAAGGCTTTCTATTTCTTCTCCGAATTCTTCTCCTTGTACTATCTTGATGCACGTGATTAAGGAATTTTCTAATTCTTTTGTAGTTAATGTCTTCTCTGTTTCATCCTTTTGTGATTTAAATCTTAGAAATCTCTTGCAGTAGGTAATTGTCTTAAGTAGTTCATCCAGTGTTTTAAATGTTTCAAATTTTGTAATTAATGTTCTTTCTTTTTCAAGTGTCTCCTGTATCTTCAAATTCACGTTAATCTGTATCTTCTTTAACTCTAAGTCGGTCATCGTTGAATTTGTTAACCAAATTAATTTAATAGCTTCGCCATCTTGCTTTTTGATATCGACGCCTTCCAGAATTAAGAAATTCTCCGCCGCGAATGCACACTCATCGTAATTTTCACGACCCCTGAGTTTTGGAACGTTTATAATATAACTTCCAGCCATTTTACACCGTAAAACTTTAGCTTTTATATTTTTAAACGCGGGACTGGGCCCATAACCTATTAAAACTACGTTGGTTTTTCACAGACTACTAGATTTATTCAAGCCAATTACAAAGTCTATAAAAGGACAATTTTGCATAGATTATACTACTTAGGTGTCGCTAGTAGATATAATATATTATTTTGATACATATTTAACAAGTTCAATTAATTTTTTTTTAAATAATAAAAATTTATTTGAGATGCTCTCTAATGTGTTGCATATCTTTTTATAAAACATTAATGTTTCAGATACTAAGAAATAAAAGCAATGCCTGTACGCGAAAACTAGAAGCAGATTTACAAATTACTTGTAAAACAGCTTTATCACATCTAGTACAGGGATCTAATGCTGTTGTTGAAATTCTACAACATATAAAAAGTTTTATCATACAAAGAGAAAAAATACAGATCTCTGCTCGTCAAAGTGCAGTTGCCAGTACCCCAAGCACTGAAACGGTGCAGAGTGTTTCTCCATTAATGTTGGGTGGGAGGTCTATGCAACCGGTGGTCTCATTGAGTCGCACAACATTACCTCATAATATTTGTAAGTTATTTTTGTATTAAATTTATGTAACACAATACAAACAGTAACCAAGTCCAATTTGTAAGAACACAGATATTTTTGAAAAGTTTAAGTGTAACATGTTGCAATTCCATATAGTTTAAGCCCCTATAGTCATGGATATGACAAGTGTGCTAGTTTTTAGTGTGAAAAAAGTGAAGTCCCATGTCCCCTAGTGGGGACAGATGTGGGGGCAGATGTATTTCACATCTATTTCACTGATCAATTTTTTCTTTAGAGTCAAGTAGGTGATCAGCCTTCTATGCCCTGCCAGACTGTTTTTTTTTATCTCCACCAGGAATTGATCTCAGGACTTGGTTGTAACGCTTACGGGCTTACCACTAGACCAAGGAGGTGGTCAATTTTTAGTGTGAGGTAAAGTGCAAATTGGGCCCCATATGGAGTACTGCTCTCACCTTTGGTCAAAAGCTCTTCCTCTTGACCGCATCCAGCAAAAGGCAGCTCGAATCGTTGATGACCAGGTCCATTCTGATCGGCTTGATCCTTTGGCATTGTGTAGAGATGTATGGTCTCTCAGCACCTTCTATCACATTTATCTTTGGGAATGTTAAGAGGAATTGTTTGGATGAATACCAGCAGCTGAGTTTCATTTTCAAACGTCGAGGCAGAATACGGCATTTTATCAGTATTACCTCGATGTTCGTCGTCCCACAAACGAGCGTTTTCTAAGGCTTAAGGTTACTAATTTACTAATGTATTTTTCTTATATTATAATATAAGAAAAATATAGATTGAGATTAAAGTTTGATCGCATTTTATATTATATTTTTTTTCGTTCGGCCGAAATATCCCGCTCCGAATCTACAGTTTCACGTTGCTGTCCAAAAGCCAGTCTAGTGCTCCCGGGGCCATCTCGCTTAATCCCCTGATACCCCCCGCAAATCTAGTAGCAGGGCATTCCTCCACTATGTGTCTAATTGTGTCTGCAGTGGGGCCATTTTATATGAAAAGTCAAGATTTTTTTTTTCAAACTTTATTTTAATTTAATCACAGTATATATGCGCTATTTTGATAGATGATCATCTTGTAGGACGTAGGTAGTGACATGTACCTGTTGTTGTATAAATTTTTGGACTTCTGATAAAAAATATGACAAGTAGTTTTGGCAGCACTCTCTAGAGGTTAACATGACACTGCCTAAAGAATTCTGATGAGACCAAAACAGGTTGAAATCTGATTGGCTAGCGGATGCGTAATCAGCCAGCCAAACTGTTAATTTTTGCTTAGTGGATAAAGATGTGTGTGTTTATACATACTATATGCTAGGAGTAGTCTTCTCGCATAGTTATCTGGCCTATTTATAATACAAGAATTTATTATTTTTCTCTCTTATTTCAGTAACAGAAAGTCGACAGCCAAATGAGAACCACAACAGTCCTGTGAGACCATTGCCAATGAGGGTACATCAAGGTAAACCATTCCATAATGTATTTTCTTACCTTCAGAAAAAATGTTTATGTTTTTCTTCGGAAGACCTAAATAAGACTGAATCATACTATAAATTCTTTTTTTTTATAAATTTTAATTGCAACTAAGGACCATTTCGACAGCTTAGGACAGCTTTCAAATAAAAAATCACCTCAGAATCGGTCCATTCGTTTAGGAGTTACAATGCCATAAACGAACACCAATTTCTCTCATGATTTTAAAATATATAAAAAAATTCATTAAGATTTTGTGTTAATAAATTCTTAAAATATCATACTTACTTAACATACTTGAGGTATACGCCATATTTATCAAAATTTCAAGATGCGGATACGATCTCCCCTAATGATATGGAGAATAATCAAGACACCAGCATTGAGGATATGGGATTAGAAGTTACTTTTAATAACTACTTTTTAAATTAATTATAATAATAATAATACTAATTGCTACCGCTTTGCGATAAAACTCATCAATGTGATATTGATCAATGTTGATTGAAAGTTGTTCAGCGATATATGCGTAAGAACGTATCAAACAAACGAACGAATGCAGTAGTCAGTTATTATTATAGGTTACCAATTATTTGTAATTATTAAAACATCGAAAATAAATAAAAAAATATTTATGTCTAAGGAAACCTAATATATTTTTTTACTAAATTTACTCTAATTATAGTTCATTCCTTGGTCGGTAAACATGGTCGGAAGAAAGAGAATTTATATTCTTTGCTGTTTTTAGAGTAAGGCGCTTTGAACAGCCTATAAACTTATACTTAAGTGACTATAGTAAATAGTTTTTTTTGACTATGTTTATTCTTTGTTACGATAATCCCCAATATATAATAAATAATGTGTTATCATTCCCAGATCATAATGACGACGTGCCCGAACAAGAGGACGATGTTGCCACACCGAGAGATAGTATAAGGTAAGCCATCCATACAAATAAATTTCAATAGAACTTAAAAATTAGTATAAGTTAATGAATTTTAAAAAGCGTCTCATGAAAAACTTTTGTGTAACAGTTTTTCCAGAAAATATCAATGCAATCTGAAATTCACCATTTCAAATATATTTTTTTTTTATTCTTTTAATATAGTAGATGATTGCGTAAAATATCGTTTCATAAGTAAGTTTTATATCTTTCAGAGCAGATCCATTGGAAGGCCCTAGTCGGTTACTAGACACTCCTAATGTCAATGTGAGTATAAATTATAATACTAGAGTTCATAGGCGTATATTCTTTTAATACTTCGTTTGTTCTTTTAGATATTACATAATTTAAGATGACCGGCTGAGATTTTTGATTTTAATTTTGCCGGATGGAGCCTGGTTTTTTTTGATAATTGACACCAAAGAAGTTGTCACTCTTATGTTATGTTACTTTGTTTTTGAACAAAATTCTGTGCCATTATCTGTTCGTAATACTTATACTACGATTCATCTGTTTTTCAACCATTGCCTTGAACTCTTTAAAATAAGTATAAACTTCACTTTTATTCCGCAAAAAATAGACAAACGACATGCGGCTGTAATCGTCTACGAAAAGCAAAAAATACTTAGATAAACCAATTGATTGGCTCTCCATTGGTCCACACACATCTGCATGTACCTTTTCTAGGACATGCTCACTCCTGTGATTACTATGTGGGAATGGTAATCTAGTTTGTTTTCCTTCACAGCATATTGTGCAATTTATCTTACTGATCTCAGATTTTTTCTTAAATTCCAAACCTTCAACAGCTCCATTTCTCATGTCATTCATGTCTTTGCTGTTAATATGGCCGAGTCTCCTGTGCCATATTATATCAGAAGTTGTTGTTTTTGCAGATGCGAACAAACACGCTGACCTTGTGTTCAACTTGTAGACGCCGTTAACTAACTTAGCTATACCAATCAGTTCATTCTGGTAATTCCTTATGTAACAACTGTCACGCTGAAAGCTGTCTTGTTACCATGCTTTATCAGCTGACTGACAGATAACAAGTTAGTGGTGACATTGGGAATACACAACACCTCCTTGACGACAACATCATATTCCTTGTTGTTTACAACAGTTGTGATCTGTGTATCGTCTAAGCACAACACTGGCATAGTTGTTTTATTTGCAACTATAATCTCCTTTGTAGTGAAGTTATTAGACACGTTCATCATGTTTTCTTGGCTAATCATTATGTGACTACTCGCACCTGAGTCGATATACCACGCATGCTTATCAAAACTGCCATTTAGAAACACTGCACTGAATGCATTCACTTTTTTCTCTATATTTTGTGGACACCGGTTTTTATAATGGCCGGTCTGTTTACATTTATAACATCTAATGACAGCTCGAGATGACATTTCTCCAGTTTTGCCAACTTTCCCTTTCTGACGCTGCCAACCTTTAGATATGAATACGCTTTCCGACTCACTGCTACCAACATTACCACCCATGTCTAATAGTTTTGTTTTAATTACGTCAGCGGAAATATCCAATCCAGAATGTTCGATCGCCATTATCATGGGCGAGAACTTGTCAGGTAATGCCGCCAACAACAGCGACCCAATCCATTCTTGGTTTATATCGAAACCAGTACCCCTTAATTTTTGCGCCGTGTCGATGACCTGCGTGACGTATGCCGTCATTGACTCACAATTTTCCAGGCGAATAGAAATCAAATTTCTCAGTAAACTTATCTTACGTGTAAAACCTGAGTCATCGAATAGTGATTTGAGTTTTTTCCAAACACCCAAAACAGTATTTTCGTTCTTGATATGTACATATAACGACGAATCTATTGTCATCACTAATTTAGCTTTTGCTTTTTTGTCGTCAACGCTATCTGCTTCGCCATCTTGCTTTTTGATATCGACGCCTTCCAGAATTAAGAAATTCTCCGCCGCGAATGCACACTCATCGTAATTTTCACGACCCCTGAGTTTTGGAACGTTTATAATATAACTTCCAGCCATTTTACACCGTAAAACTTTAGCTTTTATATTTTTAAACGCGGGACTGGGCCCATAACCTATTAAAACTACGTTGGTTTTTCACAGACTACTAGATTTATTCAAGCCAATTACAAAGTCTATAAAAGGACAATTTTGCATAGATTATACTACTTAGGTGTCGCTAGTAGATATAATATATTATTTTGATACATATTTAACAAGTTCAATTAATTTTTTTTTAAATAATAAAAATTTATTTGAGATGCTCTCTAATGTGTTGCATATCTTTTTATAAAACATTAATGTTTCAGATACTAAGAAATAAAAGCAATGCCTGTACGCGAAAACTAGAAGCAGATTTACAAATTACTTGTGAAACAGCTTTATCACATCTAGTACAGGGATCTAATGCTGTTGTTGAAATTCTACAACATATAAAAAGTTTTATCATAGAAAGAGAAAAAATAGAGATCTCTGCTCGTCAAAGTGCAGTTGCCAGTACCCCAAGCACTGAAACGGTGCAGAGTGTTTCTCCATTAATGTTGGGTGGGAGGTCTATGCAACCGGTGGTCTCATTGAGTCGCACAACATTACCTCATAATATTTGTAAGTTATTTTTGTATTAAATTTATGTAACACAATACAAACAGTAACCAAGTCCAATTTGTAAGTACACAGATATTTTTGAAAAGTTTAAGTGTAACATGTTGCAATTCCATATAGTTTAAGCCCCTATAGTCATGGATATGACAAGTGTGCTAGTTTTTAGTGTGAAAAAAGTGAAGTCCCATGTCCCCTAGTGGGGACAGATGTGGGGGCAGATGTATTTCACATCTATTTCACTGATCAATTTTTTCTTTAGAGTCAAGTAGGTGATCAGCCTTCTATGCCCTGCCAGACTGTTTTTTTTTATCTCCACCAGGAATTGATCTCAGGACTTGGTTGTAACGCTTACGGGCTTACCACTAGACCAAGGAGATGGTCAATTTTTAGTGTGAGGTAAAGTGCAAATTGGGCCCCATATGGAGTACTGCTCTCACCTTTGGTCAAAAGCTCTTCCTCTTGACCGCATCCAGCAAAAGGCAGCTCGAATCGTTGATGACCAGGTCCATTCTGATCGGCTTGATCCTTTGGCATTGTGTAGAGATGTATGGTCTCTCAGCACCTTCTATCACATTTATCTTTGGGAATGTTAAGAGGAATTGTTTGGATGAATACCAGCAGCTGAGTTTCATTTTCAAACGTCGAGGCAGAATACGGCATTTTATCAGTATTACCTCGATGTTCGTCGTCCCACAAACGAGCGTTTTCTAAGGCTTAAGGTTACTAATTTACTAATGTATTTTTCTTATATTATATTATAAGAAAAATATAGATTGAGATTAAAGTTTGATCGCATTTTATATTATATTTTTTTTCGTTCGGCCGAAATATCCCGCTCCGAATCTACAGTTTCACGTTGCTGTCCAAAAGCCAGTCTAGTGCTCCCGGGGCCATCTCGCTTAATCCCCTGATACCCCCCGCAAATCTAGTAGCAGGGCATTCCTCCACTATGTGTCTAATTGTGTCTGCAGTGGGGCCATTTTATATGAAAAGTCAAGATTTTTTTTTTCAAACTTTATTTTAATTTAATCACAGTATATATGCGCTATTTTGATAGATGATCATCTTGTAGGACGTAGGTAGTGACATGTACCTGTTGTTGTATAAATTTTTGGACTTCTGATAAAAAATATGACAAGTAGTTTTGGCAGCACTCTCTAGAGGTTAACATGACACTGCCTAAAGAATTCTGATGAGACCAAAACAGGTTGAAATCTGATTGGCTAGCGGATGCGTAATCAGCCAGCCAAACTGTTAATTTTTGCTTAGTGGATAAAGATGTGTGTGTTTATACATACTATATGCTAGGAGTAGTCTTCTCGCATAGTTATCTGGCCTATTTATAATACAAGAATTTATTATTTTTCTCTCTTATTTCAGTAACAGAAAGTCGACAGCCAAATGAGAACCACAACAGTCCTGTGAGACCATTGCCAATGAGGGTACATCAAGGTAAACCATTCCATAATGTATTTTCTTACCTTCAGAAAAAATGTTTATGTTTTTCTTCGGAAGACCTAAATAAGACTGAATCATACTATAAATTCTTTTTTTTTATAAATTTTAATTGCAACTAAGGACCATTTCGACAGCTTAGGACAGCTTTCAAATAAAAAATCACCTCAGAATCGGTCCATTCGTTTAGGAGTTACAATGCCATAAACGAACACCAATTTCTCTCATGATTTTAAAATATATAAAAAAATTCATTAAGATTTTGTGTTAATAAATTCTTAAAATATCATACTTACTTAACATACTTGAGGTATACGCCATATTTATCAAAATTTCAAGATGCGGATACGATCTCCCCTGATGATATGGAGAATAATCAAGACACCAGCATTGAGGATATGGGATTAGAAGTTACTTTTAATAACTACTTTTTAAATTAATTATAATAATAATAATACTAATTGCTACCGCTTTGCGATAAAACTCATCAATGTGATATTGATCAATGTTGATTGAAAGTTGTTCAGCGATATATGCGTAAGAACGTATCAAACAAACGAACGAATGCAGTAGTCAGTTATTATTATAGGTTACCAATTATTTGTAATTATTAAAACATCGAAAATAAATAAAAAAATATTTATGTCTAAGGAAACCTAATATATTTTTTTACTAAATTTACTCTAATTATAGTTCATTCCTTGGTCGGTAAACATGGTCGGAAGAAAGAGAATTTATATTCTTTGCTGTTTTTAGAGTAAGGCGCTTTGAACAGCCTATAAACTTATACTTAAGTGACTATAGTAAATAGTTTTTTTTGACTATGTTTATTCTTTGTTACGATAATCCCCAATATATAATAAATAATGTGTTATCATTCCCAGATCATAATGACGACGTGCCCGAACAAGAGGACGATGTTGCCACACCGAGAGATAGTATAAGGTAAGCCATCCATACAAATAAATTTCAATAGAACTTAAAAATTAGTATAAGTTAATGAATTTTAAAAAGCGTCTCATGAAAAACTTTTGTGTAACAGTTTTTCCAGAAAATATCAATGCAATCTGAAATTCACCATTTCAAATATATTTTTTTTTATATTCTTTTAATATAGTAGATGATTGCGTAAAATATCGTTTCATAAGTAAGTTTTATATCTTTCAGAGCAGATCCATTGGAAGGCCCTAGTCGGTTACTAGACACTCCTAATGTCAATGTGAGTATAAATTATAATACTAGAGTTCATAGGCGTATATTCTTTTAATACTTCGTTTGTTCTTTTAGATATTACATAATTTAAGATGACCGGCTGAGATTTTTGATTTTAATTTTGCCAGATGGAGCCTGGTTTTTTTTGATAATTGACACCAAAGAAGTTGTCACTCTTATGTTATGTTACTTTGTTTTTGAACAAAATTCTGTGCCATTATCTGTTCGTAATACTTATACTACGATTCATCTGTTTTTCAACCATTGCCTTGAACTCTTTAAAATAAGTATAAACTTCACTTTTGTTCCGCAAAAAATAGACAAACGACATGCGGCTGTAATCGTCTACGAAAAGCAAAAAATACTTAGATAAACCAATTGATTGGTTCTCCATTGGTCCACACACATCTGCATGTACCTTTTCTAGGACATGCTCACTCCTGTGATTACTATGTGGGAATGGTAATCTAGTTTGTTTTCCTTCACAGCATATTGTGCAATTTATCTTACTGATCTCAGATTTTTTCTTAAATTCCAAACCTTCAACAGCTCCATTTCTCATGTCATTCATGTCTTTGCTGTTAATATGGCCGAGTCTCCTGTGCCATATTATATCAGAAGTTGTTGTTTTTGCAGATGCGAACAAACACGCTGACCTTGTGTTCAACTTGTAGACGCCGTTAACTAACTTAGCTATACCAATCAGTTCATTCTGGTAATTCCTTATGTAACAACTGTCACGCTGAAAGCTGTCTTGTTACCATGCTTTATCAGCTGACTGACAGATAACAAGTTAGTGGTGACATTGGGAATACACAACACCTCCTTGACGACAACATCATATTCCTTGTTGTTTACAACAGTTGTGATCTGTGTATCGTCTAAGCACAACACTGGCATAGTTGTTTTATTTGCAACTATAATCTCCTTTGTAGTGAAGTTATTAGACACGTTCATCATGTTTTCTTGGCTAATCATTATGTGACTACTCGCACCTGAGTCGATATACCACGCATGCTTATCAAAACTGCCATTTAGAAACACTGCACTGAATGCATTCACTTTTTTCTCTATATTTTGTGGACACCGGTTTTTATAATGGCCGGTCTGTTTACATTTATAACATCTAATGACAGCTCGAGATGACATTTCTCCAGTTTTGCCAACTTTCCCTTTCTGACGCTGCCAACCTTTAGATATGAATACGCTTTCCGACTCACTGCTACCAACATTACCACCCATGTCTAATAGTTTTGTTTTAATTACGTCAGCGGAAATATCCAATCCAGAATGTTCGATCGCCATTATCATGGGCGAGAACTTGTCAGGTAATGCCGCCAACAACAGCGACCCAATCCATTCTTGGTTTATATCGAAACCAGTACCCCTTAATTTTTGCGCCGTGTCGATGACCTGCGTGACGTATGCCGTCATTGACTCACAATTTTCCAGGCGAATAGAAATCAAATTTCTCAGTAAACTTATCTTACGTGTAAAACCTGAGTCATCGAATAGTGATTTGAGTTTTTTCCAAACACCCAAAACAGTATTTTCGTTCTTGATATGTACATATAACGACGAATCTATTGTCATCACTAATTTAGCTTTTGCTTTTTTGTCGTCAACGCTATCTGCTTCGCCATCTTGCTTTTTGATATCGACGCCTTCCAGAATTAAGAAATTCTCCGCCGCGAATGCACACTCATCGTAATTTTCACGACCCCTGAGTTTTGGAACGTTTATAATATAACTTCCAGCCATTTTACACCGTAAAACTTTAGCTTTTATATTTTTAAACGCGGGACTGGGCCCATAACCTATTAAAACTACGTTGGTTTTTCACAGACTACTAGATTTATTGAAGCCAATTACAAAGTCTATAAAAGGACAATTTTGCATAGATTATACTACTTAGGTGTCGCTAGTAGATATAATATATTATTTTGATACATATTTAACAAGTTCAATTAATTTTTTTTTAAATAATAAAAATTTATTTGAGATGCTCTCTAATGTGTTGCATATCTTTTTATAAAACATTAATGTTTCAGATACTAAGAAATAAAAGCAATGCCTGTACGCGAAAACTAGAAGCAGATTTACAAATTACTTGTGAAACAGCTTTATCACATCTAGTACAGGGATCTAATGCTGTTGTTGAAATTCTACAACATATAAAAAGTTTTATCATAGAAAGAGAAAAAATAGAGATCTCTGCTCGTCAAAGTGCAGTTGCCAGTACCCCAAGCACTGAAACGGTGCAGAGTGTTTCTCCATTAATGTTGGGTGGGAGGTCTATGCAACCGGTGGTCTCATTGAGTCGCACAACATTACCTCATAATATTTGTAAGTTATTTTTGTATTAAATTTATGTAACACAATACAAACAGTAACCAAGTCCAATTTGTAAGAACACAGATATTTTTGAAAAGTTTAAGTGTAACATGTTGCAATTCCATATAGTTTAAGCCCCTATAGTCATGGATATGACAAGTGTGCTAGTTTTTAGTGTGAAAAAAGTGAAGTCCCATGTCCCCTAGTGGGGACAGATGTGGGGGCAGATGTATTTCACATCTATTTCACTGATCAATTTTTTCTTTAGAGTCAAGTAGGTGATCAGCCTTCTATGCCCTGCCAGACTGTTTTTTTTTATCTCCACCAGGAATTGATCTCAGGACTTGGTTGTAACGCTTACGGGCTTACCACTAGACCAAGGAGGTGGTCAATTTTTAGTGTGAGGTAAAGTGCAAATTGGGCCCCATATGGAGTACTGCTCTCACCTTTGGTCAAAAGCTCTTCCTCTTGACCGCATCCAGCAAAAGGCAGCTCGAATCGTTGATGACCAGGTCCATTCTGATCGGCTTGATCCTTTGGCATTGTGTAGAGATGTATGGTCTCTCAGCACCTTCTATCACATTTATCTTTGGGAATGTTAAGAGGAATTGTTTGGATGAATACCAGCAGCTGAGTTTCATTTTCAAACGTCGAGGCAGAATACGGCATTTTATCAGTATTACCTCGATATTCGTCGTCCCACAAACGAGCGTTTTCTTAGGCTTAAGGTTACTAATTTACTAATGTATTTTTCTTATATTATAATATAAGAAAAATATAGATTGAGATTAAAGTTTGATCGCATTTTATATTATATTTTTTTTCGTTCGGCCGAAATATCCCGCTCCGAATCTACAGTTTCACGTTGCTGTCCAAAAGCCAGTCTAGTGCTCCCGGGGCCATCTCGCTTAATCCCCTGATACCCCCCGCAAATCTAGTAGCAGGGCATTCCTCCACTATGTGTCTAATTGTGTCTGCAGTGGGGCCATTTTATATGAAAAGTCAAGATTTTTTTTTTCAAACTTTATTTTAATTTAATCACAGTATATATGCGCTATTTTGATAGATGATCATCTTGTAGGACGTAGGTAGTGACATGTACCTGTTGTTGTATAAATTTTTGGACTTCTGATAAAAAATATGACAAGTAGTTTTGGCAGCACTCTCTAGAGGTTAACATGACACTGCCTAAAGAATTCTGATGAGACCAAAACAGGTTGAAATCTGATTGGCTAGCGGATGCGTAATCAGCCAGCCAAACTGTTAATTTTTGCTTAGTGGATAAAGATGTGTGTGTTTATACATACTATATGCTAGGAGTAGTCTTCTCGCATAGTTATCTGGCCTATTTATAATACAAGAATTTATTATTTTTCTCTCTTATTTCAGTAACAGAAAGTCGACAGCCAAATGAGAACCACAACAGTCCTGTGAGACCATTGCCAATGAGGGTACATCAAGGTAAACCATTCCATAATGTATTTTCTTACCTTCAGAAAAAATGTTTATGTTTTTCTTCGGAAGACCTAAATAAGACTGAATCATACTATAAATTCTTTTTTTTTATAAATTTTAATTGCAACTAAGGACCATTTCGACAGCTTAGGACAGCTTTCAAATAAAAAATCACCTCAGAATCGGTCCATTCGTTTAGGAGTTACAATGCCATAAACGAACACCAATTTCTCTCATGATTTTAAAATATATAAAAAAATTCATTAAGATTTTGTGTTAATAAATTCTTAAAATATCATACTTACTTAACATACTTGAGGTATACGCCATATTTATCAAAATTTCAAGATGCGGATACGATCTCCCCTGATGATATGGAGAATAATCAAGACACCAGCATTGAGGATATGGGATTAGAAGTTACTTTTAATAACTACTTTTTAAATTAATTATAATAATAATAATACTAATTGCTACCGCTTTGCGATAAAACTCATCAATGTGATATTGATCAATGTTGATTGAAAGTTGTTCAGCGATATATGCGTAAGAACGTATCAAACAAACGAACGAATGCAGTAGTCAGTTATTATTATAGGTTACCAATTATTTGTAATTATTAAAACATCGAAAATAAATAAAAAAATATTTATGTCTAAGGAAACCTAATATATTTTTTTACTAAATTTACTCTAATTATAGTTCATTCCTTGGTCGGTAAACATGGTCGGAAGAAAGAGAATTTATATTCTTTGCTGTTTTTAGAGTAAGGCGCTTTGAACAGCCTATAAACTTATACTTAAGTGACTATAGTAAATAGTTTTTTTTGACTATGTTTATTCTTTGTTACGATAATCCCCAATATATAATAAATAATGTGTTATCATTCCCAGATCATAATGACGACGTGCCCGAACAAGAGGACGATGTTGCCACACCGAGAGATAGTATAAGGTAAGCCATCCATACAAATAAATTTCAATAGAACTTAAAAATTAGTATAAGTTAATGAATTTTAAAAAGCGTCTCATGAAAAACTTTTGTGTAACAGTTTTTCCAGAAAATATCAATGCAATCTGAAATTCACCATTTCAAATATATTTTTTTTTTATTCTTTTAATATAGTAGATGATTGCGTAAAATATCGTTTCATAAGTAAGTTTTATATCTTTCAGAGCAGATCCATTGGAAGGCCCTAGTCGGTTACTAGACACTCCTAATGTCAATGTGAGTATAAATTATAATACTAGAGTTCATAGGCGTATATTCTTTTAATACTTCGTTTGTTCTTTTAGATATTACATAATTTAAGATGACCGGCTGAGATTTTTGATTTTAATTTTGCCGGATGGAGCCTGGTTTTTTTTGATAATTGACACCAAAGAAGTTGTCACTCTTATGTTATGTTACTTTGTTTTTGAACAAAATTCTGTGCCATTATCTGTTCGTAATACTTATACTACGATTCATCTGTTTTTCAACCATTGCCTTGAACTCTTTAAAATAAGTATAAACTTCACTTTTATTCCGCAAAAAATAGACAAACGACATGCGGCTGTAATCGTCTACGAAAAGCAAAAAATACTTAGATAAACCAATTGATTGGCTCTCCATTGGTCCACACACATCTGCATGTACCTTTTCTAGGACATGCTCACTCCTGTGATTACTATGTGGGAATGGTAATCTAGTTTGTTTTCCTTCACAGCATATTGTGCAATTTATCTTACTGATCTCAGATTTTTTCTTAAATTCCAAACCTTCAACAGCTCCATTTCTCATGTCATTCATGTCTTTGCTGTTAATATGGCCGAGTCTCCTGTGCCATATTATATCAGAAGTTGTTGTTTTTGCAGATGCGAACAAACACGCTGACCTTGTGTTCAACTTGTAGACGCCGTTAACTAACTTAGCTATACCAATCAGTTCATTCTGGTAATTCCTTATGTAACAACTGTCACGCTGAAAGCTGTCTTGTTACCATGCTTTATCAGCTGACTGACAGATAACAAGTTAGTGGTGACATTGGGAATACACAACACCTCCTTGACGACAACATCATATTCCTTGTTGTTTACAACAGTTGTGATCTGTGTATCGTCTAAGCACAACACTGGCATAGTTGTTTTATTTGCAACTATAATCTCCTTTGTAGTGAAGTTATTAGACACGTTCATCATGTTTTCTTGGCTAATCATTATGTGACTACTCGCACCTGAGTCGATATACCACGCATGCTTATCAAAACTGCCATTTAGAAACACTGCACTGAATGCATTCACTTTTTTCTCTATATTTTGTGGACACCGGTTTTTATAATGGCCGGTCTGTTTACATTTATAACATCTAATGACAGCTCGAGATGACATTTCTCCAGTTTTGCCAACTTTCCCTTTCTGACGCTGCCAACCTTTAGATATGAATACGCTTTCCGACTCACTGCTACCAACATTACCACCCATGTCTAATAGTTTTGTTTTAATTACGTCAGCGGAAATATCCAATCCAGAATGTTCGATCGCCATTATCATGGGCGAGAACTTGTCAGGTAATGCCGCCAACAACAGCGACCCAATCCATTCTTGGTTTATATCGAAACCAGTACCCCTTAATTTTTGCGCCGTGTCGATGACCTGCGTGACGTATGCCGTCATTGACTCACAATTTTCCAGGCGAATAGAAATCAAATTTCTCAGTAAACTTATCTTACGTGTAAAACCTGAGTCATCGAATAGTGATTTGAGTTTTTTCCAAACACCCAAAACAGTATTTTCGTTCTTGATATGTACATATAACGACGAATCTATTGTCATCACTAATTTAGCTTTTGCTTTTTTGTCGTCAACGCTATCTGCTTCGCCATCTTGCTTTTTGATATCGACGCCTTCCAGAATTAAGAAATTCTCCGCCGCGAATGCACACTCATCGTAATTTTCACGACCCCTGAGTTTTGGAACGTTTATAATATAACTTCCAGCCATTTTACACCGTAAAACTTTAGCTTTTATATTTTTAAACGCGGGACTGGGCCCATAACCTATTAAAACTACGTTGGTTTTTCACAGACTACTAGATTTATTCAAGCCAATTACAAAGTCTATAAAAGGACAATTTTGCATAGATTATACTACTTAGGTGTCGCTAGTAGATATAATATATTATTTTGATACATATTTAACAAGTTCAATTAATTTTTTTTTAAATAATAAAAATTGATTTGAGATGCTCTCTAATGTGTTGCATATCTTTTTATAAAACATTAATGTTTCAGATACTAAGAAATAAAAGCAATGCCTGTACGCGAAAACTAGAAGCAGATTTACAAATTACTTGTGAAACAGCTTTATCACATCTAGTACAGGGATCTAATGCTGTTGTTGAAATTCTACAACATATAAAAAGTTTTATCATAGAAAGAGAAAAAATAGAGATCTCTGCTCGTCAAAGTGCAGTTGCCAGTACCCCAAGCACTGAAACGGTGCAGAGTGTTTCTCCATTAATGTTGGGTGGGAGGTCTATGCAACCGGTGGTCTCATTGAGTCGCACAACATTACCTCATAATATTTGTAAGTTATTTTTGTATTAAATTTATGTAACACAATACAAACAGTAACCAAGTCCAATTTGTAAGAACACAGATATTTTTGAAAAGTTTAAGTGTAACATGTTGCAATTCCATATAGTTTAAGCCCCTATAGTCATGGATATGACAAGTGTGCTAGTTTTTAGTGTGAAAAAAGTGAAGTCCCATGTCCCCTAGTGGGGACAGATGTGGGGGCAGATGTATTTCACATCTATTTCACTGATCAATTTTTTCTTTAGAGTCAAGTAGGTGATCAGCCTTCTATGCCCTGCCAGACTGTTTTTTTTTATCTCCACCAGGAATTGATCTCAGGACTTGGTTGTAACGCTTACGGGCTTACCACTAGACCAAGGAGATGGTCAATTTTTAGTGTGAGGTAAAGTGCAAATTGGGCCCCATATGGAGTACTGCTCTCACCTTTGGTCAAAAGCTCTTCCTCTTGACCGCATCCAGCAAAAGGCAGCTCGAATCGTTGATGACCAGGTCCATTCTGATCGGCTTGATCCTTTGGCATTGTGTAGAGATGTATGGTCTCTCAGCACCTTCTATCACATTTATCTTTGGGAATGTTAAGAGGAATTGTTTGGATGAATACCAGCAGCTGAGTTTCATTTTCAAACGTCGAGGCAGAATACGGCATTTTATCAGTATTACCTCGATATTCGTCGTCCCACAAACGAGCGTTTTCTAAGGCTTAAGGTTACTAATTTACTAATGTATTTTTCTTATATTATAATATAAGAAAAATATAGATTGAGATTAAAGTTTGATCGCATTTTATATTATAATTTTTTTTCGTTCGGCCGAAATATCCCGCTCCGAATCTACAGTTTCACGTTGCTGTCCAAAAGCCAGTCTAGTGCTCCCGGGGCCATCTCGCTTAATCCCCTGATACCCCCCGCAAATCTAGTAGCAGGGCATTCCTCCACTATGTGTCTAATTGTGTCTGCAGTGGGGCCATTTTATATGAAAAGTCAAGATTTTTTTTTTCAAACTTTATTTTAATTTAATCACAGTATATATGCGCTATTTTGATAGATGATCATCTTGTAGGACGTAGGTAGTGACATGTACCTGTTGTTGTATAAATTTTTGGACTTCTGATAAAAAATATGACAAGTAGTTTTGGCAGCACTCTCTAGAGGTTAACATGACACTGCCTAAAGAATTCTGATGAGACCAAAACAGGTTGAAATCTGATTGGCTAGCGGATGCGTAATCAGCCAGCCAAACTGTTAATTTTTGCTTAGTGGATAAAGATGTGTGTGTTTATACATACTATATGCTAGGAGTAGTCTTCTCGCATAGTTATCTGGCCTATTTATAATACAAGAATTTATTATTTTTCTCTCTTATTTCAGTAACAGAAAGTCGACAGCCAAATGAGAACCACAACAGTCCTGTGAGACCATTGCCAATGAGGGTACATCAAGGTAAACCATTCCATAATGTATTTTCTTACCTTCATAAAAAATGTTTATGTTTTTCTTCGGAAGACCTAAATAAGACTGAATCATACTATAAATTCTTTTTTTTTTATAAATTTTAATTGCAACTAAGGACCATTTCGACAGCTTAGGACAGCTTTCAAATAAAAAATCACCTCAGAATCGGTCCATTCGTTTAGGAGTTACAATGCCATAAACGAACACCAATTTCTCTCATGATTTTAAAATATATAAAAAAATTCATTAAGATTTTGTGTTAATAAATTCTTAAAATATCATACTTACTTAACATACTTGAGGTATACGCCATATTTATCAAAATTTCAAGATGCGGATACGATCTCCCCTGATGATATGGAGAATAATCAAGACACCAGCATTGAGGATATGGGATTAGAAGTTACTTTTAATAACTACTTTTTAAATTAATTATAATAATAATAATACTAATTGCTACCGCTTTGCGATAAAACTCATCAATGTGATATTGATCAATGTTGATTGAAAGTTGTTCAGCGATATATGCGTAAGAACGTATCAAACAAACGAACGAATGCAGTAGTCAGTTATTATTATAGGTTACCAATTATTTGTAATTATTAAAACATCGAAAATAAATAAAAAAATATTTATGTCTAAGGAAACCTAATATATTTTTTTACTAAATTTACTCTAATTATAGTTCATTCCTTGGTCGGTAAACATGGTCGGAAGAAAGAGAATTTATATTCTTTGCTGTTTTTAGAGTAAGGCGCTTTGAACAGCCTATAAACTTATACTTAAGTGACTATAGTAAATAGTTTTTTTTGACTATGTTTATTCTTTGTTACGATAATCCCCAATATATAATAAATAATGTGTTATCATTCCCAGATCATAATGACGACGTGCCCGAACAAGAGGACGATGTTGCCACACCGAGAGATAGTATAAGGTAAGCCATCCATACAAATAAATTTCAATAGAACTTAAAAATTAGTATAAGTTAATGAATTTTAAAAAGCGTCTCATGAAAAACTTTTGTGTAACAGTTTTTCCAGAAAATATCAATGCAATCTGAAATTCACCATTTCAAATATATTTTTTTTTATATTCTTTTAATATAGTAGATGATTGCGTAAAATATCGTTTCATAAGTAAGTTTTATATCTTTCAGAGCAGATCCATTGGAAGGCCCTAGTCGGTTACTAGACACTCCTAATGTCAATGTGAGTATAAATTATAATACTAGAGTTCATAGGCGTATATTCTTTTAATACTTCGTTTGTTCTTTTAGATATTACATAATTTAAGATGACCGGCTGAGATTTTTGATTTTAATTTTGCCGGATGGAGCCTGGTTTTTTTTGATAATTGACACCAAAGAAGTTGTCACTCTTATGTTATGTTACTTTGTTTTTGAACAAAATTCTGTGCCATTATCTGTTCGTAATACTTATACTACGATTCATCTGTTTTTCAACCATTGCCTTGAACTCTTTAAAATAAGTATAAACTTCACTTTTATTCCGCAAAAAATAGACAAACGACATGCGGCTGTAATCGTCTACGAAAAGCAAAAAATACTTAGATAAACCAATTGATTGGCTCTCCATTGGTCCACACACATCTGCATGTACCTTTTCTAGGACATGCTCACTCCTGTGATTACTATGTGGGAATGGTAATCTAGTTTGTTTTCCTTCACAGCATATTGTGCAATTTATCTTACTGATCTCAGATTTTTTCTTAAATTCCAAACCTTCAACAGCTCCATTTCTCATGTCATTCATGTCTTTGCTGTTAATATGGCCGAGTCTCCTGTGCCATATTATATCAGAAGTTGTTGTTTTTGCAGATGCGAACAAACACGCTGACCTTGTGTTCAACTTGTAGACGCCGTTAACTAACTTAGCTATACCAATCAGTTCATTCTGGTAATTCCTTATGTAACAACTGTCACGCTGAAAGCTGTCTTGTTACCATGCTTTATCAGCTGACTGACAGATAACAAGTTAGTGGTGACATTGGGAATACACAACACCTCCTTGACGACAACATCATATTCCTTGTTGTTTACAACAGTTGTGATCTGTGTATCGTCTAAGCACAACACTGGCATAGTTGTTTTATTTGCAACTATAATCTCCTTTGTAGTGAAGTTATTAGACACGTTCATCATGTTTTCTTGGCTAATCATTATGTGACTACTCGCACCTGAGTCGATATACCACGCATGCTTATCAAAACTGCCATTTAGAAACACTGCACTGAATGCATTCACTTTTTTCTCTATATTTTGTGGACACCGGTTTTTATAATGGCCGGTCTGTTTACATTTATAACATCTAATGACAGCTCGAGATGACATTTCTCCAGTTTTGCCAACTTTCCCTTTCTGACGCTGCCAACCTTTAGATATGAATACGCTTTCCGACTCACTGCTACCAACATTACCACCCATGTCTAATAGTTTTGTTTTAATTACGTCAGCGGAAATATCCAATCCAGAATGTTCGATCGCCATTATCATGGGCGAGAACTTGTCAGGTAATGCCGCCAACAACAGCGACCCAATCCATTCTTGGTTTATATCGAAACCAGTACCCCTTAATTTTTGCGCCGTGTCGATGACCTGCGTGACGTATGCCGTCATTGACTCACAATTTTCCAGGCGAATAGAAATCAAATTTCTCAGTAAACTTATCTTACGTGTAAAACCTGAGTCATCGAATAGTGATTTGAGTTTTTTCCAAACACCCAAAACAGTATTTTCGTTCTTGATATGTACATATAACGACGAATCTATTGTCATCACTAATTTAGCTTTTGCTTTTTTGTCGTCAACGCTATCTGCTTCGCCATCTTGCTTTTTGATATCGACGCCTTCCAGAATTAAGAAATTCTCCGCCGCGAATGCACACTCATCGTAATTTTCACGACCCCTGAGTTTTGGAACGTTTATAATATAACTTCCAGCCATTTTACACCGTAAAACTTTAGCTTTTATATTTTTAAACGCGGGACTGGGCCCATAACCTATTAAAACTACGTTGGTTTTTCACAGACTACTAGATTTATTCAAGCCAATTACAAAGTCTATAAAAGGACAATTTTGCATAGATTATACTACTTAGGTGTCGCTAGTAGATATAATATATTATTTTGATACATATTTAACAAGTTCAATTAATTTTTTTTTAAATAATAAAAATTTATTTGAGATGCTCTCTAATGTGTTGCATATCTTTTTATAAAACATTAATGTTTCAGATACTAAGAAATAAAAGCAATGCCTGTACGCGAAAACTAGAAGCAGATTTACAAATTACTTGTGAAACAGCTTTATCACATCTAGTACAGGGATCTAATGCTGTTGTTGAAATTCTACAACATATAAAAAGTTTTATCATAGAAAGAGAAAAAATAGAGATCTCTGCTCGTCAAAGTGCAGTTGCCAGTACCCCAAGCACTGAAACGGTGCAGAGTGTTTCTCCATTAATGTTGGGTGGGAGGTCTATGCAACCGGTGGTCTCATTGAGTCGCACAACATTACCTCATAATATTTGTAAGTTATTTTTGTATTAAATTTATGTAACACAATACAAACAGTAACCAAGTCCAATTTGTAAGAACACAGATATTTTTGAAAAGTTTAAGTGTAACATGTTGCAATTCCATATAGTTTAAGCCCCTATAGTCATGGATATGACAAGTGTGCTAGTTTTTAGTGTGAAAAAAGTGAAGTCCCATGTCCCCTAGTGGGGACAGATGTGGGGGCAGATGTATTTCACATCTATTTCACTGATCAATTTTTTCTTTAGAGTCAAGTAGGTGATCAGCCTTCTATGCCCTGCCAGACTGTTTTTTTTTATCTCCACCAGGAATTGATCTCAGGACTTGGTTGTAACGCTTACGGGCTTACCACTAGACCAAGGAGGTGGTCAATTTTTAGTGTGAGGTAAAGTGCAAATTGGGCCCCATATGGAGTACTGCTCTCACCTTTGGTCAAAAGCTCTTCCTCTTGACCGCATCCAGCAAAAGGCAGCTCGAATCGTTGATGACCAGGTCCATTCTGATCGGCTTGATCCTTTGGCATTGTGTAGAGATGTATGGTCTCTCAGCACCTTCTATCACATTTATCTTTGGGAATGTTAAGAGGAATTGTTTGGATGAATACCAGCAGCTGAGTTTCATTTTCAAACGTCGAGGCAGAATACGGCATTTTATCAGTATTACCTCGATATTCGTCGTCCCACAAACGAGCGTTTTCTTAGGCTTAAGGTTACTAATTTACTAATGTATTTTTCTTATATTATAATATAAGAAAAATATAGATTGAGATTAAAGTTTGATCGCATTTTATATTATATTTTTTTTCGTTCGGCCGAAATATCCCGCTCCGAATCTACAGTTTCACGTTGCTGTCCAAAAGCCAGTCTAGTGCTCCCGGGGCCATCTCGCTTAATCCCCTGATACCCCCCGCAAATCTAGTAGCAGGGCATTCCTCCACTATGTGTCTAATTGTGTCTGCAGTGGGGCCATTTTATATGAAAAGTCAAGATTTTTTTTTTCAAACTTTATTTTAATTTAATCACAGTATATATGCGCTATTTTGATAGATGATCATCTTGTAGGACGTAGGTAGTGACATGTACCTGTTGTTGTATAAATTTTTGGACTTCTGATAAAAAATATGACAAGTAGTTTTGGCAGCACTCTCTAGAGGTTAACATGACACTGCCTAAAGAATTCTGATGAGACCAAAACAGGTTGAAATCTGATTGGCTAGCGGATGCGTAATCAGCCAGCCAAACTGTTAATTTTTGCTTAGTGGATAAAGATGTGTGTGTTTATACATACTATATGCTAGGAGTAGTCTTCTCGCATAGTTATCTGGCCTATTTATAATACAAGAATTTATTATTTTTCTCTCTTATTTCAGTAACAGAAAGTCGACAGCCAAATGAGAACCACAACAGTCCTGTGAGACCATTGCCAATGAGGGTACATCAAGGTAAACCATTCCATAATGTATTTTCTTACCTTCAGAAAAAATGTTTATGTTTTTCTTCGGAAGACCTAAATAAGACTGAATCATACTATAAATTCTTTTTTTTTATAAATTTTAATTGCAACTAAGGACCATTTCGACAGCTTAGGACAGCTTTCAAATAAAAAATCACCTCAGAATCGGTCCATTCGTTTAGGAGTTACAATGCCATAAACGAACACCAATTTCTCTCATGATTTTAAAATATATAAAAAAATTCATTAAGATTTTGTGTTAATAAATTCTTAAAATATCATACTTACTTAACATACTTGAGGTATACGCCATATTTATCAAAATTTCAAGATGCGGATACGATCTCCCCTGATGATATGGAGAATAATCAAGACACCAGCATTGAGGATATGGGATTAGAAGTTACTTTTAATAACTACTTTTTAAATTAATTATAATAATAATAATACTAATTGCTACCGCTTTGCGATAAAACTCATCAATGTGATATTGATCAATGTTGATTGAAAGTTGTTCAGCGATATATGCGTAAGAACGTATCAAACAAACGAACGAATGCAGTAGTCAGTTATTATTATAGGTTACCAATTATTTGTAATTATTAAAACATCGAAAATAAATAAAAAAATATTTATGTCTAAGGAAACCTAATATATTTTTTTACTAAATTTACTCTAATTATAGTTCATTCCTTGGTCGGTAAACATGGTCGGAAGAAAGAGAATTTATATTCTTTGCTGTTTTTAGAGTAAGGCGCTTTGAACAGCCTATAAACTTATACTTAAGTGACTATAGTAAATAGTTTTTTTTGACTATGTTTATTCTTTGTTACGATAATCCCCAATATATAATAAATAATGTGTTATCATTCCCAGATCATAATGACGACGTGCCCGAACAAGAGGACGATGTTGCCACACCGAGAGATAGTATAAGGTAAGCCATCCATACAAATAAATTTCAATAGAACTTAAAAATTAGTATAAGTTAATGAATTTTAAAAAGCGTCTCATGAAAAACTTTTGTGTAACAGTTTTTCCAGAAAATATCAATGCAATCTGAAATTCACCATTTCAAATATATTTTTTTTTATATTCTTTTAATATAGTAGATGATTGCGTAAAATATCGTTTCATAAGTAAGTTTTATATCTTTCAGAGCAGATCCATTGGAAGGCCCTAGTCGGTTACTAGACACTCCTAATGTCAATGTGAGTATAAATTATAATACTAGAGTTCATAGGCGTATATTCTTTTAATACTTCGTTTGTTCTTTTAGATATTACATAATTTAAGATGACCGGCTGAGATTTTTGATTTTAATTTTGCCGGATGGAGCCTGGTTTTTTTTGATAATTGACACCAAAGAAGTTGTCACTCTTATGTTATGTTACTTTGTTTTTGAACAAAATTCTGTGCCATTATCTGTTCGTAATACTTATACTACGATTCATCTGTTTTTCAACCATTGCCTTGAACTCTTTAAAATAAGTATAAACTTCACTTTTATTCCGCAAAAAATAGACAAACGACATGCGGCTGTAATCGTCTACGGAAAGCAAAAAATACTTAGATAAACCAATTGATTGGCTCTCCATTGGTCCACACACATCTGCATGTACCTTTTCTAGGACATGCTCACTCCTGTGATTACTATGTGGGAATGGTAATCTAGTTTGTTTTCCTTCACAGCATATTGTGCAATTTATCTTACTGATCTCAGATTTTTTCTTAAATTCCAAACCTTCAACAGCTCCATTTCTCATGTCATTCATGTCTTTGCTGTTAATATGGCCGAGTCTCCTGTGCCATATTATATCAGAAGTTGTTGTTTTTGCAGATGCGAACAAACACGCTGACCTTGTGTTCAACTTGTAGACGCCGTTAACTAACTTAGCTATACCAATCAGTTCATTCTGGTAATTCCTTATGTAACAACTGTCACGCTGAAAGCTGTCTTGTTACCATGCTTTATCAGCTGACTGACAGATAACAAGTTAGTGGTGACATTGGGAATACACAACACCTCCTTGACGACAACATCATATTCCTTGTTGTTTACAACAGTTGTGATCTGTGTATCGTCTAAGCACAACACTGGCATAGTTGTTTTATTTGCAACTATAATCTCCTTTGTAGTGAAGTTATTAGACACGTTCATCATGTTTTCTTGGCTAATCATTATGTGACTACTCGCACCTGAGTCGATATACCACGCATGCTTATCAAAACTGCCATTTAGAAACACTGCACTGAATGCATTCACTTTTTTCTCTATATTTTGTGGACACCGGTTTTTATAATGGCCGGTCTGTTTACATTTATAACATCTAATGACAGCTCGAGATGACATTTCTCCAGTTTTGCCAACTTTCCCTTTCTGACGCTGCCAACCTTTAGATATGAATACGCTTTCCGACTCACTGCTACCAACATTACCACCCATGTCTAATAGTTTTGTTTTAATTACGTCAGCGGAAATATCCAATCCAGAATGTTCGATCGCCATTATCATGGGCGAGAACTTGTCAGGTAATGCCGCCAACAACAGCGACCCAATCCATTCTTGGTTTATATCGAAACCAGTACCCCTTAATTTTTGCGCCGTGTCGATGACCTGCGTGACGTATGCCGTCATTGACTCACAATTTTCCAGGCGAATAGAAATCAAATTTCTCAGTAAACTTATCTTACGTGTAAAACCTGAGTCATCGAATAGTGATTTGAGTTTTTTCCAAACACCCAAAACAGTATTTTCGTTCTTGATATGTACATATAACGACGAATCTATTGTCATCACTAATTTAGCTTTTGCTTTTTTGTCGTCAACGCTATCTGCTTCGCCATCTTGCTTTTTGATATCGACGCCTTCCAGAATTAAGAAATTCTCCGCCGCGAATGCACACTCATCGTAATTTTCACGACCCCTGAGTTTTGGAACGTTTATAATATAACTTCCAGCCATTTTACACCGTAAAACTTTAGCTTTTATATTTTTAAACGCGGGACTGGGCCCATAACCTATTAAAACTACGTTGGTTTTTCACAGACTACTAGATTTATTGAAGCCAATTACAAAGTCTATAAAAGGACAATTTTGCATAGATTATACTACTTAGGTGTCGCTAGTAGATATAATATATTATTTTGATACATATTTAACAAGTTCAATTAATTTTTTTTTAAATAATAAAAATTGATTTGAGATGCTCTCTAATGTGTTGCATATCTTTTTATAAAACATTAATGTTTCAGATACTAAGAAATAAAAGCAATGCCTGTACGCGAAAACTAGAAGCAGATTTACAAATTACTTGTGAAACAGCTTTATCACATCTAGTACAGGGATCTAATGCTGTTGTTGAAATTCTACAACATATAAAAAGTTTTATCATAGAAAGAGAAAAAATAGAGATCTCTGCTCGTCAAAGTGCAGTTGCCAGTACCCCAAGCACTGAAACGGTGCAGAGTGTTTCTCCATTAATGTTGGGTGGGAGGTCTATGCAACCGGTGGTCTCATTGAGTCGCACAACATTACCTCATAATATTTGTAAGTTATTTTTGTATTAAATTTATGTAACACAATACAAACAGTAACCAAGTCCAATTTGTAAGAACACAGATATTTTTGAAAAGTTTAAGTGTAACATGTTGCAATTCCATATAGTTTAAGCCCCTATAGTCATGGATATGACAAGTGTGCTAGTTTTTAGTGTGAAAAAAGTGAAGTCCCATGTCCCCTAGTGGGGACAGATGTGGGGGCAGATGTATTTCACATCTATTTCACTGATCAATTTTTTCTTTAGAGTCAAGTAGGTGATCAGCCTTCTATGCCCTGCCAGACTGTTTTTTTTTATCTCCACCAGGAATTGATCTCAGGACTTGGTTGTAACGCTTACGGGCTTACCACTAGACCAAGGAGATGGTCAATTTTTAGTGTGAGGTAAAGTGCAAATTGGGCCCCATATGGAGTACTGCTCTCACCTTTGGTCAAAAGCTCTTCCTCTTGACCGCATCCAGCAAAAGGCAGCTCGAATCGTTGATGACCAGGTCCATTCTGATCGGCTTGATCCTTTGGCATTGTGTAGAGATGTATGGTCTCTCAGCACCTTCTATCACATTTATCTTTGGGAATGTTAAGAAAATCTTTGGGAATGTTGGATGAATACCAGCAGCTGAGTTTCATTTTCAAACGTCGAGGCAGAATACGGCATTTTATCAGTATTACCTCGATATTCGTCGTCCCACAAACGAGCGTTTTCTAAGGCTTAAGGTTACTAATTTACTAATGTATTTTTCTTATATTATAATATAAGAAAAATATAGATTGAGATTAAAGTTTGATCGCATTTTATATTATAATTTTTTTTCGTTCGGCCGAAATATCCCGCTCCGAATCTACAGTTTCACGTTGCTGTCCAAAAGCCAGTCTAGTGCTCCCGGGGCCATCTCGCTTAATCCCCTGATACCCCCCGCAAATCTAGTAGCAGGGCATTCCTCCACTATGTGTCTAATTGTGTCTGCAGTGGGGCCATTTTATATGAAAAGTCAAGATTTTTTTTTTCAAACTTTATTTTAATTTAATCACAGTATATATGCGCTATTTTGATAGATGATCATCTTGTAGGACGTAGGTAGTGACATGTACCTGTTGTTGTATAAATTTTTGGACTTCTGATAAAAAATATGACAAGTAGTTTTGGCAGCACTCTCTAGAGGTTAACATGACACTGCCTAAAGAATTCTGATGAGACGAAAACAGGTTGAAATCTGATTGGCTAGCGGATGCGTAATCAGCCAGCCAAACTGTTAATTTTTGCTTAGTGGATAAAGATGTGTGTGTTTATACATACTATATGCTAGGAGTAGTCTTCTCGCATAGTTATCTGGCCTATTTATAATACAAGAA
The DNA here is from genome assembly GCA_912999735.1 of Aporia crataegi. Taxonomy (NCBI): domain Eukaryota; kingdom Metazoa; phylum Arthropoda; class Insecta; order Lepidoptera; family Pieridae; genus Aporia; species Aporia crataegi. The sequence continues at coordinate 4,260,982 of OU538751.1, forward strand.
TTTATTATTTTTCTCTCTTATTTCAGTAACAGAAAGTCGACAGCCAAATGAGAACCACAACAGTCCTGTGAGACCATTGCCAATGAGGGTACATCAAGGTAAACCATTCCATAATGTATTTTCTTACCTTCAGAAAAAATGTTTATGTTTTTCTTCGGAAGACCTAAATAAGACTGAATCATACTATAAATTCTTTTTTTTTTATAAATTTTAATTGCAACTAAGGACCATTTCGACAGCTTAGGACAGCTTTCAAATAAAAAATCACCTCAGAATCGGTCCATTCGTTTAGGAGTTACAATGCCATAAACGAACACCAATTTCTCTCATGATTTTAAAATATATAAAAAAATTCATTAAGATTTTGTGTTAATAAATTCTTAAAATATCATACTTACTTAACATACTTGAGGTATACGCCATATTTATCAAAATTTCAAGATGCGGATACGATCTCCCCTGATGATATGGAGAATAATCAAGACACCAGCATTGAGGATATGGGATTAGAAGTTACTTTTAATAACTACTTTTTAAATTAATTATAATAATAATAATACTAATTGCTACCGCTTTGCGATAAAACTCATCAATGTGATATTGATCAATGTTGATTGAAAGTTGTTCAGCGATATATGCGTAAGAACGTATCAAACAAACGAACGAATGCAGTAGTCAGTTATTATTATAGGTTACCAATTATTTGTAATTATTAAAACATCGAAAATAAATAAAAAAATATTTATGTCTAAGGAAACCTAATATATTTTTTTACTAAATTTACTCTAATTATAGTTCATTCCTTGGTCGGTAAACATGGTCGGAAGAAAGAGAATTTATATTCTTTGCTGTTTTTAGAGTAAGGCGCTTTGAACAGCCTATAAACTTATACTTAAGTGACTATAGTAAATAGTTTTTTTTGACTATGTTTATTCTTTGTTACGATAATCCCCAATATATAATAAATAATGTGTTATCATTCCCAGATCATAATGACGACGTGCCCGAACAAGAGGACGATGTTGCCACACCGAGAGATAGTATAAGGTAAGCCATCCATACAAATAAATTTCAATAGAACTTAAAAATTAGTATAAGTTAATGAATTTTAAAAAGCGTCTCATGAAAAACTTTTGTGTAACAGTTTTTCCAGAAAATATCAATGCAATCTGAAATTCACCATTTCAAATATATTTTTTTTTATATTCTTTTAATATAGTAGATGATTGCGTAAAATATCGTTTCATAAGTAAGTTTTATATCTTTCAGAGCAGATCCATTGGAAGGCCCTAGTCGGTTACTAGACACTCCTAATGTCAATGTGAGTATAAATTATAATACTAGAGTTCATAGGCGTATATTCTTTTAATACTTCGTTTGTTCTTTTAGATATTACATAATTTAAGATGACCGGCTGAGATTTTTGATTTTAATTTTGCCGGATGGAGCCTGGTTTTTTTTGATAATTGACACCAAAGAAGTTGTCACTCTTATGTTATGTTACTTTGTTTTTGAACAAAATTCTGTGCCATTATCTGTTCGTAATACTTATACTACGATTCATCTGTTTTTCAACCATTGCCTTGAACTCTTTAAAATAAGTATAAACTTCACTTTTATTCCGCAAAAAATAGACAAACGACATGCGGCTGTAATCGTCTACGAAAAGCAAAAAATACTTAGATAAACCAATTGATTGGCTCTCCATTGGTCCACACACATCTGCATGTACCTTTTCTAGGACATGCTCACTCCTGTGATTACTATGTGGGAATGGTAATCTAGTTTGTTTTCCTTCACAGCATATTGTGCAATTTATCTTACTGATCTCAGATTTTTTCTTAAATTCCAAACCTTCAACAGCTCCATTTCTCATGTCATTCATGTCTTTGCTGTTAATATGGCCGAGTCTCCTGTGCCATATTATATCAGAAGTTGTTGTTTTTGCAGATGCGAACAAACACGCTGACCTTGTGTTCAACTTGTAGACGCCGTTAACTAACTTAGCTATACCAATCAGTTCATTCTGGTAATTCCTTATGTAACAACTGTCACGCTGAAAGCTGTCTTGTTACCATGCTTTATCAGCTGACTGACAGATAACAAGTTAGTGGTGACATTGGGAATACACAACACCTCCTTGACGACAACATCATATTCCTTGTTGTTTACAACAGTTGTGATCTGTGTATCGTCTAAGCACAACACTGGCATAGTTGTTTTATTTGCAACTATAATCTCCTTTGTAGTGAAGTTATTAGACACGTTCATCATGTTTTCTTGGCTAATCATTATGTGACTACTCGCACCTGAGTCGATATACCACGCATGCTTATCAAAACTGCCATTTAGAAACACTGCACTGAATGCATTCACTTTTTTCTCTATATTTTGTGGACACCGGTTTTTATAATGGCCGGTCTGTTTACATTTATAACATCTAATGACAGCTCGAGATGACATTTCTCCAGTTTTGCCAACTTTCCCTTTCTGACGCTGCCAACCTTTAGATATGAATACGCTTTCCGACTCACTGCTACCAACATTACCACCCATGTCTAATAGTTTTGTTTTAATTACGTCAGCGGAAATATCCAATCCAGAATGTTCGATCGCCATTATCATGGGCGAGAACTTGTCAGGTAATGCCGCCAACAACAGCGACCCAATCCATTCTTGGTTTATATCGAAACCAGTACCCCTTAATTTTTGCGCCGTGTCGATGACCTGCGTGACGTATGCCGTCATTGACTCACAATTTTCCAGGCGAATAGAAATCAAATTTCTCAGTAAACTTATCTTACGTGTAAAACCTGAGTCATCGAATAGTGATTTGAGTTTTTTCCAAACACCCAAAACAGTATTTTCGTTCTTGATATGTACATATAACGACGAATCTATTGTCATCACTAATTTAGCTTTTGCTTTTTTGTCGTCAACGCTATCTGCTTCGCCATCTTGCTTTTTGATATCGACGCCTTCCAGAATTAAGAAATTCTCCGCCGCGAATGCACACTCATCGTAATTTTCACGACCCCTGAGTTTTGGAACGTTTATAATATAACTTCCAGCCATTTTACACCGTAAAACTTTAGCTTTTATATTTTTAAACGCGGGACTGGGCCCATAACCTATTAAAACTACGTTGGTTTTTCACAGACTACTAGATTTATTCAAGCCAATTACAAAGTCTATAAAAGGACAATTTTGCATAGATTATACTACTTAGGTGTCGCTAGTAGATATAATATATTATTTTGATACATATTTAACAAGTTCAATTAATTTTTTTTTAAATAATAAAAATTGATTTGAGATGCTCTCTAATGTGTTGCATATCTTTTTATAAAACATTAATGTTTCAGATACTAAGAAATAAAAGCAATGCCTGTACGCGAAAACTAGAAGCAGATTTACAAATTACTTGTGAAACAGCTTTATCACATCTAGTACAGGGATCTAATGCTGTTGTTGAAATTCTACAACATATAAAAAGTTTTATCATAGAAAGAGAAAAAATAGAGATCTCTGCTCGTCAAAGTGCAGTTGCCAGTACCCCAAGCACTGAAACGGTGCAGAGTGTTTCTCCATTAATGTTGGGTGGGAGGTCTATGCAACCGGTGGTCTCATTGAGTCGCACAACATTACCTCATAATATTTGTAAGTTATTTTTGTATTAAATTTATGTAACACAATACAAACAGTAACCAAGTCCAATTTGTAAGAACACAGATATTTTTGAAAAGTTTAAGTGTAACATGTTGCAATTCCATATAGTTTAAGCCCCTATAGTCATGGATATGACAAGTGTGCTAGTTTTTAGTGTGAAAAAAGTGAAGTCCCATGTCCCCTAGTGGGGACAGATGTGGGGGCAGATGTATTTCACATCTATTTCACTGATCAATTTTTTCTTTAGAGTCAAGTAGGTGATCAGCCTTCTATGCCCTGCCAGACTGTTTTTTTTTATCTCCACCAGGAATTGATCTCAGGACTTGGTTGTAACGCTTACGGGCTTACCACTAGACCAAGGAGATGGTCAATTTTTAGTGTGAGGTAAAGTGCAAATTGGGCCCCATATGGAGTACTGCTCTCACCTTTGGTCAAAAGCTCTTCCTCTTGACCGCATCCAGCAAAAGGCAGCTCGAATCGTTGATGACCAGGTCCATTCTGATCGGCTTGATCCTTTGGCATTGTGTAGAGATGTATGGTCTCTCAGCACCTTCTATCACATTTATCTTTGGGAATGTTAAGAAAATCTTTGGGAATGTTGGATGAATACCAGCAGCTGAGTTTCATTTTCAAACGTCGAGGCAGAATACGGCATTTTATCAGTATTACCTCGATATTCGTCGTCCCACAAACGAGCGTTTTCTAAGGCTTAAGGTTACTAATTTACTAATGTATTTTTCTTATATTATAATATAAGAAAAATATAGATTGAGATTAAAGTTTGATTTACATTTTATATTATAATTTTTTTTCGTTCGGCCGAAATATCCCGCTCCGAATCTACAGTTTCACGTTGCTGTCCAAAAGCCAGTCTAGTGCTCCCGGGGCCATCTCGCTTAATCCCCTGATACCCCCCGCAAATCTAGTAGCAGGGCATTCCTCCACTATGTGTCTAATTGTGTCTGCAGTGGGGCCATTTTATATGAAAAGTCAAGATTTTTTTTTTCAAACTTTATTTTAATTTAATCACAGTATATATGCGCTATTTTGATAGATGATCATCTTGTAGGACGTAGGTAGTGACATGTACCTGTTGTTGTATAAATTTTTGGACTTCTGATAAAAAATATGACAAGTAGTTTTGGCAGCACTCTCTAGAGGTTAACATGACACTGCCTAAAGAATTCTGATGAGACGAAAACAGGTTGAAATCTGATTGGCTAGCGGATGCGTAATCAGCCAGCCAAACTGTTAATTTTTGCTTAGTGGATAAAGATGTGTGTGTTTATACATACTATATGCTAGGAGTAGTCTTCTCGCATAGTTATCTGGCCTATTTATAATACAAGAATTTATTATTTTTCTCTCTTATTTCAGTAACAGAAAGTCGACAGCCAAATGAGAACCACAACAGTCCTGTGAGACCATTGCCAATGAGGGTACATCAAGGTAAACCATTCCATAATGTATTTTCTTACCTTCAGAAAAAATGTTTATGTTTTTCTTCGGAAGACCTAAATAAGACTGAATCATACTATAAATTCTTTTTTTTTATAAATTTTAATTGCAACTAAGGACCATTTCGACAGCTTAGGACAGCTTTCAAATAAAAAATCACCTCAGAATCGGTCCATTCGTTTAGGAGTTACAATGCCATAAACGAACACCAATTTCTCTCATGATTTTAAAATATATAAAAAAATTCATTAAGATTTTGTGTTAATAAATTCTTAAAATATCATACTTACTTAACATACTTGAGGTATACGCCATATTTATCAAAATTTCAAGATGCGGATACGATCTCCCCTGATGATATGGAGAATAATCAAGACACCAGCATTGAGGATATGGGATTAGAAGTTACTTTTAATAACTACTTTTTAAATTAATTATAATAATAATAATACTAATTGCTACCGCTTTGCGATAAAACTCATCAATGTGATATTGATCAATGTTGATTGAAAGTTGTTCAGCGATATATGCGTAAGAACGTATCAAACAAACGAACGAATGCAGTAGTCAGTTATTATTATAGGTTACCAATTATTTGTAATTATTAAAACATCGAAAATAAATAAAAAAATATTTATGTCTAAGGAAACCTAATATATTTTTTTACTAAATTTACTCTAATTATAGTTCATTCCTTGGTCGGTAAACATGGTCGGAAGAAAGAGAATTTATATTCTTTGCTGTTTTTAGAGTAAGGCGCTTTGAACAGCCTATAAACTTATACTTAAGTGACTATAGTAAATAGTTTTTTTTGACTAAGTTTATTCTTTGTTACGATAATCCCCAATATATAATAAATAATGTGTTATCATTCCCAGATCATAATGACGACGTGCCCGAACAAGAGGACGATGTTGCCACACCGAGAGATAGTATAAGGTAAGCCATCCATACAAATAAATTTCAATAGAACTTAAAAATTAGTATAAGTTAATGAATTTTAAAAAGCGTCTCATGAAAAACTTTTGTGTAACAGTTTTTCCAGAAAATATCAATGCAATCTGAAATTCACCATTTCAAATATATTTTTTTTAATATTCTTTTAATATAGTAGATGATTGCGTAAAATATCGTTTCATAAGTAAGTTTTATATCTTTCAGAGCAGATCCATTGGAAGGCCCTAGTCGGTTACTAGACACTCCTAATGTCAATGTGAGTATAAATTATAATACTAGAGTTCATAGGCGTATATTCTTTTAATACTTCGTTTGTTCTTTTAGATATTACATAATTTAAGATGACCGGCTGAGATTTTTGATTTTAATTTTGCCGGATGGAGCCTGGTTTTTTTTTTGATAATTGACACCAAAGAAGTTGTCACTCTTATGTTATGTTACTTTGTTTTTTATTACTCACAGGGACCTGCAGATCAATCTACGCATGTGTTTACACCGACTTTGCGCCGGCGCAAGCGCATTTCTACACTACGCGCTGATTCTTCACCAATATTCGTGCCTCGCCCGAGGTATGTATTTATGTACCACGTAAAATACGAATATGACAGTAATACATATACACAGAAAATATAATAATAGTGCTCTTATTTCGGTATCGGGGAGAGCACTCCAAGAATTCACTACGCGATTTGGCAAAAAGTGTGTTCTGGGATTGCTAGCACATGAAGGCTTGTTTAATTTCACGGAGTTCCCCCTCAATTGTGTGTTTTGGCTCATCGTATAAAGGGCCTTGATATCTGATACACTGTAATATTCATTTAGTATTTTGTTTGTTTCAATCAAGTCACCTCTATTTCTTCGTTCCTCTCGGGTAGTTAAATTTAATTGTAACAAGTGCTCTTCATAATATGGTTTATCTTTAAGAGTTGCAACCATTTTGGTAGCTCTTCTTTGTATCCTTTCCAGCATTTCAATATCCTTTTTAAAGTATGGACTCCATATCTGATGTCCATACTCCAATAATGGGCGAATATATGATTTATAAATAATAGAAAATGTTTCTTTGGTGATAACATAGAATGCTTTTCTGATCATATACAGTATAGAGTTCGCTTTTTTAGTAATATTGATAATGCGCACATCCCACTTGAGGTTGTGTGAAATCGTAACACCCAAATCTTTCTGGGTATTTACAGCTTGTAGGGGCACAGAGTTGATTGTGTAAGTGAGATAAGCCAGTCATGTGTCCACTGTATAATACGGTCAAGATCCTCTGTCGTTGTAAGAACAAACTGGATTACCTTTGACTTTCGTGTCATCAGCAAATATAGACAGATCAGATTGTACAACACTCTTCAAGTCTGTTATAAAGATCCCAAATAGAATTGGTCCAAGCACGGATCCTTGGGGTACACCGCTATAGACATTATGCGCATCCGATAAAGCTTGACCCACTCTTACCTTAAATTTTCGATTAGTCAAAAAGTCTGCTATCCATTGGAGAAGCTGTCCTCGTATTCCAAAGTGATCTAGTTTGATTAACAGTCTGTTTTACCAGTCATATTAAATATTTCAATTATTATTATCATGCACTCATTAATTTCTTCAAATATTTTTTCTATTAAGATACATAAACTTACAAATGAATTAATAATATTACTAATTAATTCGTTTGTATCTTCAACGACAAGAAAAAACTCATATTATTGTTCTACATTTGAATCCAATGTTTTTTTAAAAGCTTTCCTCGAGATAGTAAACCTGTAATTAAATATTTCCAGGCACAAGAAAATCGACCGCACTCTAAAATCGGTACTTGCGAAAAAGAGGCTCGATGACTATGAAAACAATGGTGCAGGCGTATCACCCCCAAATAAACAGATGATGGAGGAGGAAGAAAGTTCCACAACAATAAACAACTCTTCATCCGGTACGTCTTCGTTGTGGATTTCTCAGAACAATGATATTGAGAGGGCACAAATATTTGATGCACCTAGTCTCAAAGGCTCCACAAATGCAAGAGTTATTATGCAGTAAGTACCCTCTACTAATAAAGGACTGCCCACTAAAACGTATCTATGACCGTAAGAGGAACGTGACAGACAAAAAAAATTATTTGTATTGAAAAGTATGTGACTATGCCCATTAGACCGTTCCCTCACCGACCACCAGACGGAGCGTCAATAATTGTTAGCGAGAATATTTTGATACGTTCTATTGGACATAGTTGATACGTTCATAGCACGGTCATGGTATGGTACGATATAGTGGGTAGACTCCTTAAAGATTTTGCAACATCATTACCCCTTTGTGAAGCCACCAAGCATTTCAGATGTTGCATGTTGTTAAACGATGTTGCCTATATAGCACATCTGTCATGTCGGGATGTTGTAGTGTTAATTGTATCAATTTTAGTTATGTATACTTAAACTTTTCTTTTGTTTGCAAATATTCACACACACAAATTATTTTCACACAAACCCGGATCAGAATGTTTTTCAGAAATTATAGAAGTCTTTGCGACTGAAAATTGTAGATAATTATTTCAGGGAAGCACAACCGACAAATTCAGAAATTCGATGCAGCAGTCGCATTAGTAAACACAGTGACAGAACTGATAATAGTAGTAAAGAGAAAAGAACACGACGGACAAGAAAATGTGTCTTCTTTAAGAAGAAACCTCTGGATAGGTAAGAGAGAACTAATGATAGTTTATAAAAAGGCAATCAAAAGTTTAGAAGTATATTATTTTTATTGACATTACAAGCAAAGCATGCTATTATTTTTGCTTAGAACTAATTAAATGCTTTTGCTAATATGTTATTTAATATGCTTTTGTTATTAACAATAAACTTTTTAGTTATTAAAAATATTTAAATGGAACAAAAACAAAATTAAATCTCTTTTTAACCGACCTTCAAAAAAAGCAAAAAGGAGGTTATCAATTCGACGTGTATTTTTTTTTCCGACGTTCCGCTCGTACGTCGCCATTTGTAGACCGATTTGGATGAGTGAGGTGTCAAACGATAGGGTAACTCGTCGAAGTGGTCCCATTTTTTTTTAGGATTTTTACGATTAATAGTTTTCAGCATATTGAAAGAATAGTTTCACAATCGGACGAGAAATCGCTGAATTCCGCGCGACCATGTCGTGCTTATTTGCTTATAACTCTATGATTTATGAATCCTTATCGATGAATTAGATGTTATTCGATTTAGTATTAAATTTGCAACAAGAGAGAATAAGAATCAAAATAATTTGATTTATAGTTTTAGAGATATTGAGGTTATAAAATAAAAAATTGAAAAATCTCCAATTGGTTCGCTTTAGCAATAGAGATGTCCATGTTATATTAAATATATACTAATTATAATAAATTAATTTAATTAAAACTCATATTGTCAAGCTTTTGACGGAATTTTATGAAAATCTAAGCCATATATTTGATGTTATGGAGCAAAACTTGTCAACAGAGAAAAACATGTCATACGTTATTGTTTACGCGTCCAGTTTAAATCTCTATAGCTCGATGTAATATCAGTTTATATCGATGACTTATATATCATTTTATAAAACATTAAAAGAGTCATATGTGATAGTAAAATCAATAAGGTAGAAGAAATACTTCTAGAAATAGAGAGAATATAGTAACTGAGTTCCTACGGGAAATCACAATGTGCGTTCACTTGCTTACTATAAAACACCATGAAAACTTAATTTATATGAACGATATTACTTAAATTTTTAGTATTGAACGATTCAGTTTTGCGTCTTCTTATTTTCATTAATTTGAAAATATTAAATTAAATTAATTAAATTAGTTTTTAGTGTATAAGGTAAGCGTAAAGTCAGAGCGTCCATGTTAGTTTCGTTTTGATGGTATGATAACCAACTATACGGTTTATAGGAGCCACTCAAAAGTATAAAATAAATTAATTTTAAACAAAAAAATAAAACCGACCTCAAAACGCACTGAAAAGTAAAAAATAAATTTTGTATTATAAATGAACTTACTATAAATAAAAGACGTAAATAGTTGCAAATTTAATACTAAATCGAATAACATCTAATTCATCGATAAGGATTCATAAATCATAGAGTTATAAGCAAATAAGCACGACATGGTCGCGCGGAATTCAGCGATTTCTCGTCCGATTGTGAAACTATTCTTTCAATATGCTGAAAACTATTAATCGTAAAAATTCTAAAAAAAAATGGGACCACTTCGACGAGTTACCCTATCGTTTGACACCTCACTCATCCAAATCGGTCTACAAATGGCGACGTACGAGCGGAAGGTCGGAAAAAAAAAATACACGTCGAATTGATAACCTCCTTTTTGGTTTTTTTGAAGGTCGGTTAAAAATAAAACCGACCTCAAAACGCACTGAAAAGTAAAAAATAAATTTTGTATTATAAATGAACTTACTATAAATAAAAGACGTAAATAGTGTTGATAAATTAAATTCATCTAAAATTCTACAAGGGCATAAAACTTTCATGTTGTTTTTTGAAAGGCGGTGCCAAATATATAAATAAAGACTGAATGAATATTCCTGGACTTTAATAAAAAAATTAATTGATTGGCTTGGCGCCGCGTTTCAAAGAGCAACATGACAGTTTTATGCCCTTGTAGAATTTTAGATGAATTTAATTTATCAACACTATTTACGTCTTTTATTTATAGTAAGTTCATTTATAATACAAAATTTATTTTTTATTTTTCAGTGCGTTTTGAGGTCGGTTTTATTTTTTTGTTTAAAATTAATTTTTTTTTTCATTTTGGTAGCTCTTCTTTGTATCCTTTCCAGCATTTCAATATCCTTTTTAAAGTATGGACTCCATATCTGATGTCCATACTCCAATAATGGGCGAATATATGATTTATAAATAATAGAAAATGTTTCTTTGGTGATAACATAGAATGCTTTTCTGATCATATACAGTATAGAGTTCGCTTTTTTAGTAATATTGATAATGCGCACATCCCACTTGAGGTTGTGTGAAATCGTAACACCCAAATCTTTCTGGGTATTTACAGCTTGTAGGGGCACAGAGTTGATTGTGTAAGTGAGATAAGCCAGTCATGTGTCCACTGTATAATACGGTCAAGATCCTCTGTCGTTGTAAGAACAAACTGGATTACCTTTGACTTTCGTGTCATCAGCAAATATAGACAGATCAGATTGTACAACACTCTTCAAGTCTGTTATAAAGATCCCAAATAGAATTGGTCCAAGCACGGATCCTTGGGGTACACCGCTATAGACATTATGCGCATCCGATAAAGCTTGACCCACTCTTACCTTAAATTTTCGATTAGTCAAAAAGTCTGCTATCCATTGGAGAAGCTGTCCTCGTATTCCAAAGTGATCTAGTTTGATTAATAGTCTGTTTTACCAGTCATATTAAATATTTCAATTATTATTATCATGCACTCATTAATTTCTTCAAATATTTTTTCTATTAAGATACATAAACTTACAAATGAATTAATAATATTACTAATTAATTCGTTTGTATCTTCAACGACAAGAAAAAACTCATATTATTGTTCTACATTTGAATCCAATGTTTTTTTAAAAGCTTTCCTCGAGATAGTAAACCTGGAATTAAATATTTCCAGGCACAAGAAAATCGACCGCACTCTAAAATTGGTACTTCCGAGAATGAGGCTCGATGACTAAGAAAAACAATGGTGCAGGCGTATCACAATATATCGTTTGAACTTAATCCCCTAGTTCCTAAATTAGAAGTGTCTACAATAATGTGTGCTTGAATATTTTATTTTATTTTACTTACCTGCGCATTGTTCTTTCCTCATTCTAGTTAAGATCATGGGCGAAGCGTGTTTGATTGTTGCTTATCCGCTTTACCGTTGCAAGTTAAATAAACTATGAATTCAAATGGTTGCTTTAAAATAAGTTCAATCGAATATGGAAATTCTGCAATAATGTTTAAAAGATTCCGTAGTTTTTTAATTAAATTGAGATTAGGTAACAAAAGGATGTTACTTTAAGCAACCATTTCGCGTGGCTATTTTGTTCGTGGACTTTGTTTGCGTTATAGACAATGTTATTTAAATTAATTATTGAATAAATTAGAAACTATTCAATTTATTATTGAATAGTTTTCACAATTATATATTAATATTTTTTACCATCAACTAATCATGAATGAATAAAAATATTGATTGTATTATATTATTTTGTAAATTTTAATGTACGTTGGCGGAAAATAAATTTTTTGGAATTTGTCAGCCCAAAGTTGACCTCACACCGGCGGGATGTCTCTCTGAATTCAGAAAGTCCATAATTCCATACAAGTCACTATGCGCCATTATAAATTAAAAAAAAAAAAAAAATATAAAAAATACAAATAATAAAAAATAAAAATAATAAATATATAATAATATTAATAATAATATTTATAATTTATATATAAATATAAATTATAAATCTAAATAAATATATTATAAATTTCTCAGAACGATCTAAAAATTCAGATTATTTAAGATTCTAATTTAAGAAGGCGCCTATTCACATGCTGATTAATCAGATTCTGAATTATTTCAGTTTTCACTGCAAGAGCAGTGCGCTTAGTATTGATTCCTCTTCCATAAAGACGTTTGCATGTGGGATCAGGAGAATTACTGATAAGTCTGAATTTTGAAGATGCTGGAATTAGGAATCTGAATTCAGAGATAATTGCGGCTTTGTGAAGTCAGACTTAATTACACTGTTATTTTTATATTTATCACTAACCATTAATGCTGTACATGGATTAATAAATTATTACATTTTTCTTACATTTTTTATTTTAATCTACCCATATAATAGTATTTTATTTGTCTGACTTTATCGTCGACAGTAATAATTTTACTATTGCATCATAAATAAGTATATGAATTATTATGTATAGTAAAATTTATACTAGCTGTGTCTAGTGGTTTAAAAAAAATTGGGTGGGTGTAGGAGGGTGAAATTTTCTTTATGACCTATTCTCATACCTATCTAATACACAACATTTCATAAAAATCGGTCAAACCGTTTCGGAGGAGTACGAACGCAAACACCGTGACCCGAGATTTTTATACATATAGATAAGAGTAAAAAATCATTTAAAAGTTAATGTTATATAATATAACGGTTGGACTATACCCTTATGTGCGCTATGGCGGCGGGACTTAGAAAAATTCGTTAACTATATATTCTACCTGAGAGGTCAACCGAACTTAAATCCACGAGTTATGGTAAATACCCGTTCTTTTTGCGATGGCATCGATTTAAGACGATGACGCGCTGGTATTGTTAGGACTTGCTTTAATTTTAACAAGAAAACATACCTTAAATTGTTATTCCATGATAAAAAAGAAGACAATTATGAAAAATAATATTTCTGCGCACGAAAGATTATCAGTTATAGATTTCTCGCAACTGGCAAAAGTTATGACGATGTAAAATTTTGAGCTATTATTTCACCTCTGGTGCCTGGTTAAATTATTCCTGAAACGTGAGCTTTGTATAAAGTTCTTTGAAGAGATTATTTACCTGATTGCCACCGGGATACACGCACATAGTTGCAGTAGTTGCAACCGGCGGGCTTGCTTGACAAGATGTATGAATGTGGAAATCGTAAGAAAATCGTTATATTTCGGTAGAAGAGAGCCCATAGCGGTAGAAATACTGAAAAATCGATAGGTTCGCGACCACGTACACCGTAAAAACTTGCAATCCCAGATTACAATATTTCCATAGCGTAAATCAGTTTTACATATTATGACAGTGCTTAACCACAGACTATAGCAAGAAATACCCTAGTTGTCAATTGTCATCGGTCATGGCAACATACATCAGTAAAAAAAATAAACTGGCAAAGTTCAAATTTTGTAAATTGTATAAAACTTTATGCTTATTGCAGCATTTCAAAATTCAAACTTTTCAAAGTTAAACGTCGATTTCAGCAGGGCAATCGCCGTAATTCAAACGATAATGGTTTGGTTTAGATACAGTTCGGATCCTACTTCGGCTATGGTCGTGCTTAGATCTAGCTCGGATGAATTTGGTATTTCGGTAAAGTATAAACGTCAACCGTAGTTGAACCAAAGCATAACCATTATCGTTTTGACGTCATATAGTGTTGTACCATCTTTTTGTGAATCGAAAAAATCGTAAATGTATCGGACGGAGGACGGACGTGACAATTTTCACTTTTATTTGACAGTTTACATAAAAAGATGATTAATATTGAAGCCAAAATTCAAAAAATTTTACTGCTAGTGCTTATTCACAAAATACGTCTATTTTTATTTTAAAGTAAATATTTCGTGATAATAATTGACTCTGCTGCTTAAAAAGTTATATGTAATTTAGAACAATTGAAGTGTTCATTGGTTTATTTACATTAATTTCAAGTACCTTACATCGTACAATAATTATAGGCGTCACTTACAGTCGAAGTTTGTTTACGTTACACATAACATAAACAATTATTGTGCTTAAGGACTTCGTATTTAAATTTTAAACTTAGTTAGTAGTTACTAGTTTTATTAAATCATACGCATCTCTCATAAGCTCGTTATTACACGCATATACTACGCTTTCTATCACGATTTCTACCGGAAAATGGAAGAGCGTCGTCGATGTACCACGGTTCGCCAGCTCGAACTTCTATTGGAGTTCATGGAAAACCACCAAGATCTCGCTCTTGGAAGGGTGAGATCAAAAGAGGGTCGTGCGATTTCAGCACAATTGTGGAATCAATGTGCTGAAATTCTAAACTCAGAAGGCCCTGCTAGACTGGGCAAGGAGTGGGCTAAGGTAACTTTAACTATTTACAGTTACATCATCATTTTCAAATATGAAATAATGTAGTTATTAATGTTTTAGGTGTGGACTAACTTAAAATGTGCAGTTCGTACCAAATTAGTATAAATGTTTCCCATCGAGGGACTGGTGGAGGTCCAAACAATGGCCCAAGTCTGACTCCTATAGAAATGAACTCTCAAGGTGCAATCTTGGGTAGAGATGTCGGGCCCATACCTAATGTACAGCCAGACCAATTTTCAAACACAGTGCCTCACTGTTAACATAAATTTTTGTAATTATATAAAATAAATCTAAACAGAAAGTAAAGTCTAGAAAACTAAAGTAACATTTATTTTCAGTATTGTAACATATTTTATTGTTTAATTTTGGAATCACATTCATATTATGTATTGGTTTTTCTCTAAACATTTCAGAATAATGAGACAGTAGGTCTTGATAACAATAATTTGGGAATTGAAGCTGTTTCTCATTCCCAAACAAGTGGGTAAGTTTACAGTTTAGTGACAAGTGATAATAGAAAAAGTAACAGTACAATTGTACACAATAATATAATTTTAATACTGAGAATAACATTATTAATACAATTTTACTAAAAGATTAATTGCAATTAGAAAGGATCTTATTAATTTATTAAGTAAATAATAAGACAGGTTACAAAATTATATTGCATGCTGTGCAAAGTGCTGAAACATATTTTTGTTATTATAGATTTAATGCTAATGAGGCAGATTTGAGAGGAATGGTACACACCTCTCCTATGCAGATAACACCTACTTCAGTGTCACCTAGTTTGAGAGGACAGAGTCCTAATTTGGGAAAACAAAGTCCAATGCCAACAAGTGAGTCTATAAATATGAATGTTTATATATTATGTTTGTCTTGGAGTTGATCTCATAATGTTAAATTTTTAGTCTTGGTTATTTTACAGGTAGTCAAGTCAGGACACAGCAGAGGCGACAGCGAAGAGTTGAGCATAGTTCAATCCCACCACCAATTCACCTACAGAGACAATGTGAGTATTTTAATCATAAATTATTATTTATTATATATAAAAAATAACACCAAAATTTTTAATGTATTTCTTACTTTATCCAGTATAGTTTATTTAAAAAAGGTTTAAAATTTTACATCACTACAATGGTAAAAATGATATAATTTTTGTAAAAGTATTTCTCTTGTCTTTATATTTAAACAATCACATCATACATATTTAAATTTTATATTTATAAATGGCAAACTTTTTTTCAGCAAGATCTGCATTAGACGAATCAAGGCGAATGGTGTTAGAAATTGAAAAGTTAAGAGCTGAAGCTGCATTGGTTCAGGCACAAGCAGCAGAAAAAAATGCTGAGTCTCTTAAATTGATTGCTGCAAGCATTGACAAATTTTCTGCAAAGGTATTTTTAACTAAATAACTAGCCAATTGTGTTGTATTTGTTATGCAAATATATTTTGTGTTAATAACTAAAGTTAATTAATTTAATTATTATTTTGTTTCAGTTTTGTCAATAATTCATAGTTTGTATAATGCAGTATGCGGCATTTAATGAAGATCATGCTGAAAAAATAAAGTCTGAATGTAATTAAAAAATTAGTATAACAAAAAGTAATTCAATTTTCAAAAGCCCTATTTGTCCACAACTATTGTACGAGAGCTTGCTGGCGTGCGCGGCCTAGTTCCAACTCGGAGAGCGCCCTTCGCACGCTTGGCTCTCGCATGCTTGCCTCAGCCAGACTTCGCTCGAGACGCACCTGCGCGGCAGTTAATGGGCTATGCTGCAAATTTGCTTTATGTGCTATATTATGTAACACACAGCATGCATTTACAATTCGAGCTGCCGACTGTGGTGTATAGTGCAGCTTCCTGTCCACTAACAGGCACCTGAAAGAATAAAATTGATACCTTAACCTACACATTTATGGTGTACATACTTACATAATTTAATACTATTATAATTTAATATTATTATGATTTTCTGTTCCACCAAATCACAAAGATTTGCTTCTAAGAATAATAATTCTAATAAAGTTTGGATTAGTTTTTTTTTTTACTTTCTAGTGCACTTTAAAGTAGGTTTAATTATTTATAAAACAAATTTTATATCACGTAGCTGAACTTTTCTGAAAACAATATTAATAAATATACACACACCTAAAGCGAGCTTTTAAGATTCCTATACAACGCTCAACAGTATTCCTTGCAGCTGAATGTAGGTGTTGATAGTACTCTTCAGGAGAGTTAGGCTCTGGGCTTGAGATTGGAGTCATCATGATTGGTCTCAAGGGATACCCTGAATCTCCTAAAATTAAACAATTATATGTTGCAATTTCTTAGGTACAAAATAGTCATTATGGTCTAGTTAATATTAAATTTAAGTTTTTAATACAATACCTACCCAAAACATACAAATCTTCTCCAGAATTATTGTGAAGCCTTTCAATGTAAGACTTCAAATGATGATTGTTCCAAATTACACTGTCATGAGTAGATCCCGGATAACTGGGATCTACACTTATAATATTTAAACTAGAGTCACACATCTGTAAAGGAAAGTACATATTATTATAAGTACATTATAATATAGATCTGTTATTATTTATATATCACTTTTAATTTAATGTACCTAAATAATAAAATTACTCACAATTTGTACATTAAGAGAATGATACCCTTTTCTATTGAAAAACCTTTCTTCATTTTCTTTAGGGCGAACAATTGCTACATGAGTCCCATCAACACATCTCAATAACCCTGGCATTTTAAATTTCCGATAAAACCTAGAAATAGTTCATGAATATATAATTTACT
The DNA here is from genome assembly GCA_912999735.1 of Aporia crataegi. Classification (NCBI taxonomy): domain Eukaryota; kingdom Metazoa; phylum Arthropoda; class Insecta; order Lepidoptera; family Pieridae; genus Aporia; species Aporia crataegi. Next base: position 4,278,703 of record OU538751.1, read on the forward strand.
AGAACGAAATAACTCAATAAACGTCAATTATTTCAAATAATCTAACTCAATATTTAAATACTCACTCTCGTTTAACATATTCTCTTTCATGTTGTTGAAATGGGAATGCTATATATTTATTAACAATACTTGTAGCATTTAAAGCATTTGTTACTTGGCGAATTGCCTTGCAAACACTTGATTGCGAAACGCAATGTTTCCGACAATCTCCTACTATGGTTTGGTAGGATCCAGTGGCATAAAACGCTAATGCTAATAAAACCTGCTGACCGCAATGTGGGCGGCATATGCGGAGTTAGCTTTTCAAATAAATTTAGAGTCATTTGCTTCGATAATCGGTATCTTTTTATGTATTGGCGATCACTCAAGGCAAAGGCATAATTTTTCATCCTTGCAAATAGGTTTTTTCATTTAGTTTGGGCTCGAAAATTCGCAATATCGAATTTATTAGCTACTTTCAGTCAAATTATTTCGGAATTCATAATTATTTATAAACAAAACAGACACAAAACGACACTGAAATTAAAAATACAATATAGCGATATGGTAACGATCCAAAAATGGTTCTGAAATAGTAGCTATTTGGCAATTGTTCATTTGACAGCAGTTAAGGTCGTGCAATGATAATGCTTTGATCCTGTTTAGACATAAGTCATTACCGAAATACGAAAACGTCGAAAATGCCTGTAGTGTAATCTGTGTATGTCACATTGTCATGAATTACATAATGTCTAAATATTTTCACGTAAGTTTTGTGCTAATTAAAACCAAGTAATGTAATTGGTTTTGTCTTCTTATTTATCAATTTAATTAGCACAAATATGTCAAAAGAAACAGAAACAATAAAATCCGAATCATCGTCTTCTAAAAACATATGTCGTTATCTACGTCCTGAACGATTCGACACAGAACCTGAATCCCCGGCTGCAGATCTCAAATGGCGGCATTGGTTGACCACTTTTGAAAACTTTATAATAGAAGAAGGAAAACTGGATGATAAGTTAAAGTACAAAATCTTGGTAAACCATCTGTCATCAGAAATATTTTCTTATGTCCGTGATTGTGCGTTGTATACTACAGCTATAGATACTTTGACTAAAATCTACATAAAGCCCAAGAACGAAATCCATGCTCGTCACGTTCTTTCAACGAGGAAGCAGCAGCCGGAAGAATCTCTTGCAGAATACATACAAAACTTAAGAAAACTATCTTATGATTGTAACTTCAAAAATGTCACAGCAAAAGAATACAAAGACGAATATATTCGTGATGCATTCATATCTGGTCTGACATCTCCTAATATACGACAAAGATTGTTAGAAAACTCAACATTAGATCTGGATGGAGCCTTAAATCAAGCTATCACTCTTGAAACCGCCGAGGAAAATAACCGGATTTTCAGCAACCCAACAACATCACACGTGAATTTAGCCGCCGCACAAAATAAAAATGCACGTAGCCCACGTCGTTGCTTCTTTTGTGGATCACAAAACATTCATCCACGATTCAAGTGTCCTGCACAAAATGCAACATGTCAACTTTGCTCTAGAAAGGGGCATTACGCCAACGTTTGTCGATCATCAGACAGAACGATTAATACAATTGCCGTAGAAGAAGATTCTAAAGCAAATACAGACGAAGGTGTCAATAACACTTGCATCTCGGCAGCGGCACCCGCTAGCTTACTAAAAGCAACAGTATCTATTTTAGTCAACAATTTCCGTGCGGAGGCACTTATTGATACAGGGAGTACAGTAAGTTTTATTAACGAAAGTTTAGTGAAAACGATGAATTTAAAAAAGAAAAGCGCTTATCTACCTATCACACTAGCTTCAATGACGAACATTTCGTTTGCTAATGGCGTATGTAACGCTACGATAAAAATTAATGAACACACTTACAAGCAAGTACCATTACTCGTCGTTCAAAATCTATGCTCAGATGTTATTATAGGCCACGATCTATTAAAACTACACAAATCATTAAATTTTGAATTTGGAGGAAAGAAGGAGCCTCTACAAGTATGTAGCGTCATGCAATCACTTTTACCACCAGCATCTATCTTTTCGTCCATGTCACCAAATATTAAACCTATAGCGGTCAAGTCCAGGACATTTTCTGAAATGAATCCTAACAAACTTTACGAACTTCATGACTTCCTTTGTCACCCTGGTATTGGCAGAATGCATCACTGGGTCAAGTCGAAGAATCTACCTTATACCTTAGATAATATCAAAGCTATGACTGCATCCTGTTCGGTCTGCGCCCAAATTAAACCACGTTTTTTGAAAACAAAAAATCAACTTATTAAAGCTATGAATCCTTTTCAACGACTAAGTATCGACTTCAAGGGTCCTTTGCCAACAAACACCCAAAACAAATACATACTCACGTTCATAGATGAGTATTCTAGATTTCCTTTTTCATACGCGTGCAAAGATCTTTCTGCTCAGACTGTAATAAAATGTTTGAAAGATTTATTCATCACTTTCGGCGCACCATCTTACATTCACTCAGACAGAGGGACAGCTTTTATGTCCAATGAAGTCAAAGAATTTCTCAACGCGTTTGGTGTAGCTACCAGCAGAACAACACCATACAATCCTGAAGGTAATGGTCAAGTTGAACGCCTCAATGGCACTTTATGGAGAACTATTCAGCTATTCCTAAAGTCGAGACAAGCCCCAATCAGTAACTGGGAGAAGGCACTGCCTATAGCTCTACACTCTATACGATCTCTTTTGTGCACTGCCACTGGAGAAACACCCCACGAACGTTTATTCTTTCATCCTCGTAAATCACCAACGTGGGAATCGATTCCTTCATGGCTAATGTCTCCGGGTTTCTTTAAGGGGGGGAGAATGTAGTGTAATCTGTGTATGTCACATTGTCATGAATTACTTAATGTCTTAATATTTTCACGTAAGTTTTGTGCTAATTAAAACCAAGTAATGTGGTTTTGTCTTCTTATTTATCAATGCCGTGATAATGCTACGATAGTGCTGTGATCTGGTTGTAATACATTACCGCGATTGGCCCGCAGAAAAGAATAAATATTAATTTTGTTTAATATTTTTATGAAAGTATTGATACGTTTACTATTTAATTAGGCCATAGTCTTATTAACGAGTAAAAATGTCGGACGATATAATTTTGACGTTTATTATACCTAAGAATTTTAAAAGTGAGAATGACTGCTCGGAAGACATGAAACTAGCTTTTACAGTGAGTATAAAATTACTATCTTACAAAAATGGTTAAAAACATATATTTCATTATTTACGATTATTACTTAAAATAACTAAAAATATATTATACCAAAAATTTTGAATAATAATAAAATATTTATTGGTTACCAACTCAAAAAATTATAACATGACAAAGTTTGTATTATGAGTTATGACAATAAACAATATGACGGCGCACGGTTCAGAAGGGTGGCCATGTGACAAATGACAAGCGCGGGCTACTCTAGCGGAGCGTCATGTTGGTGAAAGCGAGGCGGCCATCTTAAAACAAAAGAAGAGGAAGATTCATTGTTTTGGGCGGGATCGCAGGCGCGTCACCGATTCAATGATGAACCGCTAATAATTAGTGTGAAAATAATTAATTAGGGCCGATTTGTTTAATATTGTGATTTATAGTAATGATTACATCCGATATGGATCCTGTATCTCTTACAAATACATTTACATTTGTTTACTAACGTTCAAACTAGGTCGAGCCTGTGCCTTGAACATAAGTCTCTTCCGATATCACAAATAAATTGTTATTTACTTTATATGAAGTTACATCAAGTTAAAGTTGATAAAAATTACAATAAAAAAATTAACAGTTTACTTAACAATTTTTTTTTCTAAACTACCAACATTTATTATTCTATTATTGGTTAAAACAACTCTAACTAAAAATACTTATTAATTTACTTAACAAAACTGTTTTATTCATACTACCATCATCTAAATATAAAATGTTAAGTTAGGAAAGTTAAGTAAGAATACAAAATACTCTGAAATATAATAAAATTAAAATACATAATATATTTACAAAAAGTTAAATTGGATTTATTTATATTCGTCTATAAAGGCATGTGAGCAACACTTGGGTGGAGGATTACAAGCTCAGTTTGTGCACGAAACAAAATGGAAAAAGTTTGATGGCCTCACTAAAACGGAGGTGTTTGTTCTCTCAGAGTTTTCTGGTGATCTATTCGACAAGCTCAGGGCAACAAAATGCTTGTGAGTACATTTTCATACTGTTTTTAGATGTATTGTAAATTTATTAAATGAAGGCCGGTTAGCACAATAGATAGTGCAGGAGCTAGGCAGGAGTGCCTTCTGCTTTAAAAGGTCCTGGGTTAGAATCTTGGTAGGTAAATTTATTTGTATTATAAATACAAATGTTTGTTGCCGAATCTTGGTTGTTTATAAACTTAAATATGTATTTAAGTTTAATATATTACAAGTGCTTCAGCTACTTTGGAAACAGAGCTATGTATGAGATAACCCCATTGTTATTATTATTATATTATTAAAAGGCAATGAATATACTATACTCCAAACTGATTTTTATTTAATTCTAAACCAGGAGCAGTGCCATAAGTTTACATGTCTATTTGGCTGTTTGTGGCATAGTAGCTCCTCATGTCTTTTTTATTGAAAGAAAGTGATTGAGATTGATCTTATCTACTATATTAACTATATATGAAGATCTATTTATCATATTTGAGTTATTCTTATATCACATGTCAAGGGGTGTTTTAAAATGTCTTCATTTTTAATATTTACAGGATAGTTGGGCCTCGATGTCTCTCATGCTGTCTTACAGAAGGAACACCCATACCTCCAGGACCAGGTCCTGTATTCACAATAGCAATGAGAGATCACAGCTAGTGGTTTATAAAAACCACAAAAGGTTGGCAGCTTTAAATTAAATTTTTACATTTGATAGAAAAAGTTGTATAGCTGTCATAAATGTGCCACTATTTAAATGCCTATATATGCTAATAATGCTATAATCAGCCTTAACAAGCTGAGAATAAAATCATGATAGTATGTTTTTGATAAAAAATTTCTATATTGTAATATTTCCAATATTACTGTAAATTTTATCCACATTTCCATACAATATAGCCAGTATTATAATATGTCACTCAGTAAGAGATTGGTTTTGCATCAATTTTTTTTTAAATCTGTCCAGTTGTTTTGAGTCTATTAGTTACAAATTAACAAAAATACAAATCTTTCCTTTTCATAATATCCTCAAGTATAAGTTAAAAAAGTGAATGACTAAAATATAAGCATGGCACATAGATTTCTACATCAATTTCTTGACTAGCAATTATTTGCTTAAGAAGTGTTGCTCGATGTAACATAAATTTGTATGGAAAGGATGTTTGGTGTTATTACCATAAGGATGTCTTTTGTTGTTTTTTTTAAATTTATTTTTCTTCAGGCGACATCCATCACTCAAAAGTGTGTTTTACACACCATCAATGTTACAACAGCAGTTGATTGTCTAGAGTCAAGTTTAGTTACTTCAGATATCCCAAAATTTCTATGATTATATTTCAGGAGAATATAAAAAAGAAAGTTCAATGGATGGGAGGTGTTTACCTTAATGTGTTGACGGAAGATACAACACACCTTGTGTCAGACACTGTGCTCTCGGAAAAATATATTGTAAGTATCTTTTTAATTGCCTGATTTATAAACAGGGGTTATATTATATATATGTTTGTGGCATCTTAGCTTCTAGTGCCCTAAACTAATGAATGGATGATGTGTATTTTTGTTTGAAAGCTCTGATCTAGATGTCTTGGCTACAATATACAAAATCTACTTATCCATAAGATATTCCAATTTATCAAACCACCGTCACAAAAAGAGATTTAAAAATTTGAAGTGTCTGTACGTCTGTTTGTCTATGACTGTTTGAGATGTATTTCTTGCTTTAATTTTAATAGCTACAAGTTAAGATTATTACATGTGGTGATTTTAATTTGATAATTTTCATTTCTATCTCTTTATACAAATAAGAAATATGCTTTTCAGAAATCAGTTGAAAGAGGTATACCCATAATGAGTGAAAGTTGGGTGGACGCTGTGTGGGAGTCTTCACTCAATCTGAATGTTAACGGTTCGTCAAGTGATTTTGACATACATCGGTTACCGCCTTTCGCTAATCTCGAAGTAAGAAATAATTTATATTAATACTATTTATATATTTATTTATATTAGTCCTAACGTGATGTTATATAGCCTAAAAGCTTTTAGCTCTAAAAAAGATGATACATCCATACATCTTTTCAACCCCTTATAAACCTTTTTTTCGCATTAAAAAGTAGCCTATGTCTCAGGCTCTAGACTGTGTACCAAATTTAATTTAAAGCAGTTCAGTAGTTTAGGCTCTAAATCGCGACAGACAGAGTTACTTTCGCATTTATAATATTAGTAAGGATAATTAAACATTATTTTAATACTAGTAGAAAAGAAACAATTTTTCACTCTAAAAAAATAACTATATTTAATAATATTAAAAAAAATCCAATAAAACAAATTGAATTATTATTTTAATAGCTTAAAATGGTTATTAATATATTGGATTTCACAAATCAATATTTTAATTCAAATATTTGGAATTTTATTCAATGTTTTTATTAACAGTGATAACCTCTTTTTGGTTTCGATTAATAGTTTATGGAGTTTTTATCATGCATTTGTGAATTGGTTCTGATTTAAGAAAAATTTAATATGAACGTTTATCGGCTTTGCTGGATTAGGTTGGTATGTCCACTAGTAATAAATATTGATATGTTGTAGGTGACCACTTCAGGCATAACAAAGAGCGAGAAGAAATTAATAATGAAACTGGATAATGAGAACGGTGGGAGTTACTCGGGACCGTTCCAGAGTGAGAGTACAGACATTGTTGTGCTTAACAAGTATGTATGTTTCAACCCCGTAAAAGAGGGTAGACTCAGTCTTTTACCGACTTCTAAAAAAGGAGGAGGTACTCAATTCGACACTTTTTGAAGTGAAAACTTCTTTAGCATCGTTGTGATTTGTAAGTTGATGAAACGAAAAAGCGACAGTAAAAAGAGACTGTATAGGACTGATAAGTAAAACTCTTCGATGTTGATAGTAAGACTGTATTTCGCTAATGATAAACCGTGGGCTCGGTCGCCCTTTTATATTCGTTGTTTTGCACACGACACTAGTTTTTTATACCCTTCTCCCTCTAACATATGTTCGCGTCCCTTTCTTACGAAGGATCTCTTTATTTTCAATCAAATTATAAATATTTATACAAGATTTGAATATTTAAACTAATTATTTATATGTCTTAATTCACGTCGTGGCCGTTAGGTGGTATATGGCTCGGCGTCCACAACAGAGACAGACACAAATTGATAGGATTTAATGTGGGAGAGAATGAGATAGGAGATGAGGAGGATAGGAGCATTATACAGTGTTTCTTAAAAAATTGGAAGGTTTTACTTCTACCACGTGTGAATTGCACAGATGATTTTTTATGTTTGTTAACTCAGAACTCTCGACTGGGTGAAACGATGTCGATGATTCTTTTTTGGCTTGATAACGTCTTATAAATCGATGAAAAATGTCACGTTTAACACAAAGTATACACATATTGTTTGAGCAATTTTTTATTTTCAGAGATAACGTGGTTAGCGAGAAATACAAAGCGGCGATGGAGTATGGCAAGGTGTGCGTTCTGCCATCTTGGATTATTGATTCGGCGGAGAAGGGTGTCGCGTTGCCTTTGCATAAATATAAAGTCACCGGTGCGTCCACTTCGTCGCCGTTAGCGGAACATCGGTTGCCTGATATAAGTAAGTTTCTTTTACTTTAATGAGCCGTGGCAAGCAGTGGCAGGCTACAATTGCGTTGGCTGTGAGGACTTTCAGGTCTTGGGAATCACGAACTGGAAGTAACATGCAAAAAGTAAGCCCGACTGGAGGTCCTTGCTCGATCAGGCCAAGGCTCAATGGCAACTCATGCAGACGTAAGACCATAAGGATTTCATGTGCCCATTCCAAGTCGGGTCTCCCCTCAGTTTAGTTGATAGTTGGATCTTTATAACCAGAAGCCAGTAGATCCCTTGACAATTTCGAATTATTGTTATTAAAATTCTTTTACAAAGTAATAATCTCTTCACATAAAACATCCGAAATCGCAATTTTTGGTATCCAAAGACGAAAAGAACTCTATCGGCCTATCTATTATCTATGACAGTTCAGTAAACCAATTACTGCCAGCGCCAATCGCGGCAAAACTGAAAGTTAAAGAAAAGCTTCAGTAATTTCTTTTATATATTTTCAGGTTTGAACTTTTCGCGAATAACAAATGTAAGGGCGGCAACAAATTTCGTCGACGAGTCCAGATCGGTTGATGTCACTACACTTTCTGGGAGGATGAAGGTATGCGGCATTATAATAAAACGTGAAGCAAAAACTTTTTACCCCTTTTTACGAAAAATTTGCGAACGGGTGATCGTGAAATTTGCCACAGTTAAAAATTATATGGAGAAATGTGTAAAGCTATTTTTTTTTATATAATATGCTTATATTAAATTAATTAAAATAAACATTACACACACATTTATACAGAATGTAGTGAAACCTTTTTGTTAAACCCATGTTCTTAAAAGAGTTTCGATACGTGTGTGCGTCTTTCGTAATTATTAAACAAATGTACAAATTGTTTTGAAGTGAAAACTTTTTTAGTATCGTTGTGATTTGAAAATTGATGAAACGACTTTTTTTTTACTTTGAAAACCTGATGTGATGGAGATGTGTCTTGGCGGCAATTTATGAAGAACTGTTTATCGATTCATGAGATTTAATTATTTGTGCATATCATGTTTTTTTTTTAATTTTAGTCTTCAATTTTACGTGTTTCAGTTATCACAAGAGCAAAGGAAAATCGATACTTCAGTTGATAAGGAGACAGTGGAAGCTTTTGAGAAATTTGATATGAGCAGCATCAAAAGGGCTGGGCCAATATTCGATAGATTCTGTGTAGGTGTTTTTTTTTTCTTTGTATATTTTATTTACGGCATAATATGTATGAAAATTAAAAATGTTTTTTAAATTGTGATTCCTTGCTTTAATATAATTAGGTTCGAATTCCCGAGAGAAAAACATTAAGTTTGCAACTCGCAGAATACTGATGATTTACTTGTTAAGAAGATTACCTACAAGATTTACCTGATATCGGCCTATAACCTTCAAAACCTAACTGTTGCCGACCTATTACTTTCAGATAGCCACAAGCCGCGACCGGGCCACGGCCTGCGTGTCGCGTTGCGGTGGCGTCCGATACGATTGTGCCCACGAAAGAGTGACTCATGTGGTCTCTGGTGCCAATGCAGCCACTGCCGCGGCATCGGCCGCCTTACCGAATGTGCCAGTGCTGAGGGCGAAATGGTTGTTGGACAGTGTTGAAGCCGGAAGGGCTCTGGAAGAGGCCGATGTGAGTGCTCTGATGCCTTAATGCACTTCTATCAAATATATTATTTACTAGCTGTGCGCCGCGGGCTTACCTGCGTTAATTTCGTCGTAACGTAATATTAAATAGCCTTTCTATAGCCTAGCCTCTGGCCGATAGGTGGCTCTGTTTAAAGTTTTATAATATATTTACATTAATTTTTAAAATAAAAGGAGTCTTAAGTTACTCCTTATTACACCAGCTATCTGCCAGTCAAAGTCCCGTCAAAATCAGACAAAAATAATTGTAAAAAATGTTATTTTGGTATATGTACCGTCTAAACATCCATTGCATTTTGTAAAAAGCGGTTATTTTAATATTACAAACAGACACTCCAGTTTCATTTAACTGTAAAGATATATTTTTTTGATTTCCAGTACTTAATGAATAATAAATTGGCGACGCCCAAAAAGAAAAGGAAGCCGATGGAAACTGCATCGCCCATGAGCAGAAAGAATCTACAATTGTTACATGAGCCGTTAAATCTCCCGCCACCGAAACCGGAACCGGAAGTACAAGATAACATTGTCCATCATTATTTGAGTCGTAAGCATAATATATTTTTCAATGTTTTTTTTTCTTCAAAAAATTCAGTTAATATTTAAGTTGTTTTTTAACCGACTTCAAAAAAAGAGGTGGTTCTCGATTCGACGCGTATGTTTTTTTTAATGTTTGTTACCTGAGAACTTTTGATTGAGTGAACCGATTTTGATAATTCTTTTTTTTTTCTTTGAAAGCTGGTGTGGTCCCATTTAAATATCATCAAAATCTGTTCAGCAGTTTAAGTTACAATTTGAAGTCTGTTTTTTTTTTTGTTAAAATTTTAACACTTCATTATATAATATGTAGTGATAACTGCCTGCGTAGCTAATAGACACGCATATCAGTGTTGCACGGGTCATGTATTCGAATCCCCAAGAAACAAACAATATTCTCATACAATAAGTTAATATGGTATCAGAATGATTATATTTTTCAAAGAATATACAAGATCCGAATAAAAAGACTCCAGAGCCGGTTGGAGATCCATCCTGCCTGATATCACTGAAGACCTGCAGGACGAACCCACTGAGCAGGTGGAGGAGATATTTAGAGGTACGTGAGAATAATAATAATTGGGACAATTCACATACAATGCTCAAATCCCAAAGTAGCTGAAGCACTCGTGTTATGGTAATCAGAAATGAGGGTACCACAATAAATACATAGTATATAAACAACCAAGACTGAAACATTCGTGCTCATCACTCAAATAAACGCACCTGCCGGGATTCGAACCCGGGACCTTTCGATGCAGAAGGCAGGGGCACTACCAATTGCGCCAATCGGTGGAGTAATCGCCATTCCTCTCTTCCCCGCTCCTGATTTGATCTCTTGGTACGACCCTAAGTTAAGTTTTTCCTTTATCTGGTCAAAGTAGCCGTATCTGGGTATTTCTCTTCTTCATTTTCTTTCTATGATTTTCTTAAAAAAACTTATCATGCCGCACCAAGTGACCAATCATGTTGCCTCTCCTGATTTCTAAGCTCGAGATCTTTTTTCCTGAATGCTCGTCAGGACTTGTTCATTACTAATTTTTCCAGATTATTCCCTTCATCCTTCTCCAGCAGCACATCTCAAATGCTTCCAACCTTTCTCTGTCTCTGTGCCGTATAATGCTGTGCTCAATATATAGGTTCTGATGTTTCCTTGTTTAGGTTTAAGGACCGAGGTGGAGGGGCTGGAAGAGGAGGCGATATCTGAGATTGGGACGGAGGTCTCCGCGGCGGGGGGACTTTTGGTGGCTAAGGGGGGAGGGGGAGATGGGGCATATCGGCTCGTGCCACTAGACTGGGATTGTGAACACCGTGGAGTAGAATATGTCACTGTATTTTGGATTGTGAGTATTTTATACTGGCTGTGGTCTCTCGCGTTTAGAAAGAAATTGTTTGGAAGTTAGAGGATAAACATTATGACCAACTAACTACATAAATACTATAAAAAAAATCATAAAAATCGGTCGAACCGTTTCTACATAACTGTTAACCCTCTATTTCCACATTATTCCACTGTCATGTCTCTTCTCTTGTGACTGGCTTGTCTGGAAGAGATCGCTTTCTAGTCATAAGGCAACCCTTGTGTTTTTACCGACTTCAAAAAAGGAGGAGGTACTCAATTCGACGCTGTTTTTTTTTTGTTTGTTACCTCAGAACTTTCGACTGGGTTTTTTTTTTGAAAGCAGATACTTCCCATTTAAATTTCATCAAAATCTGTTCAGTACTTGTAGAGTTACAATTTGAAGTCGGTTTTTTTTAACTTTTAACACTTGTATTGTATTATTATTTGTAGTATTTAGTGAAAAAAAAAAAATCATTGAATAAATATTATTTGGATTTTTTTACAGAAAGACTGCCTATTTCAACAAGAGCTGGTGCCGTTGAAATACTACCATCGACCCGTGTCTTTGCCCGACTTTACCGTCCCACCGTTATGCGGCGTCGTTGCCTGTCTCAGCACTTACAGTGGTGTTGAGAGAGCGTTCCTTGATGAATTGGCCAAATTGTTGGGTGCCATGTATGCTTTTCTCATTTTCTTTAATGGCTGTGAGAATAACTAATTAATAGTGGTCACAGACACATTTCTGTATCTGTTTCACTGATCCATTTACTTACTGGCTGCCAACAAACCGAAACATTGATTTGTCAGCCCGGTTCGAACCCAAGACCTTCGCGTCACGCGGACGCGTAAATGGCGGTATTTACTAGCAAGCTGGAAGATTTTAATATTTTTTTAAATACAAGATTTTTTTAATTTAATTTTGATATTAGACATTTTGAGTGTTATTTATTTATATACATTTACGGCTCTTAAGCTAAGAACAAGAAATAATAATATACAGCCTTTATTAAATTTCTTATTACAATAAAATATTTAACATTGAGCAGTTTCGCAAAGATTGCCTTGCTATTCAGCATAGGCCTCCCCTAAAGCTTGCCACAGAGAACGGTCTCGTGTCTTCCTTGTCCACGTGGCGCCTGCTATTTATGCTTATGATGTCGTCTTCCCATCTCTCTCTTTCTTTTGTGTTGTCTTGGCACCATTCGGTCACATAAAAGAACACAGCAACAAAGCATTTATGGTTCATTGACCAAACTCAATGGTACGACTCTAAAATTCTCTTGTAATATATTCCATTCATTTATAAGTATTTGTAGATTTTTAGAAAATAATGGTTTTATAGAAAAAATAAATGTTTTTCAGTACACAGCTGCGTTTTTGTCGACGTAACACGGCAAATGCACAAGCGGCGACCCACTTGATATGCCCCGTACCAAGTGGGGACAAATATTTGGGTGCACTGAAGTGGGGTCTTCCAGCGGTCAGCGCCGATTGGCTGTTGGCCTGTCTGGAACACGGGAAGAGGGTCAGCGAGAAACCGTTTCTCATTGGTGATACGTTGGGTATGTTTTTTAATGTATTTTTAAACACCAACGCAAAAAGAGGGGTGTTATAACGTTTTAAGTCTGTGTGTCTGTTTTTCTGTCTGTGTGTCTGTTTTTCTGTGTGTGCCATCCTACTGTAAATAACATTGGTTGGAAAGCTGTTGAGATGCATCTTAGATACAATTTATGCAGATTTGTTCCTCCATCCGTTGTTTTCAGTAAGAATTCTGACATTCTATTTAAAAATTTTTTCAAAATCGGTCAGTATTGGATTGAAATGAAAATTTTTTTGAAAATTCACTCCGAATTAATGTAATTTAGATAATTATATTCCAGCACCACCCACCCCAGAAGAAGAAGACAGAGAGATAGACATACCCGAGGAGACTAAAATAGAGAGAGACCCGCTGATGCTAATGTATCGAAAAGTAATTCAAAACCTAGCGGTGAGTTTTTGTGAATGTGATTCATTAATTAAATTGACCATTAATTCATTAAATTAATCTATACAGATGAATAAAACTGGAGTGTCTGTTTGTAATATTGAAATAACCACTTTACTTAATGCATATGGATGTACAGACGGTACATATACCAAAATAACCTCCTCATTTTTTGAATTCGATTAAGTTTGACTGTATTTTTTTATGTTTGTTACCTCAGAACTTTCGACTGCGTGAACCGATTTTGATGATTCTTAGTTTGTTTAAAAGATGGTGTGGTCTCATTTAAATTTCATCAAAATCTGTTCAGTTTTTAGAGTTAAAATTTTAACACTACTATTTAATTTTAAACATATTTCAGGATTTGCCACGCCACCACTAGATGATGCATTGTCGACACCGAACCTCGCATTCTTCAGTCCAACGACACGACGTCGTCTTCAGGCTGTTAGGAGAGGTGAAGTGCCTTCTGACCCTATTAGGACACCGATCGATCCATGTAAGTCATTTTTTTTAACCCAAAATGAAAATAATTTTACCAAAAAAGAAACCGACTTCAAATTGTAACTCTAAAACTACTGAACAGATTATTAATAAAATAATCATCAAAATCGATTCACAAACAAAAAAATAGAGTCAAACTGAGAATCTTCTCCATTTTTGAAGTTTGTTAAAAAAAGGCTTATTATATATGGTATTGCGGGGGCAAATGTTTACCCAGTTTTTGAAAAAAAAAGAGGGGTGTGTAATAATTTTGACATCTCTAATGGATTTTTTTTTACACTGTTGCAATGGAGTGCAACAAAGTGTAAAAAAAACACACCCACACAACTTTTGTTGGTTTAATTGAATTTCTTCAGGCAAGCCTTTAGAAATTCAACCACTCGTCCATGCCACTTATGACATCCCGTCCGGCAAGTGGCAGCGGGACCGGGGATCGAATCTGATACAGAAATTTATATAAAACATAACGGGCTCGTTGTTGCGATGGCGCCAAAACTCCACAATCTTAGAGGAGTCAAATTGAATGTTGCCAGTGAAAAGAACTTTTTGGATTTCAGTCGACAGAAATATCTCGACACCGGACAGTGGGTTCGGAGCTGCGTTAAGACCAGGTGCCGGTCGAATCTCACCAGAAAACAGGAAAAGACTGTGGAGGGTTGTCAACGACCTACCGTCAAAGCAGGACGCGCCGCCTGATCGACAGCAAACGGTGAGCTCTTCGGTAGTTATTCAGTTCGTTTAGTTTCTGACACAAAGAAAGCTCTGCTGTCAAACTAAAAAAAAAACACCGCATCATCGATTCATTATTTTAGGAGCTATGGACAAATTTATTGTCTGTGTCATTAATGTCAAATTTATAACATCTTTTTGCATTAGTTTTTTTTTGGGCTTAAAATAAAAAAAAACCTTGTAAAAGCAGAAAAAGGTTATATTTTTAATTTATAATAGTGGACCACGAAAACACTCGTGAGTTTTTCTATATTTTCAATAGTTATTCTACTATTCTCAGATTAGACGAATCCAACCAAACTGAAATCATCAAAATCTGTCAATCCGTTCTTGAGTTTTCAATGGTGTAAATAACCCATTGTTTCATATATACAGACATAGTATTATTATATATGAAGTGGTTTTAATTAATAATTTAATATTAGTACAATGTTTTAATAATATCGACAAAAAAGAAATTTCAAACAAAAGTTTGTATGTTTTAAGATTAAATTCTTTATATGTTTGTTCGTTCATTTATCGAGGAAGGCTATATCACGAAACCGCGAGACTGAATTGGTTATTTATATACTTAATAATCTTAAGTTTATTTTGAAAATGATAATAACGTATCAAATATTTCAGCCATTATCAGAAATAAAGAATCGCTTTTTGGCTCAATTCAACGAAGGCACACCGACTCACGAACCGAATGTCTCTGCGGCGAGGAAGTTGCATTTACAAGTATGATTATCATTTTCTATACAGCCGATTATTAGTCGGACACGTGACCGACATTGCTCTGTTGCGATGCCCATTTGCGTGTGATTTATAATCAACTTCATAGATAAGTCGGTCAACTGTTTTATTTGATTTGGTCACGGTCTTGTGTGGTGTTCAGATACTTCTTACAATAAAGCGGTCTTTTTCCCGCTCCCGCAGCTGTTGGTCACGTGTCTGACGCATGTTTTCACCTCCACTTGAGTCAGTCGCTTCTCACAACGTGGTGCCTTAATTGTTGGTTTAATTAATAGAATAGATGATGTCTGACGCCTTTAACCACAATCATAGGTGACTTCGCGCCTGACATGAATGTAAATGCTCAACAGTTCTGGGTTCGATTCACAGGAAAAAAATATTCCATTAATGGTTAAGGAACTGTTTTTGAATTGTTGGAAAATTTCTTTTACATATCTGTGTGTGATTCGATTGTCTTTGTTTGAGTGGTTCACGTGTGAATTTAGCTTCATGGTTCTGATTTCGAATCCCCGGGAAAGAAAATGTTCGGATGGGTAGGCACAGAAGGTTACCCACTTGTCCACAGAGAAAAATGATTCGTGAAACAGACAAACAGAGAGTTTATTTATATTAATTAATTAATTAATATATTTTTTTCAGGATGACGTGGAGACACCACCAACGAAAATGCCTAAATTATTACTGAATCAGGTAACATTTTATTTACCGACTCCCAAAAGGAGGACTTTCTATTAGTTACGCCACCAATTATGTATTTTTGAAAGGTTGGACTTCCATACTTGCCGATAGGTGGCTCTGTACAAAGTTTTATAATATATTTAAATTTTTATTATTTGTTTGTATTACAACTGCAGTCTGCCAGTGAAAGTCCCATCAAAATCGATCCAGCCCTCAAAAGCAATTTTTTAATATTACGAACAGACTCCAATTTTTATCTGTCTAGATTATTATGGCAAAGAAGTATATTAAAATAGTATATAGAGACATCTGTTGATAATTATGTAAACTAAACTGTTAATGTCAAGGTATTAATTTTTTCAAAAATAAGTCAGTCGTTACTCAGCAGCAACGTGTTTTATAATTATCACTTATTTCAGAGTGCGGGTGTTTCAAGTGTTGAGTCGAATGAGAGCAGTAAAAGAAGTATTCCAGGTGTTGACGCCCAACTGCAAAGACTGAATGCCGCATTAAGTTCTAGACTTAGCTCACAAAGGTCTAGACGACAATCCGGGAATATGGCAATGCCTGGTAAGTTCGCTTTCAATTTATTAAGCAACGTTTACTTCGTCGTAATGTGTATAGCTCTAAAAATGACGATACTTCCATACAACTTTTCATCCCCCCCTTTCAACACCTTACAACCCTTTTTTCGCATTGAAAGCTTATGTCTTTTCTCAGACAGGCTTTCTAGACTATATGTATATCAAATTTCATTTAAATCGGTTCAGTAGTTTTGGCGTTAAACCGCGACAGACAGAGAGAGTTATTTTCGCATTTTATAATATTAGTAAGGACTTAGTTTTTAGAAGGCCGATTGGCGCATTTGGAAGTACTAAGCCATGGGAACAATCCTGAAATAATAATAATAATAATTTTAAAACGTTGTCTTACCATCAGTAGATCGGTCTGTTGTCTTGTCCGCTGTTATTAAAATATGTTAATTAAATCTTCAGCTGTTGAAGTGGAAGCTGGGCCCGAATCTCAACCGAACACAGTTGGATGGGACGACACCACACCCGCTCTCGCTTTACCAACGCAACCGCCAGTCAAGCGGTTCATGCTGTCTTCTAATGTTGATGTATGTAACATAATTTCGTAATAACTTAGGAGTAACTCAAACTGCGTTAATTTCGTCGTAACGTGATGTTTTATAGCTTTTAATAATATAATATAATCCCAACCACGAAATGCAGTTTCTTACAGTTGCCACCTATCAACGGATGGACGCAACATACTGTACAAATTTTTATAATATACTAGTGATCCGCCCCGGCTTCGCACGGGTATAAAACATATATAAAAACCTTCCTCTTCAATCACTCTATCTATTAATAAAACAGCATCAAAATCCGTTGCGTAGTTTTAAAGATTCAAGCATACAAAGGGATATAGGGACAGAGAAAGCGACTTTGTTTTATACTATGTAGTGATTTAAATTTTTATTATTTATTTTTAAAGTAAAACTAGCCTAAGTTACTCCTTATAACAATTAGGTTAGATCAACTATCTGCCAGTGAAAGGCCCGTCAAAATAAGACAAAAATTGTAAAAAATGTTACTAAATACATTTAGTATAAAGCATTTTAATATTATCAGACAATCCAATTTCTTTTATCTGTATAGATTTCGTAATTCAATAATAACTTAGTAGTAATTTTGGTTTCAAGACCTTTTTTTAAATTCCTAACACTGGTTGCCTGGCAGAGGTCGCTTTTAATCGATAAGGTCAATCAAATGACTTGCATACATTTCGTAATTATTGTATTGTTGTGTACAAATGTGTAAATAAATAATTTTTGATGAATCCATTCAGTTATGTATCAATGGAAACAATAACCTTTTTCAAATGAATAGGTTTTTTTAAATACTGTCATTTATTTATTTATTTAAAATCTTATTTAAAACTGATTTATTTCAAAATGTTGCTTTTATATAGTAATTGATAAATCATTATTGAAGATAAAGGAATCAAATCAAGTCTTAATATGAAAATTACTCTCTCTCTCTCTCTCTTTCTCTCGCGTCGTCTTTCTCACTCATGAAGATCCCTCCTCCTTCTGCGTCTGTATTTTAGAGTTAATTAATAAGGTTTTTTTTTTGTACAGAACCGCGAAGAATTATCACAAATGATAATCCAGCTTGGTGGTGAGATCTACGAAGGAGCTGAACTCGATCCAAGGGCCACGCATCTCCTCTGCTCTCTGCCCGGCAGGAGTGAGAAGATGCTGTGCTCTATCGCTGGAGGGAAGTGGGTGCTGCATCCAGCTTATGTGTCCAGGAGTAGAGCTGTCGGCAGGTTTTTAGAGGTGAGTCGAGATAAACTCGTAAAAGATTATAATATAGGAAAAAACACTCATTTCTTTTTGAAGTATTACTTTACGCACGCTTGATTTGAGGAGTAAGCTGGTGAATGCGTGACGAGAGCGTTACGAAAAGTGTGATCGGGCGAGGCGAACGGAAGTTGAGAGGGAGATATAAGTTAGTGAAGATAGATAGAGAGGGAGTTATTTTACTTCAGTCCGTTGTTTAAACCACACTCGTTTTTTTCAGTAGTTCCTGATTTGCACGAAACCAAACAATTTCTTCAGCTTTGGTTTGGTTTTTTGCTGCACTGATGTCAGTGTTGGTGTAGTTTTGTTAAAATACATTTTTAATCGACTTCAAAAAAGGAGGAGGTCTCAATTCGACGCCTATGTTTTTTTATGTTTGTTACCTCAGGAGTTTCGACTGGGTGAACCGATTTCGATGATTCTTTTTTGTTTGAAAGCTGGTGCTTTCCGTGTGGAGTTTCATCAAAATCTGTTCAGTAGTAGTAGGACGTCTGTCGGGTCAGCTAGTCTAGTAATAAGATCTAAAAAAAATATTACGATTCTTTGTAAGTGTAGTGTAATTTTGAAGAGTGCTTTGTAATTTTGAATGAAATTTGACTGATATTTACAGGAGGAAGAATTCGAATGGGGTAACCCACTGGCTGAAACCTTACCAACCCTCTCCGGGGCTGAGGCAAACCTGGCGCGGGCGGCGTTTAAATGGCGGAGTGCGCTCAGCAGGGGGTCTCCCGGAGCCTTTGCTGGGGTTGTCGCGTTGTTGCACGTCCACGAGGGCAGGAGGCGGCTACTGGCACGGTTGCTGGAGGCTGGTGGTGGGAGTGCACCAGATTTTAAGTGAGTCCATATTAATATTAGCTAAACTGAACGGGAAGGTAACGTCTGTCACTCTTTTAGGCCTAATCACTTATTTTGCTGAAATTTGGTACAGATGTCGGAGGTGAGAAAGGGCATGGGCTAGTTTTATGTGAAGTACCTAGTTGAAATATGATGTAAGTTGTTGTAAGTGTCGGCAAAGTCAAGCCAGTTGAGAGCTTTCATCGAAAACGCTGCCCAATCCCTTTGAAATTTGAGAAAACAATGCATGGTGGAATATTCCTCTCTTATAGATGTACAAAAAAGTCCTTCGTGGCATATATGTACCTTTCAAAGATAGCTTACTAAACCCATTATATCTTTTATTGGCGGCACAAAAATCGCCGGGTCAGCTAGTTGGTATAAAGAAATGTTTTGTATTTTCAGACCACCATACACGGATGCGAATGTGACCGCGTGCTTTGCGGATATAAAGAAGTTCCCGCTTTCCGACCGGGACGCGAAATGGCTGGTTTCCAAAGGAATTCCTGTCTGTGCCCCCGTTCTGTTGAGTTCCTACCTCACGGACGAGACAGTCCCAGATCCCAAGGAACACTGTCTACCCGAATTTAGATCTATTAGATTGTTATAAAGTTTGTTTTAGATTGATGTATGATGAGTTTTATTTACAATATTTATTTACTAATGAACCCCAATCGCTTCAGGGTTCTGACGTCACTTAAAACCTCATCCAAGAGAAAATTTATGAGGAAAAAATTTTCTTTATACACATTGAATGAATTTTTCTATATTTTTAACAGTTCTGCTATTCTCGGATTAGATGGATGTTACAAAACCATGTAAAGTTATGCTTTATATAATAAATACTATTTTTAAAAACCTAAAAAAAAATGTTTTCAGAACCTAATTATTCGTCTATAAAAACACTGATTATTTGTATTCAGTCTTTTATTTCCAGTTTCCTTTTGTTGATTAGTTTACAGAATCAATTATTAATTAATGAGTTTTGTAAATTTATTAGGCCACAAGCTATAACTATGACATCAAGTCTTCCTAAAAGATAATTGTTTATGCAAGCATGAAAGCTTCAAGAAAGAAAACTCCCTGATTCCTCTTATGACTCTCTCTATATGAATTCGCAGACTTGCTATTTGTCTCTTGACTCCCTCCTTAGACAATTTATTACCTGATACTGACTACTGGGTGGCCTTGTAAGCTTACACCTTACTCCAATAGTGACTCAATATGTTTAAAGCCTCTGTCTGCCATTACATGTGACCCACTAGATAAACAGTTAAGAAAATAGGAAATATAATTCACCAGTCCTTTATGAAAATCTAAGCCATATATTTGATGTTATGGAGCAAAACTTGTCAACAGAGAAAAACATGTCATACATTATTGTTTACGCGTCCAGTTTTGATCTCTATATCTCGATGTACGAGGGCGGGTCAATAAGTCCGTGACTTTTTGTATCTCCCGCCTTTTAATTGATATGGCAATACTGCTCCTGTCAACAGGCAACTATCAGTTGACTTCTGTCAAAATTTGAACAAGCTGTGACATTTCGTTTGTGTTTGACAGCCGTTGATAGCAGACTACCGCGCTTTTTGAAAAGAAAATAGAAAAAAGTGAATTTCGTGTACTCATTAAGCATTATTTTTTGCGGAAAAAACCATCACTCAAACCAAAGCTAAGCTTGATAAATATTATGGGGACTCCGCACCATCCATTTCCATGGTAAAAAAGTGGTTTACTGAATTTCGATGTGGCCGTACAAGCACGGAAGATGCCGAACGTTCTGGACGCCCAGTTGAGGTCTCTACATCCAAAACAATAGAAAAAAATTCATGATATGGTTTTAGCCGATCGGAAATTGAAAGTGAGAGAGATTGTGGAAGCCATAGGCATCTCACATGGCTCAGTGGTTTCAATTTTGAATGATCACTTGGGTATGAGAAAGCTTTCGGCAAGATGGGTGCCGCGTTTGCTCACAATCGACCACAAACTCAACCGTGTGACAATTGCGCAGCAATGTTTGGCGTTGTTCAACCGCAATATGGACGAGTTTTTGCGTCGTTTTATAACCGTGGACGAAACATGGATCCACCACAACACACCAGAGACCAAACAGCAGTCAAAACAGTGGGTTTCTCGGGGTGAATCGGCGCCAAAGAAGGCAAAGGTGGGTTTGTCAGCCAATAAAGTTATGGCGACCGTTTTTTGGGATGCACGCGATATAATCCACATTGATTACCTTCAAAGGGGGAAAACAATCAATGGCGAATATTATACAAACTTATTGGGTCGATTCAATGAGGTACTGAAAAAAAAAGACCGCATTTGGCCAAGAAAAAAATTCTTTTCCAACAGGACAATGCAAGGGTGCACACATGTGCAGTTTCCATGGCAAAAATCCATGAATTGGGCTACGAATTGCTCCCTCATCCACCCTATTCTCCAGATTTAGCCCCGAGTGACTATTTCTTGTTCCCAAACTTGAAGAAATGGCTCGGTGGAAAAAGATTTGACTCCAACGACGAAATCATCTCACAAACAAATGCCTATTTTGATGACCTCAACAAATATTTTTCGGAAGGAATAAAAAAATTAGAAAAACGTTGGACTAAGTGTATAGAAGTTAAAGGAGACTATGTTGAAAAATAAAATAACTTTTTATCTAAAAATCTGTGTTTCATTCAAAAAGTCACGGACTTATTGACCCGCCCTCGTAATATCAGTTTATATCGATGACTAATATATCATTTTATAAAAAATTAATAGGGTCATATATGATAGTAAAATCAATAAGGTAGAAGAAATACTTCTAGAGATAGAGAGAATATAGTAACTGAGTTCCTACGGTAAATCACAATGTGCGTTCACTTGCTTACTATATAAATTAATTTTAAACAAAAAAATAAAACCGACCTCAAAACGCACTGAAAAGTAAAAAATAAATTTTGTATTATAATTTTATAAATGAACTTACTATAAATAAAAGACGTAAATAGTGTTGATAAATAAAATTCATCTAAAATTCTACAAGGGCATAAAACTTTCATGTTGTTTTTTGAAAGGTGGTGCCAAATATATAAATAAAGACTGAATGAATATTTCTGGACTTTAATAAAAAAATTAATTGAATGGCTTGTGCTCTCAAGAGATTTATCTCAAGACGTGGTATACCTACTTGTTTATATACTGATAATGCAACTAATTTTAAGGGTGCAAAATGTGAGCTTCATGATTTATATAAGATGTTCCTTAATGAAAGATGTTACAGTGAAATAAATGATTTTTGTGCCTCAAACTACATTGAGTTCAAGTTTTCTATTTCATTAGCAAGCCATATGGGTGGCATATATGAGGCTGGTATAAAATCAGTTAAATCACTGCTTAAGAGATACTTATTTAATATTAAGTTAACATATGAGTTACTTTATACTGTATTAGTTCAGATTGAAGGGATTCTCAACTCTAGGCCCTTATATCCTATTACTGATTTACCTAATGATTTAACATGTTTAACTCCTTCTCATTTTATTATTGGGACAACACTGACTGACTTGCCAGAACCTAACCAGCTAGATATTAATGAATCTAGATTGAATGTTTACAAAAAATAATTCAAATCAAGCAAAGATTTTGGAAACAATTCTATTTTAACTACCTGTCAGAACTACAAACCAGAAATAAATGGCTAGGAACTCAAAAAAACTTAAATATTGGAGATTTAGTTCTAATAAAAGATGAGGCTACTCCTCCTACCTTTCGGCCCCTAGGCAGAGTTATCTCTACGAATTTAAACAAAACTGATGGCCTAATCAGATCAGTACTGGTTCGTACTTCTAAAGGTAACTATACTAGACCTATACATAAGTTAATTTTATTACCAAATAAGTCTGATGACATGGCATAAATACTTATCTACCATTACCTTATTTTGCTTACCTATTGTAGAAAGTCAACATTATTTTTGTATAAACTTGGATAGTGTGCTATGCACTTTTTGGGAGGGGCGAGAATGTTCATTATTCCAATGAATAGATGTGTGATGTTTCTTTCTCGGTCTCGCTCTCTTCGCTTCCGGCCATTGAGCGTGCTGGACGTGTTTTATGTTGCTCCATTTGTGTTTTAAATTACGTTCAATATTAAACAATAAGATGTGTGTAAAGTTACAATATAAAAATATTTAGTGTAATATGACTTTCAATGTTTAATGAAATGTAATTAGATTCAATATCAAACAGTTTTAATCCAATTATAACAATTATGAGCTTCTAAAACAATCTTTCCAAACCCTTTAGCACAAATAGTTTTACCATCACCGAATACAATTTCTCTAGGTTGTTATAACTCAACAAAATCAGTAAATAAAACCTTATTTCTACACAGATGTTCAGTTGACCCACTGTCCATGATCCTTTCCTCACTATCATCACTTGCACTTATTAAAGCACTGGCCAAGAAAGCATTATTAATTTTCGACTGCTTTTTGTTTAATCTAAACAAACACTGATGAATGTAATGTCCAGGTTTCTTACAGAAGTAACACACACGATCTTTTTGTTGTCTACAGGAGTGTTTTGCATGTTTTTCCCTATTGCAACAAAAGCTGCCGTCTAACATTGTTCCTCCTTCTTGACTCCCAAACGCTGCTCTTCCATCAATAACCTCGCTGTTAGGTCATTCATGTTTTGCTTGCTCTCGTCAACAGACTCCCAAGCACTCACAAAATGTTTGAACTCCTCAGGTAAGGACATAAGTATTTCAGTTATTAGCATCCTGTCATCTATTTTTTGTCCCAGTTCCAAAAGCTTACTTGACAAATCCTGCAGGTATGAAATATGTTCACTTATTGTTTTTTCTGGAGTGAACACATAACAAAAAAACTTTTGTTGAAGCATATGAACACTAGCAGATGATTTAAACTCGAAAACGCTTTGCAATTTAGACCATATTTCCGCTGCTGTTGTGCATTTTACAACATGAACGATGACAGTTTCCGACAGTCTAGTTACCAGAATCGACTGTGCCTTCGCGTCCTTTTCCATCCATTTTGTGGCATTCTCGCCATTACCTTCCGGCTTTATCGACGCCCCACTTGCTATTTCGTACAAACCCAAGCTGTTTAATATAACACGGACTTGGAACTTCCACACATTCCAATTACGCGTTCCTTCCAAACGAAGCACGTTGCTTGTACCCAGAACTATATTTGTTGACTCCATTATATATTATGTAGATGTTCTGGGCCCATAACCTGTGCGCTTGATGAACAAGACGCCGACGCAGAGTACTGTAACGACCAGCTGGTATATTTTAGTACTGCGCGAACTCGACTTCGTATTCCCTTTCGTTGATGACCTACTCATTGCATCAACAGACGAGGAAGAGCACCGAAAACATCTACGCACCGTATTACAGCGACTTGAAGAATACGGCATCACTATCAACCCGTCAAAATCTGTTTTCGGCCAGCCAACTGTCAAGTTCCTCGGTCATCAAGTTACGGCGGAAGGGATACAGCGACCTCAAGAGAAAGTGCAAGCCATCACCGACTTTCCGAAACCGCAAACCGTGGAAGAGCTGCGACGCTTCCTTGGTATGATAAACTTCTACTGCGACAATATCAAGGACGCCGCCACTATACAAGCGCCGCTGAACATGTACTTACACAACGTCAAGAAGCGCGACAAAACTAAGATCGACTGGACCGCTGAATCAACGCAAGCTTATGAAGCATGTAAAGAGAGCATCAAAAACGCCGCTTTACTAGCTCATCCGTCTCACCATGCGACACTTGCAATATTCAGCGACGCGAGCGACAAAACAGCTGGTGCTGCACTCAACCAATTCGTCAACAACGCATGGCAACCACTAGGCTACTTCTCGAAGAAATTCACTGACGCACAGACTCGCTACAGTATAAGCAGCGGCACGTAAGTCTAGCGCTGGCCTATACGTGGAGGGGATTGCTGCGCATGTGTACTGTCGCGCACGCAATTCATTATATGCCACTTTGATTAATGATTACCTAAATAACGATATTAAGCTGAACGAAATGTGAAGGATAGCTGCTGCGCATGATTACTGTCGCGCATGTAAGTAATATTACCTATCTATAAGATATAATAAGACACTAAAAAAGTGTCTGTACATAGAACGTATTTCCAAAAAAGACCTAAGATATTTTAACAAGTTTATGGGATGTAGAGAAATAAAAACATTATCTTTTAATTTGTAATCTTTTATTAATCTGAATCAGAGAACGGTATCACGCCTTCAATGATCTCGCGACAAGGCCTTTTGCTTACTGAGGGCCCGGGCTCTGGCTCAAATTTACAATGTTGCTGTCCGAATGACTGAACAAAGTATTTGTAGCTTCGTCAATCTCACTTTGGATTTGTTTCAAAGAATCAATTAATTCGTTAGATTCCCTTTTTAAAAAACAATTCACATCATAAACCATTTTCCTGGCTTGTCTTTTCAAAACAGTATTTGTTCTAGGAATATTCACTTTAAAGTCACAAACAAACATAAAAACAAATAACAAACAACAAAACACTAACAAATTCAAACGTAACAAAAAACAACAAAACGTAACAACAGTAACAATAATATCAATGACGCGACTGTACACGGGATGTGCGCGGGGCGTCGTATCGGTGCGGGGGACGGAATGCGACTGGAGAGTAGCGCAGTGTTGCCGCTGATCATTTACAGGGTTACCGTACGCAAAAGATGAAATTACCGTATTGAAACAAAAATTGCCGTACATTGTTTTATTTTAATAGTTACATGAAAAAGAAAATATAGTCATCGAAGTCAAACAAATAAAAAACCTGTTTATGAAAAAGATGCCACTGAATATATAGATTCTAAATAGAAAAAGGCACTACAGATCACTCCTCTCTTCCCATCAAATCCACAACTTCATCTAATAAGGCTTCTTCAGTGGCATTCTTTTCATAATCAGACGGTTTTTTTATTCAAATTCATTTGTTTTCGTTTAAGGTAAATCTTACTGCCAATACTTCCTTATGCTAAGATTGCCTGCCTGATTGCCGTATTTTAGCGTACGGCAATGACCACTCTGCCGTATGCCGTACAATTTGTCTTAAAAGAGCCTGATTGCCGTACGAAACGGCAATTGCCGTACAAATGGCAACACTGGAGTAGCGGTGGTCGTTGCGCAACGTAGCTGGTTATTGAAACCAGCTAACGGCTCAATAGCGGTTAGCTAGTTTAACCGTATTGCTTTAACCTGCTAACCAGCTATCCAGCTATCCAGCTATTTCACGTTTCCCGTCTTATGATCGCAATGCACAGAACGTTCGGCTATTTTCGTGAAACAAGCTAACCTGCTATCGGATAGCTGTTAGACCAGTTAGCGGTAGCATGATTTTTTATTTTATCTCAGTTCAGCGACGCGACGATGGATGACTGGCGTGCGAGCGATATCAACCACTATTAAGTATTTTGTCTTTTTCACACATGCACGTATTTACACAAACTTTGACTGTGGACCATAAATTCCTGGAAATTAGATGCGTTTTTTCTATAACCATTTTTTTTGGAATTTTACATTTTAACTGACCTGATTAGAACCAAATAGGAGGTTAACAATTTGACGTGTATTATTATTATTAGATCTAGAGATAGAGAGAATATAGTAACTGAATTCCTGCGATAAATCACAACGTGCGTTCACTTACTTATCTATACAAATATTATAAATTCGAAAGGAACTCTGTCTGTCTGTCTGCTACGCTTTCACACCTAAACCACTAAACCGATTTTTATTAAATTTGGCACAAACAAAAGTTAATCTGTGTTTGATTGGTTGGTGTTTGGTGTCTTGAAAGCAGGGAATGTAAGTATTTTGATTTCAGGTACTTTTTTGTATGGTAGATTTAGTTTAATTTAATTTTTTTCGGTACATTTTGTTTTAAGAAATTTTTATTTCTTACAGGATACCTACTTAGATTTTATATTGCTGATTGTGGTTAGGTGCGGTTGACGTCAAATGGCTTTTTACAATCCTATCACCGGAAACCTATTAATTACGTTGTTAGTTACGTTTACATACATCATCGTGTCGTTTCACATCACGTTACGTTTTATTATGTTCCTGCCAAAAAAATCCGCTACTTAAATAGCGTGTTTTAAAACCGCTACTGATTGTCGATAGCTGGTTTCGTTTCGTTAATGAAAAAACCCGCTACAGCCCACCACTACAGTGGAGAGCCAATCGACGCTACGCACCCCCGCTCTTCATTCCGCTACCTCAGGTATCTTATTTTTTACTTCTGCGCAATAACGGTCAGCGCTAGAGTTTCGTGCCGCTACTAATACCTACGATCGAGAGCTACTCGCCATCTACATGGCTGTCAAACATTTCCGCAAAATGTTCGAGGGACGAGAAATAATAATATTCACCGACCACAAGCCGCTAACTTTCGCCTTCACCAAGACCAACACAAACAGCGAATCGCCGCGACGCACTCGCCAACTACTCTACATCAGCGAATTCACCACTGATTTACGACACGTCGTGGGTCGCAAAATGCAGCCGCAGACGCACTGTCACGCGTTGATGCAATCACCTGTCCATCGCCGATCGATTACAAGCTACTTGCAGAAGCTCAAGAGAGAGACAGCGATACCATTCAAGCGCTCAGTCTACAGAGCAACTTATCATTCAAGCAAGTCAGCCTGCCCGCATCAAACATCAAATTGCATTGCGAAACTTCAACCCCTTACTTACCAGAAGAATACCGACGTATCGCATTCGACGCAGTTCATAACGTTAGCCACCCTGGGATCAAAACTACAAGAAAATTAATAACGCAACGTTATTTCTGGCCCTCAATGAACGCGGACGTCGGCAAGTGGGCAAAAGTATGCCTACAGTGTCAGCGCGCCAAAATACAGCGACACACATCGAGTCGATTATCAATCTTTCCGCCAACCGAGCGATTTGAACACGTTCACATCGATATCGTTGGTCCGCTACCTACCGCAGCCAGCGGTCATCGATACCTGGTGACAATGATCGACCGAGCAACGAGATGGCCTGAAGCATACCCTTTATGCGAAATATCAGCTGAGGACGTCGCCAAAGCAGTCTACGAAGGTTGGATTTCCCGTTTCGGTTGTCCTACAACAATAACAACGGATCAAGGACGCCAATTCGAAAGCAGAGTATTTGCATCTCTTTCTCGCCTACTCGGAATCGAAAAAACGCGCACGACTCCATATCATGCGCAGTGCAATGGTATCATCGAACGATGGCACCGCGTTCTGAAGACAGCATTAAAGGCAAGACTACAGACCGCAAGAAGCTGGATCGACGAGTTACCAACCATCCTACTCGGAGTACGCGCCGCCATGCGAAGTGACACCGGTGTAAGCGCCGCCCAACTTACTTATGGATGCAACATACGATTACCCGGTGATTTCTTAGCAACGACCCGCGATAACGTCATCATGGACTCTGCCTACATCGATCGACTGCGCGACGCAATTCGTAATCTGCAACCAATGCCAAGCCAATCACACAGCAACACAAAACCAATATTCGTGCACCGCGATATGCAAAAATGTAAATATGTATTCGTACGCATAGACGCCGTAAAGAAGCCACTACAAGCACCTTACGACGGACCCTATCGTGTGCTGAAACGAGACAGCAAGATATTCACATTGCAGTTACCTAACCGCGAGATGAATATCTCTATTGACAGACTCAAACCTGCCACACTATCGCCGAGCAAGACATGCCTATTGCTACAACACAGAGTACCTGCAACAAGCCAATCACATCAAGTGCGAGCGATGAACTTCCAAATAACAATACGCTGCAACAACGGAACATCCAAAAGGACTCAACACCTACAAAAACAACTCGCCAAGGCCGCACTATACGCCTGCCGGTACGCTTTCGCTAGAGGGGGAATCCTGTAGGTGATGCTTTCGTTTGATATAGTCGATGTGTTCTGAGAAGAACACGTCTTGAATCTTCGACGGCGCGCGCGGAAATAGGGCCACGCCTAGCCGCGCAGCATATTTATAGAAGCGCACACCCTCTCGCTCTAAAGTGCATGGACGTGATTGGCTACACCCACGCTTCACTCGTATTAACCATAGTGCTAAGTTTAGATTAAGATTTTTGTACAAATACTTGTGTTTTAGAGAATAAATTATTATACATTATACATTCAACATTCAAAACTCTTCATTATTTCTCAACGCTTCTCTGCAAGTTAAGGAGTTCTACAAACTACAACCATCGACTCCTAAACCATCCTTCTGCTATCACTCTCTTCATCCATGCCAGACGCACGTAAATAAATTTTAAATGACTGCACCCATTTTTTCCATTGTTGAGCCAAGTTACCATTCATCACCATGGGCTGCGGACTGGACATTCCCGAAAGTTTCTTGGGCTTTTGATTTTCATCAGACATGACGCCGACTTTTTACATAAGAACTTCACAATTACTTTACGACACGTAGAATACGAACCCAATTACTGACACCATGTATTGGTCTGGGTCTCTAAATAAGTAGAAATCATTAACTATTAAGTAAGACTTTAATATACTTAAGACTTATTACATATAGATTACAAGGACTTAAAAACATCATGCTCTAGTGAGTATCGCGACATGTTGGTTAGCCTGTATCCAGTGTTGCCATGCTCACAACACATTCATTTAGTATGAAATCGGTATCACGACGTCGCTTCTGACGTTTCGCCGAACTGCTCATCTGTCAAACTAAGAGGTTTTGAAAAAGTTGCTTTCTCAAAACCTCTTAGTTAGAAGTTTTGTATTGATTAAAATTTTAAGTCCGCATTTGAGCTAAAATTCTTTTATATTTTCAAAGTAAGTGTTAATAATTATACTCATATTGTAATAGAAGCTGTATCCATAATATTTGTGTACTTAAATAGTAAAAATGTGTGAATATGTCTTATTTAAATTAATAATTGATGTTGCAGACGGCGAGTGAAAACTGGAAGTGTGACTGGAATCTTAAAGTAAATATTCTATATATTTTTTTCAAATGTATGATGTTGCTATTCAGATTTTTAGAGGTTATTACTTATAAATCATTCTCTCTGACCGCCTCCTTGGTCTAGTGGTAAGCGCGTAAGCGTTACAACCGAGAGGTCCTGGGTTCGATTCCCGGCGGAGATAAAAAAACTCGGTCTGGCAGGACATAGAAGGCTGATCACCTACTTGCCCCTAAAGGAAAAATCGATCAGTGAAACAGATGTGCAATGCATCTGCCCCATACCCCACTAGGGGACACGGGACTTCACACTTATAACTCATTAAAATGAAAGGGGTCCTATAAAAAGATTACTGGCGAGTAAGTATAAGTAAAGATGGGCTTATTTCTGCAACTCTATGATTACAATGCACTTATTTTGCCTATAATCCACAGTAAGTGGCATTATTAAATTGGTCACAAAATGCCTCAACTATTTGGAACTGAGAAATAAATATAATCGCCTAACTATGGTAATAAAATAAAACATCATCAAATTATGGTATGTTTTTTTGGTCTGTCTACTAATTAATTTAATTATTAACTATGTAGTTTTTATGAGGTTTTATTATATTGTATAAGGCTTCTGAATTTTTATAGTTCTTTTTTTCTATTAATATATTTCTTAACCATTATATGTACCATGTATTATTTAAATGACTGACTAAAATCTGTATAAAAAAACTATTAAAAACCATCCATTTAACTTTACAAGTATCTACTTCACTTGTTATGATTTCGTTATAGTTTTTGAACTAGTTCTTGTCAGTCTTACATATATAAGAGAGAAGAGACTGACAAGAACTAGTTTATATTAACTAGTATGCATTTTCTTATTACAGATTCTACCAAAAATTTAATATACTTGGAGTACCGCAGCATTGACTTCACCTAAGTTGCTATTATTAGACAAAACTAAGAAATGGGATGACAACTTTCCTATGGGATGGCATAGAAAAGCAATACTGGAATCATCTAGAGGAGGCCTATATCCAGGATTAACAACCTAGTCTTTAAGTACTTATAACTGAAACTGTAAATATGTTCTAGGAATAAAGGATATTTTTATTTTTTTAATTGTTTTATTTTATTACTAATGAGGAGCATTTCTTCTGTTGAAAACACTATTAATAAATTAACCAGGTTCAATTTGTTCCATTTGAATTCCCTAAGTACACAGTTGCTTCTAGGGTAAAGCTTGACAAAGTGTAGGTTGCTGTAAAGAAAAAATATTGTTATTAATACCACAACAAAGTTCAAATAAATTGTTTCTTTTAAGGTATAAAAGTTATTATTTCAGTTAAATAGTAATTGGTAAGGCTTTACTAAATTAAGTTATCTAAACTTAAAGTTTCATAACCAAAAAACGTAGCATAAATATAACATAATTTAACTTAAAATATCTACTAAAGCAAGATAAGATTTCATATTACATACCTCTAAATCTGGTTAGACTGATTAATAGGTACTGTTTAGGTAGGTACTTTGCACCAGCCTCATCAATTTTTGTATTATGCGTTCAAGATATTGGATGCTTTCACCCATTTACTTTTATTAAATTATTTTGTCCGCAAGTAGCTTTTCGCAACTTGTTGTTGTTCTTTTATTTTAATAAATGATATCTCTAATAAATAATAAGCCGATCAGCTGTAAGTATATGATGAATAATATAATTTTAAAAAAAGGCCAACTTCCCATTCTTCTAATTTAAATGTTAATTACCTACGTACTACGTAAATATATTATACCTGCATAGGTACCTACTATAAAAATGTAAACAAAAATTAAAACAGAAATCAGAATTATAATTTTAAATTGACAATTATTTATGTTTCATTTGGTTAAAAATATGACAATTGACCCTTGGCATTTGTCATTTTCGACGAATTTTTGAAATCATTCGTTCACTAAGCAGGAGTATTGCAAGAGTAAAACAAGAGTAAAGTAAGATAGTCATGATACCGATTATTAGCGTTCCTTAATAGGTACTGCTTTACAACTTAGAAGTTATCTTAACTGTCATGATCGCCCCCCTGTACTTTGATTGATCGTACCTGTTCTAGCGGCTTTACCTTAAAGGTACGGCCTCATGCATAAATCTGGTCAATGTTGTGTAGTCGGCGGATGGCAGTGGCAGCGGGCCCGTGTATCCTACGCCTTTCACTTTCGGCCGTGGAGGTTAGAGAGAAGGTGAAATATCGCTGTACAAAATAGTGTCAGAGAAATATGAACAAAATAAGTGAGGCGCTGCGAACGCTAAATTGTCTTAATTCAACAAACTTCATATTTCTGTACATAGTATATACTCAAAAAACAGTTAAAGGTAGCGGTTCGCGTCCGAGACCGCGACCCAAGACCGCGACAGTACTTGACATTAGGAAATGTATGAGCCCCAGTTCCATAAAGAAGTTTTGACAGTTAGTCGACCATTAACCGTTTTAAATATTTTCGTGGTCTACTAATCTGTGACGATTAAAGAAATAATATTTTTTCTTGTTCTGTTGAAATTTGTAGTATTTTTAATTAAATAAAATAGTTTATAACTTTTAAATTCGTTTGATTTAGATGATAATGAAACAATATAAAAACATTGATTTATTAATGATATTATCAACATTTTTTGTTAAATGGATGTAAAATTTACTGCTACTTTTTTTGCGACAACGTGGAAACATGCCACGCTACCTATACTGCTTTCTAATTTTGTTTTGTTAAACGTGCGGTTTTTTGTTATTTTTGTGAGTTGTGACCATGGCGTCTATGTTGCGTGTGCCAAGTATGTATGTTTTTATAAGCCGGAGGCGCGTAGCCGTGAAAAGGCGACTAAGTCACAGACACGAATCTGCCAACCCTGACTGCACGTGGACTTGTTTGTCCTACCGATAGTGTTTTTTATTAGTCGGAGGCTCGTAGCAACGGAGCCGTGCAGAAGGCGACTAAGTCACAGAACCGAATTTGCTAACCTCGACTCCACGTGGACTTGTCTGTCCTACCCCTAGCGTGTTTTATTATGAGCCGGAGGCACGTAGCGCCGAAGCCGTGCAGAAGGCTACTAAATCACCAAAAAAATTTTAAACAAACTTATCCTTTCTGTTTCTAAACCTAGTATTCTTGTTTTACTCCTTTATCTGTTATTAGTCTGTGACTGTATTCTGTTTTAGTCCTTTATCTGTAATTAGTCTATGAATGTATTTTGTTTTACTCCTTTATCTGTTACTAGTCTGTGAAGATGTTTTCATTAATAAACTGTCAGTTATCAAAAGCATAGTTTATGAAGAGTTTAAGTTACTGTTGTAATAATAAAGCCGCATTTATAGAATTATAGAATAATAGGCTTTAATTCACTAAAAATATGCTATCAGCTAAACCACATATTTGACACAATGATACAATGACATTGTAAATTAAAATAAGAATAAATGTTATAAGAATAATCAAAGAGGTTTTATATCATTCTCCCCTGCTTGATTAACAACTACTTAATTCAAATTACAGTCTATGATAATCTTGCAAATACCAAGGAGGACGTTTTGTCCTGCTCGATCTTCTAAGTAGTTGATCTGAAGTTTGAGGATCTGGACTGCCAACTTCAGCTTCTATTGATGTTTCAGCTGTCGGACCCGTTTGGTTATTATTATTGAAATCGCTCGGAGTTGGATCGAAGTCTGAGTTGAAGGTTCAGTTTCATTTAGCTCTTCCGGTCGTGTAAAGTTTTCACCCGTCGGAGATATAGTCCATTGAAATGTTACATTTTTTAGGCCTAACCTTGCGTTTTTTAGAGGACGCAATTTTATTTTTTTGATGTGTAGGGGGGGTCAGTGTAAAGCTAAAACCAAGTTTGTGGGGTCGCCACCCTTGTCCCACGGCCGCCATCTTGAAAATAGGGGTTGAAATGGTTTTTACGGTATATCTCTTAAACTATTAATTAAATAAAAATTTTTTTTAACATTTTCTATTGAAAATTAAATTGTCTACAACTTTGATCCAGTAACTTTTTGTCGTAGAACTATAAATAAAAAAGTTATAAGTGAAAATGTTCAGAAATTGGAGAAAAAAATTATATTTTTCGATATAACTTTTTTTAAAATCATTTTACGAAAAAATGATATCAAACCATTTTTGTAGATCGTTTTTTGAGAAACAACTTTTATTAACAACATTTTTTCATTAAGGCTATAGCTAAGGTTTTACAGCGCTCCGAAGTAAGTAGTATTTTTCAATACTCTTAACTATACCTATATTATACGTGTGTACTAATAATGTATCATCAGTTATTGTCTTTTTTTTATTTATTTTGTTATAATTTTTTAATTGTAAATTTTGCAATATTATTAATAATTAATTATTGACTCTTTTCCCCACCAACCACGAGGTAGAGTCTGGCGGCGCGTTTTTTTTTTACGTGGTATCCCCAATAGGCATAATCCACGGTGATTTTCGAAATTAGAACTACTCCGTCCTCAGTCTTTTCGATGGACCAGGCTGCGGCTCAGCATCTGATCGGCTTTCTGAATTAAATATCAGTGGGAGAACTGGAGAAGGAAGGGCTGTTAATGTCGGCGGTTCATCATCAAAGTCATTTTCATTTATTAATTCTGAGAGTTCCATTACGTTGCTGCAAGTCTCTCCAGAACAATGGAAGCACACTGCAGAACATTTCAGCCCTGCTTTTCGACATCCACACATCGCTCCACAGTTTCCTTTGCATTTGCAAAAGATCAATTTTAGAAGCTCAGTGGGTGCTGGAGGTTTAGAGTTCTGCACTGGCATCAATAATTTTCCACATTTTTTCCAGCCCCAGTCTTCAGGATCATTATAATTACCAAGTGAGCAAAGCAGGGTCAACTCTCTTGTTGAGAAACAAAGCCGTTCCACTAGAAAACTCTAAATGCTTTTCCAGGGTTTTCAAAAATTTCATTTTACCGATATTGTAAGGAGCTGAAGTTGTGTCACATCCGGAAAAAGCATGAAGAAACAGCAAGTTATCCGCAATGACATCGCCGTATATAAAACCTGACGCACAATATAATTGTTCTGCTGTTCGTTCTTTTGATGGTTTAAAAAAAATACATTTGCTTGTTGTCTACCAAGTGCTGTAAGCAATATCAATATGTCAATATCTTCAGCTACAATAGTAACGGCATTAAATAATGGAGATGCAGCAAGAGCAGTGCGAACGATAAGAGCGTCTGCATCTGATTCTGCTTGGTCAACAGTGAAACCCATCTCCGACAATACAGTTTTAAGAAGTATAATAAAGTTAGATTTGTTCTTCTCATTACCAAGAAATTTCTCTTGTGATAATGTTGGTATGGTGTTCTTGTCAAATTTAACTTCTGTCGACTGATGTTTTTTCGTGCGGCGCAAACGCTCCCAAGACTTTGTTCCTGCGACATCAGGGTCGTCTGAGTAACCATCAAACACAATGCTTGCAGAGAGCCCGAAGTGTTCTTGTACATATTTGACATATTTAGTAGTTATATCATTGAACGATGAATTTCGAAATTATTTTAAAAATCAATAATTGTAAAATCCTGTTATGGAGTGAAAAAGAGTCAATAATTAATTATTAATAATATTGCAAAATTTACAATTAAAAACATTATAGCAAAATAAATAATAAAAAAAAACACAATAACTGATGATACATTATTAGTACACACGTATAATATAGGTATAGTTAAGAGTATTGAAAAATAGTACTTACTTCGGAGCGCTGTAAAACCTTAGCTATAGCCTTAATGAAAAAATGTTGTTAATAAAAGTTGTTCCTCAAAAAACGATCTACAAAAATGGTTTGATATCATTTTTTCGTAAAATGATTTAAAAAAAAGTTATATCGAAAAATATAATTTCTTTCTCCAATTTCTGAATATTTTCACTTATAACTTTTTTATTTATAGTTCTACGACAAAAAGTTACTGAATCAAAGTTGTAGAGAATTTAATTGTCAATAGAAAATGTTAAAAAAAATTTTTATTTAATTAATAGTTTAAGAGATATACCGTAAAAACCATTTCAACCCCTATTTTCAAGATGGCGGCCGTGGGCAAGGGTGGCGACCCCACAAACTTGGTTTTAGCTTTACACTGACCCCCCCTACACATCAAAAAAATAAAATTGCGTCCTCTAAAAAACGCAACCCCAAATGTAACTTTTCAATGGACTAATAAGTATCTGTTTGATATAGTTGTTTCTCTGTTATTATTCAGGCGTACAAGGGAATAATGGGGGCTAGAATGCAATAATTGGACTTCTTCCACTCGAGGCTGGTATTTAGATTTATTAAATGTTTTCATCAGAACCGCTTGTCCGGAACTAGTGAGCCATGTTGGAATTGAGGTACCATTGCTAGATCTTCGGGCATGTGTGAACATTCGTTCATGGGGAGTACAATTTGTAGCTGTGCAAAGTAATGAACGGATTGCATGCAAAGCCTGAGGCAATACTTTCTCCCAATCTTCAATAGCTAAGTTCTTTGTCTTTAAACATAACTGAATCGTTTGCCACAGTGTTCCATTTAGTTAATCTAATTTAATTTAAGAATTACAACAATTTAATTCACTAATTTAATCGACTCCAAAATAATGGATAGACTCTTAAGGCCTGATAAATTTGACATCGATCCATCTTCTACTACCGCACCTCAAGAATGGGAGCACTGGAAGAAAACTTTTGAAAATTATCTTGCTGCGCAAGAAAAATTTCTGATCAGTAATAAATCTGAAAAAGATGCAACAACGGCTGCTTCACCAATCATCGATGATGATTTCAAATTTCAGGCACTTCTAAATCATATTTCATCGAAAGTGTACATATATATCAGCGAATGTAAAAGGTATGATCATGCGATAACCACCATGTGATGCCACTCTCACGTACGGGCCGCGCGACTATTTTCACGTCTCCTGTACAGCTATTCGCGCGGCCTAGACCCGCGCGCACCGCGCCTGTTACATCGCAATAAAAACCATTATATCTGTTGAAATATAATAACTACAACTATGAAAAAAATACTACAGAATAGGTTGAAGTATATAGATTAAAACACATTTTTTAATAATTGGATAATGTTAATAAATTAGTACTTAAAACGGGATAAAACATTTGAGTCTGAACAAAAATACTTATATTTTTTATAGATATAGGCCATAAGCAAAAAATATAAACGATTTCATCATAAAAATAATTTTACAAAAAACTAGACTAATTATCCTTTCAAAATATGCCAAGATGTTTATATTTAATCAACACTGAGTAGGCTAATAAATTAAAACAAAACAACCACTTCTCGTAATTTTACCATAGCCTCTCGAGTCGCGCGCTATGACTGTTTTGTGCCAAGATGGCCGCTCATCTAAGGTCTCCCACACACCTTGTAGTTTTTTAACTAACTAAATAATTGGGTATGTTCGATTTGTTTCAATCGTTTCTTTTAAATGAAAAACAGAATAACATTGTCGTAAATTTTAATGAGACATTTTTAATAAGGTTTCGAGTTGTAAATGATAAAATATTTAATAATAATAATAACATAGCTTTGTTAGTAGCATATTTCTTAAAAACTAGTGTTAGTTCTTATATTTATTTACTTTAGAAGTTACAAGTTACAATAATTAAAAAATAAAATAAATGAATGGAATAATAATTAAGATAATAATAGATTTAAACGGTTAAATTTTAAAAAAAAGAAAAGTTAAATGTGGTACTCCATAAAACAACCTTCAATGCATAGGTTTACATTGCATTCTAAACACTTCCATATCGTTCTGGCCTTTTCCCTTTCGCTGGGCGCACATCCAACAGCGAGCTTGTTTGTGCCCATTTCTCACTGGAAAGTGTCGGTGTTCTAATTGAGGTCTATTGCTTGTTGTTGGTCTTGGTCGCGTCGTCAATGTCAGTCCGGTTTGAGATGTTATTAGTCGAGGTTCCGTAGTCAGGTCAATGTTTCTGTGTATTTTTAATAAGTCTTCCGCCAGAATTGTCCTAAACTGCCTATGGGAAATTTTGGGATTTGACAATTTAAAAATAACGAAACAGTTAAATAATGCAGCATTTAGCATGCGACGGAAAAGTTTTTTTATACCAAATTTTGTTTTTTGTACGTTCTAAGGGCTGAGCAGACAGGAATTGATCTTTCCTGTCCACGCCTCCCATGGATTTATTGTAGTCTAGGACAATGCTTGGCTTAAATGTCAGTCGATTGTGTTTTTGTCGAGATCCAATTTGGAGGTAATGGTATGTCGAGATCAAGCTAACTATGTTAGCATCTCGCCATACACATATCGACAAATCGGAACAGTAGCTAGCCACTACTTCACCTTGTCGAAGTTCCGTTTTCGTCAAAGTCTTCATGGAATCGGGAACAAATTCCCGATTCAGCCTTAAAGTTCCGTAGCAGTCAGTTTTTTGTCGTTTTAAACATCGCGCTAATAATGGGCAATTGTAAAAATTGTCCATTATTAACGTATGTCCACGGTGAAGTAATGGCTCTACCAAGTCGTATACAATTTTGGAAGTAGCATTGCTGGGACGGTCATTGATATTTCCAGTCGATGTTTGGTCAGCCATTTCAGCCTCGTAAGTTTTGTCGTTTAAATCGTCAACGTTGTTGGGACGGTCATTATTATTTTCAATCGATGCCGATGGTTTGTCAGTGGTTTCATTTTCGTCTGGTCTGACGTCATTTGTAGTTGCCGTCCTAGTCTTTTCTTTTCCAGCATATACAAAAAACTTCCAGAGATAGCCACTGGAAGACTCGCACAACTCGTAAGTTTTCACACCTACTTGTGCAGCCTTCGACAAAATCTTCTGAGCGAAGCCTAGTCTCCCATGCCACTTCAGAAGGGATTCGTCAATGACTATCTCTTGTGAAGGATAGTATAAACTGGAAAATTTGTCGTTGAAGTAGTCAATTATCGGCTGAATTTTAAATAGTCTAGTCGGTTCTTTCATTGTCTCATTGTCGACAAAATGGAGCATTGATTTTAGCAAAAGATATCTGTTGTAGGTCATGATTTTACGGAAATAAGGCATAGTGCCGAAACCATTAAACAGGAAGTAAGATTCCTCCTCCGGTAGAGGGAATAGGCCTTGTAACACGATAAGTGCTAAAAAACTGACCATTTCGTCCCTATCAGTCTGCGACCATCGATAAAGTCGCGAAGTTGGAAGAAACTTATTTTGATCTTTCAATGTTGTTATTTTTTGGTTGGCGTATCGGTTAGTCTCTGTACAAAGTTTGTCAATAAAGTCATTGTCAATCATCTTATAAAAAATGTCGATGATACGTGTCGTGTCTGAAATGGTAAAAGTAGGTCCTCCAGTCCCAGTAAAAGTCTCTCTTTGTCCTGAAAAAATCTGTCGGTCTCTTGTCCAATTAAAATCGAAACAGTCACTTTGCACAAAGTCTCTCAAAACGAGATCGTTCTGCTGGTCTTCAGTCTCCAGTATCCTAGCTTCGTAAGGCGTCAAGTCAGTGGGAATAGCCGGCTCTGTTGCAGCATTGCGAGATGTTAAAATTGGAAGACAGATCTCATCGTCTATTTCGATGTCACAGTCACTTATGTCATCATTCATCCATTCGTCAATTGTCAGTTCAAAATTTTCGTCGTTGACCCCTGGAAGAAACAACTTTGTTACTATAGAATCCTGTTTTTTAATATGTAATTATTCGGCCATTTATGGAACTTGCGATTGAAATTGATTAAATAAATAATGAAAACAATAAAGTACCTACCAATTAATGTATGCCGTTTACTTGTGGAAGGCGCCACAGAAATTTCGACCTCAGCCCCCACTTCTATATCCGTACCTGAAATAAAACTTAATAATTAAATGGTGAAAAAGCTCGAATTAAAATTTTACTCTTCAAATTTACATTCATATGGGAGACCAAGAATGGCCTTGAATGAAGAAGCTGAAATTACATTTAACATCGAAAGACCCGATAGTAAAGAAACAAAATTGATCAAAGTTATATTTTATTTCATGTAGGTATATTGACAAAATATTATATTCAGAGGCCGGTTCAATCGTTTTCAATTTTTTTAATAAAGACATATGAGTGATGGCAATCCATAGGACTAGTAAAAAAGATTTCCTTACGTATTTCAACGTCAGCCGCAATTTCTTGATGCCTTGGCGGTGATGGTCGATTATCTTCTATAACAAACGTTAGTTTTTAAAAAAAACTTTTAATAATACTGAAAATATATATCTATCTATTAAAAATTTTAAGTACTTACGAATGTGGACGTCTGAATTGATATCCTGCATGGGTGGTGCCACTTGCCTATTTTCTAAAACAGATATTTTTATGTCAATTACGTACTATCAAATATGGATTACAAGATAAACTATGTTTTAATATTACATATGCCTTACCTAAAATAACAATTCTATTTGGTTGGTGACCAGATTCTCTGTTGATATATTCGCACGCCTCGCGATCCGGCGATGGTCTTCTGTAACAAATAAAACTAACGTTCATAGAAATATTCAACGAATATTAATAGTGAGTAACATAGTAAAAACACTAACTGTACGCGTCGCTTCCGTGGTGGAGCGTCAGGAAAAAGCACTCGTGTCAATTGTTTCTCACGCTTGCGGCCCAGAAGCTCCTTGCGAGCTCCCGCTGACAGTGCTGCAACACGCCTCTGTGTGACTTGCCTTTGAGCGCGAACTAGATCTAGGTCACTGATGAAAAAAAAATCTAAATATTTTATAGCATCAACAGAAAAACAACCAATAAGTTAAAGTAAAAGCAAATACTCACCTCCTAATTTCATTCACCGTTTCTCCACTGTCTCCACGTCCCCCGCGATTTCCACGACTGCCACGGCCACGACTACCACCACGGCCACCGCGACCTACACGACCTCCACGACCACCACGACTACGGCTTCCAGCATGGGTGGGCCCACCATCCCCATGATACTCAGAATTGTCAATCGGTGAGCTAAAATGTATGCGTTACATGATTAAGAAAATAAAAACGTGCAATAAAAATTTGGTGAAGCATTGAAAACCTAAATTTTGTGAAACCTTAACCTGGAATGTACCTTAAATAAGCATGGGCTTATTGACATGGTCAATCACACCATTCAAATTAAAATTTCAGTGCAGCACCTAAACCAACATCCACCAGTATAGAATTGATTAGAATTATTTGAAACAAATGAATGTTCGTAGGTCAATTAAAATAATGCAAAATAGCATTATGATGCTTCACAAAGGAAATTGAAGTGCATCAAAAGTACAATTATTTTCCAATATCATAATCAGCAGACATAAATAAACACGTCATTACACAATGCGTAACAAAAAAATTCAAACATATTTTTTCGTATGTAAAAACCCTTATTTATGTCGTTTGTTCTAACGTCCGTGGATACCACACTGTCCATAACAATAAACCTGAGGAACACGTCGAAATTATTTGGGAATATTAAATCATCTTAATGTATTTCTATTTGAAAAAGGCATGAATATGCTTATGAAGGACTCAACAATCATTTTTAACTATTATTTCATTAAACAGACGTAAACAAATCATCAAAATCAGACGCCAACTTCAAAGACGCCATTTTGCCCGTGACAAAAATATTTTAAAGTTGAAATTCAACTCAATTTAGCACTTAAAACTATATAATCTTATCATAATCGTAAAGTACAAATATTCAAGTTTATTTTGATGTATGATAATTAAAGAAATATAATATAAAACCACAGTACTTACGACATAATTGCTGAAACTCCGAAGCACTTGTTCACAAAATTCACAAGAACGAGTCAACTGAGTTTGGAATTTTTTTTTACAAAGAACTAATCATATTTCGTTGTCATCTGTAGTTTATTGGGTGAACTATTTCCTAAACTATCATTCTACGTCGATTAAAACGTTTATTTCTAACTCCAGTTTAAACTAGATGTCATTTTCTTAAACTTGTCGTTTTGGATACTGTAGTATCCATGTACGGATGCCGCCATTATTTTTTTGGATACTGTAGTATCCACGTACGTGAGAGTGCAGTGCGGATTGCATGCAAAGCCTGAGGCAATACTTTCTCCCAATCTTCAATAGCTAAGTTCTTTGTCTTTAAACATAACTGAATCGTTTGCCACAGTGTTCCATTTAGTTAATTTAATTTAATTTAACAATTACAACAATTTAATTCACTAATTTAATCGACTCCAAAATAATGGATAGAATCTTAAGGCCTGATAAATTTGACATCGATCCATCTTCTACTACCGCACCTCAAGAATGGGAGCACTGGAAGAAAACTTTTGAAAATTATCTTGCTGCGCAAGAAAAATTTCTGATCAGTAATAAATCTGAAAAAGATGCAACAACGGCTGCTTCACCAATCATCGATGATGATTTCAAATTTCAGGCACTTCTAAATCATATTTCATCGAAAGTGTACATATATATCAGCGAATGTAAAAGGTATGATCATGCGATAAATGTCCTAAATACATTATTCATAAAACCTAAAAATATTATCTATGCTAGACATGTACTTGCTACTAGAAAACAGCGTACAGAAGAAACTATTGATTCTTATATGCAAACTTTAAAACAGCTAGCCAAAGACTGCAATTTTACTACAGTAGATGCTGAAACAAATAAAAATGAAAGCGTAAGAGACGCATTTATATCAGGTATCACCTCAAGTAAAATAAGACAGAGGCTGCTTGAAAATTTAAATCTTACCCTTGATGAAGCATACAATCAAGCGTTATCTTTAGAAATGGCTGAAATTAACTCTCACAATTTTAATACATTTTCAGTAAATGCTCGCATCATATGCATCATACCGTCGTCGAAAATGCTTTTTCTGCGGAGGACGTATTCATCCACGCAAAAACTGTCCAGCGGCAAACATTAAGTGTCAGATATGTAACAAGAAGGGACATTATGCAAATGTGTGTCAGAGTAAAAGAACTACTAATACTGCTGCTATAGATGAACAAGATCACTCAGCATGTATTACTGCTGCTGCCCCATCATCTTTATGTCAAGCAACTGTACCTGCGTATATTAAAGGCATAAGAGCAGAAGCTCTAATAGATACAGGAAGCTCGATAAGTTTTATAAATGAAAATTTTAGTAAACTGTGTAATCTCAAGAGCAAACCTAATAAACAAACAATATCAATGGCATCTCTAAGCTTTACTGCATCAGTCGAAGGTGAAGTAACACAAAATATAATTATCGGGAAGCACACTTACAAAGATATCAATTTACTAATTGTGAAAAAATCTCTGCGCTGATCTTATAATTGGTCATGATGTTCTTTCTAAACATTCTTCCTTAGAGTTTTCTTTTGGTGGACCAAAAGATCCTTTAGTTGTTTGCAATGTTGCAGAAGCGTTTGTACCTGCCGTTCCTTTATTTGCTAACTTGTCAATAAATTGTAAACCTATCGCTATAAAATCAAGAAGATACTGCGAGGACGATAAAGTATTTATTGAAAAAGAAGTTAGTAAATTACTAGCTGAAGGAGTCATCGAAGAAAGTCAATCACCGTGGCGAGCACAAGTACTGATAACAAAAACTGAAAATCATAGAAAACGTCTGGTTATTGATTATTCGCAAACTATTAATAAATATACACTCCTAGATGCTTATCCTTTACCTAATATTGAAGAAACTATATCAAAAATTTCTAAATATTCTATATTTAGCGTTATCGATCTTAAAAGTGCTTATCATCAAATACCTATTTTACCACAAGAAAAACCATTTACTGCATTTGAAGCTGCTGGAAACTTGTATCAGTTTAGACGTATTCCTTTCGGAGTAACTAATGGTGTTTCAAGTTTTCAAAGAACAATAGACTGGGTAATTAGAAAAGAA
Source organism: Aporia crataegi (assembly GCA_912999735.1). Taxonomy (NCBI): domain Eukaryota; kingdom Metazoa; phylum Arthropoda; class Insecta; order Lepidoptera; family Pieridae; genus Aporia; species Aporia crataegi. The sequence goes on from OU538751.1 coordinate 4,322,841, forward strand.
AAACTTAAAGGTACCTTTGCCTATTTAGATGATATTACAATTTGTGGTAAGACCCACAAGAGGAGCATGATGAGAATTTAAACAAATTTTTAACATCTGCCCAAAAGTATAATCTAACTCTTAATCGAGATAAAAGTCAATTTTCTTTAAAATCAATTAATATTCTCGGTTATAATATATCTAATGGTATGATAAAACCTGATAGTGAATTAAATTGTTGTAATAATAAAGCCGCATTTATAGAATAATAGGCTTTAATTCACTAAAAATATGCTATCAGCTAAACCACATATTTGACACAATGATACAATGACATTGTAAATTAAAATAAGAATAAATGTTATAAGAATAATCAAAGGGGTTTTATATCAGTTACACGCTTTCCTATAGTTTGTAATTACAAAATTGTCGGTAAAATACACGTTTATTGGGCTGCAAAGTAAAGGTAAATGGACTTGTTTCTTTATCTCACGTTTATCTATCAAATTACACCCTTTTTGTACAGTTTAATATCGAATTTTGTATTTTGAGGTTAAAAATAAATTATTCGCATAACACTGATATTATTTAGTTGTTTCTATCTGTGTCTGCTTATTATAATTTATATTTTCAGATCATCGAAAAGAAGTCACTTCAACAGCTCTAAATACACTTGAAAAGGTAGAGGTTGGACTATACCCTTATGTGCGCTATGGCGGCGGGACTTAGAAAAATTTCGGTCGAAAAAATTTTTTTTTATAATTGCGGTTTTTTGACCCGCCACGAGGTAGTCCTCACTAAGTACGTCATCTTCGGTCCCATGGCCCATGTCCCTAAACCCCACCGTTTCCGAGATACAGCCGTTTGAAGATCATACGTAATAGAAGAACGGCTATATCTCGGAAACGGTGGGGTTTAGGGACATGGGCCATGGGACCGAAGATGACGTAAGTAGAAAAGATTTCTTCATCTTCACTACTATGAAATGATATTTTTGATTTGAAGCCATTTGAATCATTTATTTTAGTTTCTGTTTTTTTCTGGTTAAATTGTTTTGAAAGAAACATATATTCTTTGGTAAAAATATATTTTAATGTTTACGCTTTAATACATTTTTCAATAGAGTCAGGTCTCATTACATCAGATACTTTATCACCAGTCTTATGCATTATTGAAATACACTCTTCTTAACAGCCATCCGTATAATGGCAATTTTTATTAATTGATGACATCAATAAAGATTTATTAATTCTGTTCTTCTGTTGTCCTAAGACAGTGTCATTTTTAAGTAAATATTGTTCATCATCACTACTGCCTAATTCATTATTATCTTCATCAGAATCACATAATATTGTTTTACATTTTAATGACTTTTGTAACAAAGACTTCTTCTGATATTGTTCATATCTTCTCCTTTTTTTCTGTTTTAAAGCTTTACTAACCATTTCTTTGATTTCATGTAATTGATGTGTATTAAAAGTTTCATATTTTAAAGCATTTTTTATATCAATAACAGTTACAACTCACAGTAGTCTGAAATAAAAAGAGACAATTGACAAATATGAATTGTTGCAGCACTTGGTACAGATTACAAAACTCTTCATAAAATATTCATTTAATTTACAAACATTGTGTATTAAGTTGGTGTCACGTAAAAAGAATGCTAGAAGAAGGTTTAGTTTAATTACAAAAATTAAATTCCTTCAATTAAGTGACCACTTAATTGCTTGCTCTTTATTGCATGTTTCTATAGAGTCAGGTCTCATTACATCAGATACTTTATCACCAGTCTTATGCATTATTGAAATACATTCTTAACAGCCATGGTTTGAACCGTATAATGGCAATTTTTATTAATTGGTGACATCAATAAAGATTTGGCGTCAATTCAAAAATAACAGAGAGTTAGTCAAATCAGATGGAAGTAGTGGAGATGAATAAATTTTTTCTACCTAGAAAAAAAGAAAACGGATCCATAGTAACAACATTGGTAATAATGCAAAAAGAATTAAAGCTGCAGACACAAACTGAAGAGTAGCAAGACTAATGCTATCAAAGAAAATGTTATTTCTAAATTAGTGCAGCCTGTGAATGGTATTAATAATAACAGTCAAAAAGAAGATGGAAATGTAACAAATCAAACAGAAGTATTTATGAAATCTAATTACATGAAACAAAAACTTTTTCCTCAGACTGCAGATTTATTAAGTTGTTCACTGGGTGACTGTGCTGGACCAAGTCCCCAAAGACAAGTAGACAACAAGAAAAATAATTAAGTCAAAAAACTTACCAACACAGTCTTGTCTATACAGAGATATTTCTGAGGAAGAGGACAGCGTTTTTGATTTTATTAATAAGATAGTAACTTCTGAAAAAATAAAGGCACCATCCAGTAAAACAACTTAAACAAAGTCGCAGTGTGACAATAAAATTGGTAGTGATCTCATTGATACATTCACGGACGACACTCTTAATTGCAGAGATATAGACAAATTCTAAATATAATAATAATAAAAAAAGATAACAATGATGCAGCCTCACCATCATTTCATCCCAGAGATTGTAACTTTGTGTCTTTACACAATATGACGTACCTACCAGAATGTAAGAAATCAATCTAAGAGTGAATCTTCCTTACACAATGTGACGTCTTAGAATATAGGACATCTATCTAAAAATGAATCTTACGTAAGGAGGTGTCCCATAATATAAAACATCAATCTAAGAATGTATCTCAAAGTAAGTCTTATAATTTTGAATGTTGTAGAATTTTAACTATTTCTAATTTTGCAATGCCTTCATCAAGGCGCTTCCGTGGCTAAGTGATTCCTGGGTTTGAATACTAGGGAAACAAATCTACAAGCCTATTATGAAAGCTATAAGTGGTATATGTGTATGGGGCAGTTACATGTCTGCTATGATTTCTTGGGGGCTACTAAGATTACGATTTCACTTTTTTGAATTTGAAAATATGTCCACATCATAATAGAAATTTAATAAATTAATTTATGTGAATGATGGTTATTATTTTCAAAAACTAGTTTTATGAAAATGATGTGTATATAGATAGTTGAACACATAAAAAGAAACAATGCTTGATTAAAATTTTTTTTCAGAGTCAAACTATTAAAAAATTCTGGAACACTGATAACAAAGGAACAATGAAAAAGTCGACTCAAAATAAGGACAATATAGTTTTACAAGAAGTTCAATTAGGACATTATTACAATTGGCTGATGATTGGGAATCAGATCACCCAAACTCTCTTGCAGCAGATACCATCAGAAATCAGATTTTCGTAGATGATATTTTAACTGGTGCTGATACAGTCACAGAGGCCAACGCATTAAAGGAAGAACTCAAGCAATTGATGAATAGTGCATAAATATACCTACAGGACGACCTACTACTAAAAGAAATATACTTAGTACAATTGCCCGGTTATATGATCTATGTGGGTACTGTACTCCAATCATATTGAGATTTAAAATACTTCTTCAATCATTATTTACCGATGGAGTTAACTGGGATGATCCAATCAGTGATTCAGTTACTGATTATTGGAACAGTCTGCTAAATGATCTCAATTATCTTTCATATTTACACTTACCAAGATGTGTATTGGTACTTTACCAGGAGCAGTGTCATACTCACTTCATGGATTTGGAGATGCATCAGAGCTGGGTTATGCAGCATGTGTGTTTCTTCGGACATTGGATTCATCAGGAAGGGTTATGGTACAACTGGTCATGGCTAAGTCAAGAGTAGCACCCAAGAAAACTACTCAAACTATACCTAAACATGAGTTAAGTGCAGCTCATTTAGTTTATAAATTATTAAATCATGTAGCCGAAGCATATGAAAATGCAGTTCAAATTGACAGTATAAATGCATGGTTAGACAGTTCTATCGTATTGGCTTGGCTGAATACGAAGCCTCATATGCTCCAGACTTTCGAACGCAATAGAGTTCAGGAAATTCAAAGCTCTAAGAGGAATATGGTGTGGAGACACATCAAGTCTGAGTTTAATCCAGCAGATTGTGCATCCAGAGGTATGTCAGCCCAGGATTTACTGAACTATGATAATTGGTGGCTAAAGTGGCTTCATCAGCGAGAAAGGAACTGGCCTAAGTCAACCATCATCATGCCAGATAATTTACCGGGATTTAAGAAACTTGTTCATGTGTTAACTCCAGGTCATTTTTTAATAGGCCAACCACTAGTGGCCTTGCCAGAAGTTCACTGGAAGGAAACTAAGATGTCACGCTTATCACGGTTTCAGGTTATTCAAAAGATGTATCAAAACATATGGACTCGCTGGCACGTTGAGTATTTAAGTACATTACAGGCTCGTAATAAATGGTATAATCAATCAGAATGTGTAAATATTAATGATTTAGTTTTAATTATAGATGAAAATTCACCACCACTTCAGTGGAAACGTGGTAGGGTTATTGAATTATATAAAGGTATTGAATTTTGAATCTCCAATTGTAAGATCAGTTAAGGTCAAGACTCAATATGGTGAACTCATACGACCAGTAGTAAAGTTATGTAAGTTACCGATAGATTGTTAAGTTAGGATAGATTGTAATACTAGTTAAGGTTCAGGTTAATTACTGTTTCAATATTGTATCAATGTTTACGGTAGCAACATTGTCCTTTTCCTCCTGGCGGCCCAGGAATGTTAAAGCAAATTAACATGTTTATTTATAAGATTTGTAGTCTGTACTCGGAAAAATATTATCTGTAAAATAGTTTAGTTTTTTTTGTCTGTAATAATGGCAACACTGTCACCCTCTCTTGGTATTGTTTTTTTTTTCATGGTGAATGGTTCATATTCATGGCGCTCTGACAAAAAGTTCATAGAAAATTAATCAAAGATTATCATTGTAAAGGTGGATCATCTGATCAGAGTTAAGGAAAAATAAGTGTGTATTATCAAATCAATACAATAATAGAAACAGTAGAAGAATTTTTCATTTCAACCATTTTTCATCAAATAAATTCATCAGCCACCGATGTTCACATCACCACATCCGGCTGCATCTCGAACCCGCCAGTCGGAGTTGAACATAGAGGAGCCAGGTGTCTATTCGATATCGTGCCCTCCCTTCCGTCTGTATACCTGACATAAGAATAGTGTGGATTACTTTGCAAAAGTTGTCCTTCTTGTACAAGAGGCTCAAACTTTGAGTTACGGACATTTCTTTTTATGAGGATTGAGCCAGGTGTCATGAGCCATGCTGGCAGGGAAATACCATTAGGACTTCTGCGGGAATGATGAAACATTCTCTCATGGGGAGTAGCATTAGTAGAGGTGCATAACAGCGAGCGAATTGAGTGTAGAGCTACGGGCAAGACTTTCTCCCAGTCTGACTCTCCAGGCCTCTCGATTTAAGACTGAGTTGGATAGTCTTCCAAAGAGTTCCATTCAAGCGCTCGACTTGGCCATTCCCCTGCGGATTGTATAGAGTAGTCCTACTGGAAGCAATTCCAAGAGAAGTGAGATATTGAGTAAGTTCTTGAGACATGAACGAGCTTCCTCTATCCGAATGGATGTACATTGGCGTTCCAAAAATATAAAAAACCTCTTTCAAACATTTTATTACCGTGCTCGATGACATGTCTTTACATGCGAAAGCAAAGGGGAATCGACTGTACTCATCAATGATCGTCAATATATACTTGTTTTGTGTTTTCGATGGCAAGAGTCCTTTAAAATCAACGTTGAGACGTTCAAATGGAGTTGTCGCTTTTATTAAGTTGCTTAAAGTCGTGAAAATCTCGGTTTTATTTCAGAACAGACTTGACAATCAGCATCATTAACTGAATAAGGCAGATTTTTCGACCGAATCCAATGGTACATACGAGCTACCCCGGGATGACATAAATTTTGATGGAGTGTTTTCAGACTGTTCATACTGACATGGGCGCATATTCGTGTTAAGGCATCTGCGGCTTTATTGTCCTTGCCAGGGCGATAAATTATATCATACTTAAAGCATGATAATTCCAGTCTCCAACGTTAAATTTTTTCATTCTTTATTTTACTGCTGTGTATTTGGTTAAACATAAAAGCAACAGACTGCTGGTCTGTGACTAGTAAAAAATTCCTGCCAATAAGGTAATGCCACCATTTTCGTAAAGCTTCTACAATCGCTGCGGCTTCCTTTTCAATCGAGGACTGTCGTTTTTCCGAGTCTGTCAGCGTACGAGAAAAGAAGGCGACCGGTCGTTCATTCTGAGTTAGGGTCGCAGCAAGTGCATTATTAGAAGCGTCGGTTTCGACAGTAAATGTGGCAGTTTCATCAATGGCAACCAACGAGGCCTTGGCGATTTGTGACTTTAGATGGTTAAAAATAGTAATCTTTTGTTCAGACAAAGGAAAACTGTTAAAGGATAAAAGTGGCTTTATCCTTTCTGAAAAGTTAGGTATCCATTGACTATAATGTGAGAAGAGGCCGAGTGCTCTTTTGTGGGCAGCTGCATTTTCGTATAGCCCAGAAGATTGATAGTTTTTGTATCGAAGATACATTTATCTTTGTTTAACGTAATACCATATTTATTTACTGCTTTCATAAACCTGGTTAAATTATCGTCATGTGCAGTTTTGTCTTTACCACAAACTGTGACATCATCAAGGTACGCAAAAGTGCCTTTCAAATGTTCTGTTTCAATTATATAATTCAAGGCGCGCTGAAATGCCGCAACGCCATTGGTGACTCCAAATGGTATTCGTGTAAATTGAAAAAGTTTTCCGTTAGCTTCAAAGGCCGTGTAAATTTTCTCTTTTATAAGGATAGGCACTTGATGGTACGCAGACTTTAAATCGATTTGACTGAAATGGTTATATTTGGCAACTTTAGCTACGATTGTTTCAATGTTCGGTAACGGAAACGCATCTAACTCTGTGTATTTATTGATGGTCTGCGAGTAATCTATTACCATTCTCTTTTTGAGATGACCTCCTCCAGTCACTGAGACCTGCGCTCGCCACGGAGATATACTAGGTTCTATTACCCCGTCTTCAAGTAGTTTGGTGACCTCGGTTTTAATAAAGTTTTCGTCTTCCGCGCTATGGCGTCTCGACCGAACAGCGATCGGTTTCGTATTCGGCGATAAATTAGTAAAAAGAGAAGCTGGAGGTAGAGATGCTGACATTACGCTGTATATCTTCAAAGGTTCTCGTGTTCCTCCGAAATCAAGGTGCAATGATGAATGATTTTTGAGCAAGTCATGTCCAATTATAACATCGGCACAGAGATTATTCACAATAAGCAAGGGATGTTGTCTGTATTGATAATCGTTAAGTTGGATTGTTGCATGACAAACACCTTCGACAAACGAAGTGTGGCTTAAGGAAGCCAACGTTATGGATTGTTTACAAGGCTTTATCTTTAGTTTGATTTCTCGGGCTAAATTCCTATCTATAAAACTTACAGAGCTACCAGTATCGATGAGTGCATCTGCCCGGTATTCATTTACAGTTACAGGTACGGTTGCTTTGCTGAGGCTGCTTGGCGAGGCAGCTAATATCGCAGATACTCCTTCGTTGCTATTCGTATCTTGTGGTTCAGTAGTTATAGCGTGAGCTCGTTGGCTGCTCCTACAGACATTTGCAAAATGACCCTTTTTTGAACATAGTTGGCATTCGACGTGAAAAGCCGGGCATTTTACTCTTTGATGTATATTTCCACTACAAAAGAAGCAGCGTCTTGGTTTAGAGAGCGAACGAGTTGTTGATCTCACAGCGGCTACATTTGGATTGGAGTTTGATACAGCGTTCAAGATAAAATAATTTGTGCTTGTGTTAGTAAATACTTGCGTATTCGCTTCAGCGTCTTCTAGAGACATTGCTAAATTTACGGCATCATCTAAAGTTATGTTTAGTTTTTCAAGTAGTCTTTCTCTTTTTGTGAGCTTATACCAGCTATAAACGCGCCACGCATCGTTTCGTTACGGTGCTCCTCGGCGGTAACTTGCTTGAAATTACACTCTAGTGATAATGCTCTAAGAGATTGAACGTACTTCTTTATGGACTCACCTGACTTTTGTTTACAAGTATTCAGTAAGTGGCGAGCAAGTATTTCATTTTTGCGCTTCATGTAGATACTTTCTAAAACCTTCATAGCTTCTTCGTATGAAGAGATGTCCCGAATAAAAGAGAAAATATTTAGCGAAACATGATTCACCAAGAGTTTAAGTTTCATAGAATCTGAGATTTCTTCCCTGCATTCTTCTGACAGGAAATTTTCGAATGTGTACCGCCAATGCTTCCATTTTGTATCCGCGGCAGAAGAATTCGGCTCTTCTTCAAAGCGATCTGGTCGAAGATACCTCATCATGGCGGATTTGGTGTGATCGGTTTTGATATCTTTTTCTTCCTTGGGCGGCATTTTCTTATGTTTTATTTTAGTGATTTTAAATTTAAAACTGAATAAATTGATACATAATTAGAGACAAACCTTGAGAAATAAAGGCTTTATTCAGTTTTAAAACAAGACATTAGAATAACAGACAATATATGAATGACAGTGACATCAATCAGCTAGTAGCAAGAGTATTTTATATCAATTATAATACATTTTATGTGCCAAATGAAACAGCGCCATCTATACAATATACAATACTTTTCCAAAAATAAAATGTTTTCTTTTTATTTTTGAATATTAATAAACTATACTAAATTATTTATTTCGATATAAAAAACTAAATCAATACGATAATATCTGAAAAAATTCTCGAGAGTAACTTGAACACTGCTTTAATTTAACTGCTCAAAATATTAGTACCTATTCTGTGGCCTATGACGCATTGATTATTGATAGAGCGAATACGCAGGCTGTAAATTATAATGTAAAGACTAATTATATAATTAAGATATTTTATTATATATATGTCGGAGGGAGCGCTAAGATGGTTCGGTATATCGAAAACATTCAAAGATTACAATTATAAATCATGATTCAGAGCCAATGGGTTTGCAAGCGACCATTACTTGCGAGTCGTCCTCCAAGAATGACAAATCGCCAATCATGACACTTACAACTCCATTCGAGTGTCTATACCCGCTCTTTACATAAATCAACTTGACATCAACGTTAACATTATACTCAACTGTCAACGTCAATACTATTTTCAGCTGTCAATGCCAACATTACCTTCAACTATCCTAATTCTAATTGACTTATAAACAATAATAATTGATTAAACTAAGCGCGCGCCGTTTTTTAAATACATTGACATAGAAGTTCAATCAGAAGGAAGAAGAAAAAACAATAGACAGGGATAAAAAGAATGACATAATGTAGAAAAATAAATTTATATAGAGCAAAAAGGTCGTTATAAAAACTATAATACTGACTCTTTTCAGTCTAATAATTAACCTCGTTATGTCATGTCAATTTAAAATTCAACGGTTACGATGTTCAAATATTTTCAAGTCAACGACTATGAACGTGATGCTATAATTTACGTTGAATTTTTTTGGTTGAAGAAGTGAAGCGTTTTGTGATTTTAAATTAATAATTACACCAAAAAACTTTAAACAGACTTGATTGAGCGATCTAACCGCTTCTAATAAATGTGACTGTGCTTGTGTGATATCAAGATGGTTGGACTGCAAAAGGGCTCTAGCTTAGGCGCGCAAAAGGCCACCACTGCAGCTCCATCAAGAAGTGGGTCAACACAAAACGTGTCTGCTAATATTACAGTAGTTGTTAGGGTTCGCCCAATGAATATTAAAGAGTATAATCACCGCTCTGTTGTGGACATAATTGATGACAAAATGTTAGTTTTTGATCCGAAGGAAGAAACAAAACCATTCTTTTATCAAGGAGTACAGCAACCTAACAAAAATTTCTTGAAAAGAGCTAACAAAGAGTTAAAATTTGTTTTCGATCATGTGTGTGGTCAAGAAGCATCTAACCAGGACGTTTTTGAAACTACTACGAAGGATATAATTTCCTCACTAATGGAGGGGTACAACTGTTCAGTCTTTGCCTATGGAGCAACAGGAGCGGGCAAGACATATACTATGATTGGCAATTTAGAGAACCCTGGTATATCATATCTAACAATGGAACATTTATTTTACACCATTGGCTCATTTGAAAATGACAGAGAGTTTGATATTGCAGTGTATTATATTGAAGTGAGTGTTCTGATAATAACAATGATTTCTAGTTTTTTATATATTTTAATAATATTTAATGTTATTTTATGTTAGGTTTATAATGAAAATGTGTACGACCTACTTAAAAAATCCAATACTCCACTTCAACTACGAGAAGACTCAAAATATGGAGTAATGGTAGCTGGACTCAGTCTTCATAATATTAAAACAGCAAGAGAGCTTCTGAATATGCTTGAAGATGGAAATAAGAATAGAACTCAGCATAGTCTTCATAATATTAAAACAGCAAGAGAGCTTCTGAATATGCTTGAAGATGGAAATAAGAATAGAACTCAGCATCCAACTGATGCTAATGCTGAAAGCTCCAGGAGTCATGCTGTATTTCAGGTTTGTTTAGATTAATGCTTAACATTTAACCCATCATCACAGGAAACTTTTTTTAGAAGTTAATGATTTTATTTTGTATTTTATAATAAATTTTTTCTTGTAAAGATATCATCTCAGGCATATTTCAGTTTCATATTTTGATTATTATTCTAGGTTTATATTAAAATGCGATACAAGACAAGCAGCCAACTTCGTATGGTAAAATTGTCAATGATAGATCTTGCTGGAAGTGAGCGTGCCTCTGCAACTGGCTGTAAAGGAGACAGGTTCAAAGAAGGCGCTAATATTAATAAAAGTCTCTTGGCCCTCGGAAATTGTATCAATAAGCTGGCTGATGCAAGCAATTATATACCTTACAGGTATTAATTTAGATTTTACAACTATTGATAACTTATTATATGTGATCATCATCTAATATTAAGTTTGCTAAATTATTTGAAATATTTCTGCTAATGATATGATGATGATAACCATTTATATCAATGATATTTTTGCATGTGAAAAATTGTGATATTGTCATTTTGTTTAAAAATTTTTAGTAAAAAGAAACAGTAGATTATTGCACAAATATTTTGTTGTTGTTTAAATGCAGGTAGTCAGACACCCTTCTTTTTTGTAAGAATAAAGTTAAAGATACATATGTTTTTCACTTAAAATTTGGTAATTTTACCATGTGTTGTTTTAGTTAATACATAAAATATTTACGACACTAGTACTAAATAATTGTAAAATTGTGGAAAATATACACTACTTAATCCGGTTTAACTTTTTAATTATAATTAATGATTCTCCTAAAAGAAGACATTATTTTTTATAAATTTTTCTTTCAGAGATTCAAAACTGACTCGTCTTCTTAAAGACAGCCTTGGTGGTAATTGTAAAACTGTTATGATTGCTAATGTGTCTCCATCAAGTATTAGCTATGAAGACACCTACAATACACTCAAATATGCTGCCCGAGCAAACAAAATACAGCTGTCAATTAAAAAGACCGTTGTTGATGGCAATGTACATTTATCACAATATGTTAAAATAATTGAGGAGCTGAAGAAGAAAAACAAGGAGTTGGAAGCAAAATTATCTTTATCGTCAGTGAAGAGTATCAAGGAAGCTGATACAGTTAAGGAAAAAAGTAGGTCTAATGTTAAATTAATTATAATAAAGCAGTACAGGTTTATTTTTATTTTAACTCGGCGAATTTTGTATCACCAATAAAAGATGAATGCTGAACGGGTATAGTAAGCTATCCTAGAAAGGTACCTACATATATGCCACCAAGGATTTTTTTGTACATCTATAAAAGAGGGAAAGAGAGAGATCCCATTATGCATTGTTTTGTTATATTTCAAATAGGCAGCGTCTTCGATGAAAGCTCCCAGATATTTTGTCCTGCCTTAACAATGAATATTGAATTCAAATTGGGATAATAATTTAAAATACATTAATTTAAAATACCAAACAGAATGTGTTAAAAGTAAGAGTTATGTCAAACGCAATAAGATTAGAATAGAAAAGTTTATATTGTCAAAAGCACTAAGAAGGTGACATTAGAAAAGTTGATATTGTTGTTAAGATTTCTTAAATTTTCTAATGTTCCGCGCAACTTTCTTCTTTGTTTCATAAGAACCTTCTAATTATCCATTTTGGTGATGTCGTTCGGATGTTATGCGCGTACATACATTTCAGTGATTCATTTTTATTTATATAGATAACAAAATATGCGTTGCTGTGTCTGCATTACTGCATATATTTTTTTAATACAAATTCTGAATTTAGCTAGACCTTGTATTTCTGCGTTTTATGTGACACGTTAAGGGATCAGTCTATCTAGTTTACAATATAAATTTCTCTAATATTCCTTTTCCAAGCAGTGTCTCGACAATGGCGTCAGCGTATCCAGTCAGCGGAAAGTGCTCACTTAGCTGTTGAAAGTCGACTGATTGCGCTCATGTGTCAACAACGTGTGCTTGCTTTGCGTCAACGATTTCGGAACCGCGCCTTCCAACACCTTGCAGACTTGGCTCATCGTTCTTCCCTTGAACTTATGGAGCAGGTACATCACCATATGAGTTTTGCCTAAACATTACGACAAATTGAATAATAGAATTGAGGTATTTCATAATAGAATATGAGTAATCATAATAACAAAACGTGAACAACAACGACTTAACGTGAGTCCAACAATAACTCTGGCAAGAGCGAGCTGGAAGAAGAAGAAGTCATCAGCGTTTAGAATTAAACTGCATTTAAACCCATTTAACTTTGGTATAGTTCCAATACTTCAACACAACTCATAACTGTATGAGTTAAATAAAATTGTCAATAACTTTAAGTCAAATAATATTTTTAAATTAACTTGAATTATGAGTAAGAAATAATACTAAAGATAGACTTCTTAATTTTAAAGTTAATTAAATAAAAAATAAATTAAAGCATATTTTCTGTCTCTCTTAATTCAGAAAGCCCTGAATTCCATACAATTTGTTTCTCAGAAATTAAGTTACATATAGTTAAGTACATATTTGAATTACATTATACGTGTTTGGTTTGTTGAATTCCTTGAATTTTCTTTTGTCAGATGTGTGTGGAAGACCTTCGGCGACTAGAACGAGCTACTGAAACCTATGCTAAGCAATGCAGAATACAAGAAAATAGAATATTATCTGTGTGGAGTGAATGGGATGAAAGCAGGAAACGTCTATACATCATGTACAATCAGGCTGTTGCAGACCACCCGCAGCTCATAGATTTTATCCAGAATCTACAGACGCAAGCTAAGCTAAGATTCGCTGAAGCCAGAGGCAATTTACGATACAAACTGCTAGAAATAGAGCATCAGGGGGATAAATCTTTTACCGATTATGTCAGTGACATGTCCAGCATGCTGAAAAAGTTCTACCTCACACTTGAAGGCTACGATAGAGCTACACCAGATTTGACTAATGAGTACTTAGAAATCATGAAGAAGGCAAAGACTATTGTTTGGTCTGACGAGGAACCAGATGATGATCTTTTAAAGTTTGTCTCATCTCTGGATTTGGAAAAGCCAATTAGCGGCATAACTTTTGACGATGATAAAGGCACAGTTAGTGATGATTTGACTAATATTGAGAATCGTGAACCGATTCCCGTCTCAGCTGAAAAGCGTAAGGGAACTCCAAACATTAAAGGCACCCCAATTAAATTAATTAACAACGACACAATTGTTATTAATGATTCGTTTGAAAGCTTGGATGTGACAAGGCAACTTAATTCAGCAAAAAAGATTAAAAAAGAATTCAGCCCTTCATTGGATATGAATAACTATGGCACCATTGATCCCAACTGTTTGAATTCGACATTTGTAATGGCAAATAAAATGGAGTGCAAGAAAAATATAAAAGCCGAATCTAAGGACAGCCAACCAATTAAACATCTGGCAGACAACATAAATACCTTCACAAACTATTTTAATGACAGAGGTAAGTAAATGGCCATTACTTTTGGAATTAATTTTTTTCAATACTTCAGTTAAACGACTGTGCCAAAATAACATTAATATATATTCCTCTTTCAAGACTTGCATAACCATTACTTCCATTATTCATTTCCTCATATTTGATTGTTTTACTGACTAGTCTTCTCTTATATTGAAGATATTAATTGCGTTGCCCGGAAGAGATCGCTTGGTAGCGATAAGGAAACCCATTACACTGTTTCCAAGTGTGGTAAAGTGACAAATTTGATAAAATAAATTCCTATTTGCTCGCAATATACCTGCGATTTTTATAACGTAGATTAATCAGTTAAAACGCCTTTAAATTAATTGAAACTAATAAGAAACTTGATTCTACAGTTTTATTTGTGTTATATATAATAAATATAATATTATTATCACGTGGTTTACCACGCGATAATAATAATAAATTAATAAATAAATTCATACTATAAAAACTATCTAAGTAATGGATTTCACCGTTCACCTATTTTGGTGTGATTTAGTAGAAAAAAAACCATCATTCCAAATTTATTCATGTTAAATAGGATAGAAGTTTAATCTTAATTTTATTTTAACAGCCAAAATAGTAAAGCCAGTTGTTGGTAAAGTGATGCCCTTTAGAAGAAACCCTTTAACTGCAGCTGCTACAAAACCTCTAGCAGGTTTTGGTTCCGGTGTTGCCAGAGATGGAACATCCTTGCAGAGAAATGTTCAAGGTAAATACTATAATTGCTTTTAATTAACTGATATCCGCGGTTTGGTTAAATATTAGATACATAAAATTAGGATAACAAGTATTTCGTGTGTTTATGTGTTTGCAAAAAGATTCCGTAAATTCAGTTATGTCAACGATTGCAGTATATTTTACATTGTATATAATAGAGGCATGGTTTGTTGTTGAAAAAGGGAATAAGCATGCAGTAATTCTCATATTCTAATATATTTTTATATTTTGTTATAATTTATTCTTATAAATTACTACTAACCAGAGTTGGGCAAAATTTAATTGCAAGGTACAATTAAAAATAACAATTAATCAATTATTAATTGTTATTTTTAAAACAACAGTTAATCATATGTCAATTGTAATTAATCAATCGTCAATTGATACTGCAATTAAACTTTTATCAAATTTAAATGATACAAACAGAAATAATATATGATGATATTTATGTTTCTAGTAAATAGCAAAAAATAGTCCAGTTATACGTAATTAGAAAATATTTTTTATTTCAATTTAGGTAATCACTAAAAACTAATGAGTAGGGTAAACGCGCGTAGACGACGCGAGAAAGACAGTTACCTACGTGGCCGGTGGCCTTAAGTTTGAGCGAGAGATAACTACTTTGTCAAACGATGTTAAAAAACGAATGGAAAGTTTTGCGCCGAAACATGTAGCAACATGAAAGATCATTAAACATGTGTGGGTGCAGGCAGTGAAACACGATTATTAATTGTTAGTTTTAATTATTTTTTACAACAATTAAAAATATTAATTGAATTATTTTAATTGTATCGTGCAATTAACAAGAATAAATTTAAATAAATTAATTGCAATACGCATTTAACACATTAATTGCAATTAAATCAATTGTGATTAAATTAATTGCAATTAAATTTTCAATCAATTACTAAAATGATAAAAATATTAATTAATTAATGCCCAACTCTGCTACTAACTATATATATTAAAACTAATATATCTGAATTATATAATGTATATTAAATAAGATCATGAAGGTATATTAATATAATATAAAAGTAAAATTGTTTATTTTTAGGGGGTTATTTTATATCTCATCTGGCCTAATGTGTAATTGTGTAAAATAAAGTGCATAATATGTAATTCTTTCTTATGCTATATACATTTATCCTAGCTAATATATTAAAATCAATTTCATATTATTTAATCTTTCTTTCTACTCTGTGATTTCGATATTTTTCTTCTTTTAAAAAAAAATGGCTTCCCATATATAAATGAATTTTGCCAATGTCCTGTAATTGTATGAGTATCAAGTTTTAAGTTTTAATCTAGTGATAGAGAAAATAAATAATATGAAATCTATTGATTTTTTCTTATGTACAGCATGTTACACATTTGTTTAAGGGCTCTAATCTCAATTAATATTTCGATAATAATAGTTTCAATATTAGCCTTTGCATGACTTAGCTTCATTGAAGTTTAGCGATTCTAATTAACTGTCGATTGTAGTCGCATTTGGATTGACGCGTACCCACGTTACAAAGCGATCCCTGTGCTTGCGTTTGTCATGTTAATCGTTGGACGTTTAAACGTCTGAAACTGTAAGGGCTAGCGCGCATGGGTGTCTTTTATCACTATGACAATGAAGTTTTTGTCACTTTCACGTCGCGTCTTAAAATCTGAGTGTGCTCCCGGCGAATGATAGTCAGTAAACATTTTTGAACTCCTAGATTCATTTATCGATATGGATTTAGAAGAGACGGTCATTATTTGCGAATTCATACGGCGTAAAAGAAAATATCGTGAAAAGAATACTGGATACGTCATTCCATTTAGAGTGACAGGAAAATTTTACACATTGTTTCATAAATTGCAACAATATCCAAAGAAGTTTTTTCAATATTTTTGAATGAGTGTAGGAAGTTTTATTGAATTACTGCACATTTTGCGACCTGTACGTGCGCGCGCATCTATCAAAATAGCGGCGCGTTGACAGTTTTCTCACGGGCTTGTTCGCAGGCCCAAGAACAAAATTTGTCACCCGGTTGTCACATCTTAACATGCGTGCATTTCCATATATTTCTGCAAACATAATAACCGTGAGTTTCCCGAAGGGCATTGAATACAAAAAGTAACTAATCATCTATCAAATCTATTGTCAATAGTAAATTGAGTTGCACAAAGCTCGATTAGTTAATTTGATTTGATCAATTTGTCAGATAACAAAAATCTCATGTCAATGTACATTTTCATTTTCAAGAAAGCTAGTCAAGTCATAATCATAGATTAAAACTAAAGTCAAATCGTATGTCAACTAAATATTGCATCTCGGCGAATTAGCTAATAAATAAAATAGTTTTTTACGCGCATCTAATAGTTGTTTTACATATATTTCTTTCTGAAGGTATATAAAGAGTATTTACTAATTTAATTTGATGTTTGCAATATTGTTTATTACTTAAAAATGAATTTTAATAAATCATGGGACTTGCGGTATTGTTAATATGTATTTTGTTCGGAAAAAAATTACTTAACATACTGGTTTCAGATATTAATTATCATGTCTTTACCTGATATTAGCGTACGATATTTTTGATGTGGAAGGTGCATCAGTATCTTCTGGTTGAACCAATGAAAATACTTCTGTGCGATCATCTCTTCTCTTAAGCCATTTTAATCGATACATTATTATAATCTACTAGTTTCTAATCGCGACTCCGTCCACGGTATACAAAATCACGTCGCACGGTCTCACGGCAAAACATTACCGGTATCTTATTATCCCGAGCATATTCTATTTGTGTACCAAATTTCATTCAAATCCGTTCAGCTGTTTAGGCGTAATTGATTCACAAACTACCAAACATCCTCACAAACTTTTGCACTTATAATATCTAATATTAGTGGGATTTATATAATAAAACTCTAACTTATAGTTACATGACATTTAATTTGAAAAAGTATGAATAACATTAAACATTTAGTTCTCTCTCCAATGAAAGTTATGAAATAAT
Organism: Aporia crataegi; assembly: GCA_912999735.1. NCBI lineage: Eukaryota > Metazoa > Arthropoda > Insecta > Lepidoptera > Pieridae > Aporia > Aporia crataegi. The sequence goes on from OU538751.1 coordinate 4,340,541, forward strand.
AAAACAATATTTATATAACATTTTATGAGAAACAATAACCAGTCTAGAATTACAGAGGGTGTCTCATAAGTAATGTCGGGTTTTATAACTAAAAATTTACTACGCCTCATTTTATATATGTCGCAACTTGTTAAGATATTCTCTAGTCCTGTGGAGAGTGCAATTGATTCACTTTAATTTAATCGTACTGACTTTGTTTATTGACGTCGTAGGTCGTATTGATACTAAAAAGTATGGAGTGTGATAAATATGAAATTCGTGTACTGTTAAGACATTATTGGAAACAAAAGTTCAAAGCAGCCGCGGCAGCAAGGAAAATATGTGAAATTGAAGGGGAAGACATGGTTAATGAGCGAACGGCACAGCGTTGGTTTAATCGTTTTAACAGTGGAGATTTGACACTTGAAGATCGATCGCGTTCTGGTCGTCCACCTGTGTGGAATGTTGAGGCTACAAAGGAAGCAGTAGAAAACCAACCCAGTACCAGCACTCGTCGATTATCGGACTCGTTGGGACCTTCTAAAGACACTATATATCGCCACTTAAAATCATTAGGTAAGACTTATAAAAGTTGTCGTATAGTGCCCCATGAATTAGACGAGATTCAGGCGAAACGTCGAGTAGAGGTGTGTAAACAGCTCCTTGCTCTGCCGAAAGGTGATCGTTTTATTAAACGCATTGTTACTTGCGACGAAAAATGGATTTATCTAAACAACCCAGACATGTCAAAACAGTGGTTGGACATAAGACAATTACCGGAACCTGTCGTGAAAAGAGGTCGTTTCGAGTCGAAAGTCTTGTTGTGTGTCTGGTGGAATTATGAAGGTTTAGTGTACTTTGAGATAGTTCCGGATGGTCGAACTATTAATGCTGAGTTATATTGTGGACAGCTGACCCGAATGTATGAGGTTTTATCACAAAAATATCCAGGCTTAGTCAATCGAAAACGAGTGCTCTTACAACAGGATAATGCTAGACCGCATACGGCGAAAGTTACACGGGATAAGAATAAAGAACTTGATGGAATTGAACTCCTACCACATCCAGCATTTAGTCCGGACCTTGCACCATCTGATTACTATTTATTCAGATCCATGGCGAAGTTCCTGCGTGGAAAAAGATTCGAGTCAAGAGAAGATGTTGAAAATGCAGTGCGGCAATTCTTTGCATCTAAGCCCAAGGAATGGTTTTACCAAGGACTCAAGGAGCTGGCTGAACGTTGGGTTAGGACTGTAGAATACGATGGGCTATACTTTAAATACTAAGGTTTTCTTTTTGTATGATTAATTATTAATCAAAGTGAATATTAAAAACCGACATTATTTATGAGACACCCTCTGTACAATAAAAAGCACAAATATAGGATAGTAATTAGGCAATCTGCTTACTTAACAAACATTTAAAGATACAATACATATATAATGTGATGTATCCTTGGATAGGTGAACAGTAAAACTTTAGCTAAAATTGAGTTGCTCTGAAAAGAGATTTATTGTTGTAAAGCAAGCCTTAAAACTATTTACATTTATTACTTTATACTAAAACAATTACAAGTATTTCTTAGTTCTTACCTGAAAAGAGAAACAACATTAAGAGCTATTGCTTTACCAGTTCTTATTCACGCTTAAACTTTCAAACCACAATACATTTTTATAACCTAACTATACGTCAATATGACAGGAAGCTCCAAGTTCCCTCACAGATGACATACACACATCAAGTTAAATGAAGTGTCAAGCACTTTGTTTACATCTCCCCCCCCTCAAGTAGTTATAACATTATTATTCATATAAACACCATGGTACACCTACACCCCTATTTTAGCACAGGAATGAGTTTTGTGCCGTGAAAAAGATTTGATTCGGGTTTTCTATGTCCGGTGTTTACTCTAAATATGGAATCTGAAATTTTTTCTAATATTATGTATGGACCAATTTTTAATTCATCAATTTTTTTTCTGTTTAACGCATTGCCATTTTCAACATATACAGAGTCTCCCACTTTAAATTTGTAGTTGTTCCTGTTTTTGTCAAATATTTTTTTGTTATAGTTATGAGATTTTATAGTATTTTGTAATGCAAGTTCTCTATCTTGTAATATGTTTTATCTTGTTTTAATTCATCAGGTAGAATATCAACATTTTTTCCTTCTAACAAATATTTTGGAGAAAATCCTGTTACTGAGTGTTCCGTTTCATTATATCTTCGAGTGCATTCATGGGCAATAGTTGTCCATGCCAAATTATTTTTATTTTCATTCATCTTGCATCTAATTTTATTAACTAAAGTTTGGTTTAATCTTTCGATTAAACCGTTAGAAAATGGTGCATTTACAGCAGTGAAGATAATAAGTATATTTTCTTGTATTAAAAATTTCTTGAACTCATTTGAATTTATCCCTGGATATTGATCAGATAATATCATACCGATATTATATTCCTGAGTTACTTGTTTGATCAGCTTTATGAAATCATTTGAATTTTGAGATTTTGACGTCAAAATAAAGGCGTATCTCGTGAAATGATCTACCAGAAGGTGCATGTAGGTCTTTGTAGAACGTGAGCCCCCGAAACCACCGATTGTATCAATAGATACTATTTCAAAAGGGTATGTTGCGGGTCCTAAGTGGGACATCATACCAAATTTGTATTTACCTCTGGATTTATTCTTTATACAAATAGCACAATTTTCACAGAAGTTTTTTATATTAAGCGTTAAGTTTCTTGCTGTATAGAATGGTTTAATTTTTCTGCTCATTTGTTGAATTCCAATATGACAAAAATGATAGTGTATTTTTTCTATTAATTTTTTACTAAATTCCTCAGTTAGTATAATCTTTTCCTTTTTTCCGATCTTTTTATAGTATATTGCGTCTTTTAATTTTATTTTACTATAATTTCGTTTTATGTCTTTATTGGTATTTTGATCATTTTTGATGTCTTTTAGTTTTATTAAGTTAACAATTTTTAAATTTTCGTTCTCATTTTTGCATGGTTCTAATACAGGGTTTCTGCTCAAGCTATCCGCTTCTATATTATATTTGCCCGGTGAATATATTATTTTGAAATCGAACTGTGACAAATAATACATTAAATCTCCCAATTCTTCGTCGGTTCTTGCTTTAATATTCATTTTTTCTAACGGTTTATGGTCTGAAAAAATCGTGAATGTTTTTCCTATAAGCCAGTGTTGCCAGTATTTTACTGCCTCTTTTATTGCCAAACACTCAATATATATGGCTTTTTTCTTTTTTTGGGACTCATTTAACTTTTTGGAGAAATATGCGCAAGGCTTTTCGTCACCGTTGGGCTGAATTTGTTTTAAAATTGCACCTATACCTTGTATGCTAGCATCCGTATATATCCGTATTGGCAGATCCGGATCAAAGATAGCTAAAATAGGTTTTGAGCAAAGTAGTTTCTTTATAGTATCAAAAGATTCTTGACATTTATCTGACCAAATGAATTTCTCTCCTTTTCTTAGTAAATTATGTAAAGGATCCAGTGTAATTGATATATTTGGCACATACTTCCCATAGAAATTAATTTTTCCTAAAAATTGTCGGACGTTTTTTTGTGTTTTTGGGATTGGGAATTGTTTTATGGCTATCAAATTGTCCTTTAATGGAGTGACCGTATTGTTTTTAATTATATGCCCTAGATATTTTACAGAGTCTTGTGCAAACTTACACTTTGTGAATTTTAATTTAAAACCCTCTTTTAAAATTGCTTCCAACAACAAAGATAAGTGCTCAATGTGTTTTTCGAATGTTTCAGAAAATACCAAAATGTCGTCAATATAATTGACTGTAAAATTTGTCAGTTTATGTTTTCTTATAATGCTACTTAGTATTCTTTGAAAAATAGCGGGAGAAGTTTTTAAACCAAAAGGTAAACAAGTCCATTGAAAGTGTGCCTCTTGAGTAACAAAAGCAGTTTTGTGTCTATCCTCAATTTTAAGAGGTATGGACCAAAATGCTGAGTTTACATCGAATGTTGAAAAAAATTTACATTTCCTTGTTTTAACCATTAGATCCTCTATTAACGGAAATGGTTGCGCTTGGGGAACTACAATTTTATTTAATTCGCGAAAATCTATACAAAGCCTTGATCTCCTTCCTTCTTCTTTTTTAAATGCTAGTGTTACCGGAGCGGCAAAAGGGCTATATGACTCCTCAATCAAATTATTTTGTAGTAATTTTGATACCTGATATTCAATTTCTTTCATATCCTCAATAGAGCACCTATACGGTCTTTTACTACAGTATTTATCTATCAACAAATCAATATGGGCTTCATAGCCTTTTACAGTACCTACATCATATTTGTCTTTAGCGAAGACTGAATTATATTTACATATCAATTTATCAATATCGGATTTTTTTTGATGATCTAAATTATTTACCGAAATATCAAAATTATCAACTATTATATTTTCATTATAGTTTATTTTATATTCATTAATTATAGTTTCCTTTTTATATTTCTTTGTAATATCCCCACATTTTTTATCAAAATATATACCTTGTTTACTCCTTATGTCACTACCTGAATTGCCAGGAATATTATTGCTGTGGACATTTTGGGTAATATTTAAATTCTCATTTTGCGTTAAATTAAATTTTTGTATACAGTCTAATCCAACTAGGAAATCATAGTCGAAGTTGTCTTCATCTATAACAAAAATATTAACATCTTTTTCAATTTCAAAAATTTTAATTTTTAAAGTTACCATTCCTATTGATTTTTTTACGCCATTAATTGTTTTTAAACCTGCATTTTTATCATAAGTAGGTATTTTTTTAAAAGATAATAGCCGTGAATTTATTAAAGACACATTGGATCCTGAATCATAGATTCCTGATATTTCCAAAGTATCATTGATTAGTAATTTAATTTTAATTAATGGCGGCACTATTAGTTTTTTTGATCAATTTCATTTAATTCTATCTCCAATTCAGAATTGTTAACACTCCTTATTTGATCTTTTTTTTTCCCTATCATTATTTTTAATTCTGAACCAACATTGGGATTCAGTGTGATAACGTACACCTTTATTCTCTTTTTCACAGATTTTACACGGACTAACCAATGATTTTACATTTTTCTCTTTAAATTTACTTTCGGATGTTCCTAACTTTTTATTGAATATTTTTTTGTTTACCATATGCTCTAAGCTTCTTAAATTATTAAATAAGTCTTCAGTTTCCTTTAAACTATTTCTATCAATCTTATCTGCAATAAAATTAGGTAATCCAGTGGCAATCAGATTAATTAGAGTGAGTTTATCTATGGACTTATTAATTTCTAATAATAGTCTCTCTTTTTTTAACGCATACTCCAGTAATGAGCCCTGTCTGTATTTAAATAACATTGCATACCTAATCGGTGACCAACCCTTATCTGCATATGTCTCACAAAAGTTCTCTTTCCACATTGCCCATTCTGAATTTATTGTATGCTTTATAAGCATGGAACTATGCCAGTCCAAACCAGAATCCTCTATGAATAACCTTAAAGTTTCAATTTTTTTCACATCTTCTTCTATTCCTAAACGGGCACATTCCGCTTCAAAACTACTCATCCACTGGGCCACATTAGTGATTTTGCTATTGAATTTCTGTATAATAAATTTTTCTACTATTTTTCCTATATTAAAAGGTTTTGATGAATCTTTCTTCATTTCAGCGAATCTTTCCATGATTATTGGCAGAAAATCTTCTGAAATTCCTGTTGTAGAACTTTGTGGTTTTGTTTGTTCCTCCAATATGTATCCCATAAATTGTTTATTTCCATCTTCATCACAATAAACCGCCATCATCTCTGGGTTCATGGATATCCACACCTGTCGTTTCTCATGCCGTTTTTGTAATGTGGCCTTTACTTTTTGAAAGATTTGTGTCTGTACTATTCCACTATGTAATTTAACAGGTTGTAACTTATCTGGGATCGCATAGATCCGGCCATCTAAATCCGTGATTGTTGTTACACAAATAACATTTGTTTTTACATCCTCACTGGCTTTGACCATGAACTCGAATCGTAATTTCTCCATTATTTCTGGTAACCAGCTGTATTAATGTTGTTTTATAATGTGATGTATCCTTGGATAGGTGAACAGTAAAACTTTAGCTAAAATTGAGTTGCTCTGAAAAGAGATTTATTGTTGTAAAGCAAGCCTTAAAACTATTTACATTTATTACTTTATACTAAAACAATTACAAGTATTTCTTAGTTCTTACCTGAAAAGAGAAACAACATTAAGAGCTATTGCTTTACCAGTTCTTATTCACGCTTAAACTTTCAAACCACAATACATTTTTATAACCTAACTATACGTCAATATGACAGGAAGCTCCAAGTTCCCTCACAGATGACATACACACATCAAGTTAAATGAAGTGTCAAGCACTTTGTTTACACATATTTAACCAATTTTCATATTCCAAAAACTTTTATTTTTTATTTTAATAAAAAAAGGCAAAATATATTCTAAAAATATATTTTTCTTCTCCAATATCAATATATTGTTTTTTTAAATGATCATTGTATATAGCAATTTTCATTTTTTGCTGTATTTTCCTTTTGATAATTCTACTGTGTAGTTACAGAATATATTCGTATGATTGTCGTAAATCTGTTGTTTTTGTTGTTTGTAAAACTGTGGTCACATCTTCACCTGAAAAAAAATAAAGATCATATTTGTATTTAAGATAGGTATCTATTGTGTTATAATATAATTAAGTGTAAATTTATTGTAATGACGACACACTATCAAATTTATTTGAACACAACAAATATGAAATATCCTGTTAACTGATAGAAATGCATAATGTAAACATAATAATGATCTTGTTACAAACTTATATACTAAACAAAACTTTTCATGTAGTTTTCTTCCCAAGTGTATTGATAAACGTATGATACACGTAACGTTGTCATAAGATCGCCATCCACACTTGTATCTAAATGTACTAAGGGGTTAAAGTATAGAATTGCCGATTTGTACTGAAAAATTGAAACTTGTTTTTTTCATGTATACATGTAACATTTATGTATTCAAAATATTTACCCTTATTAATCTATACATTGCTGTCATCTAAACAGAAGTTAATGCCTTTATGATAGAACTCTGGGGATTTGGATTCTAGATTCGATACACTGTGCACTTGGTAGTGCCTCCTGGGAAGAAAATTTTTTTGTCACGTAGAAAATTATTCAAATCACGAAAGAAAAAAAAACTCGGATTTGCGTATTATCCATATTTCGCGTCTAATTGAATAAAAAAACAATTGATTGTTGCACATTTTTTAAAGAAAAACCTCATAGGTATCATGTGAAAAAAGTTTCAAACGAAAATCTCACACCATGAAGGTTTTATGTCAATTCAGTGTCTAATATTATACAACGGCAATTTCATAGCTTAACCTCTATTATTATTATAACTCCTTGGCCGCCTCCTTGGTCTAGTGGTAAGCGCATAAGCGTTACAACCGAGAGGTCCTGGGTTCGATTTCCGGTGTAGATAAAAAACTCGGTCTGGCAGGGCATAGAAGGTTGATCTCCTACTTTGCCCCTAAAGAAAAAATCGATCAGTGAAACAGATATGAAATGCATCTGCCCCATACTCCACTAGGAGACATGGGACTTCACTTTATTTTCTGGATAAAATATTATATAGTTTGGGTAGTAATTTGTGTATTAACTAACTAACGTGTGTTTCATGTCCTGTGACGTCATTAACCACTAACAGCCCGAAAGGTGAATGTTAATGAAAAATCAGTGGGTTTTAAAGCGGTACGCGCAAGGGAACGTATGCAGACACATCCGTACTCGCGGCCCACATACAGAAAGTGAAACATGGATCTGGACAGATTAAAACGCATTTTAATCTGGTATTCTCTTTTAAACAGATTAAAATAAAATTATATATAATGTTTAGGGGATATTTTTATTGAGACTGCGAATTTATCTTAGTGGTTTTGTATGTCTGTATGTTTTGTAATGTATACCAATAGTTGATATTTAGACGTACTGTGATCCTATGAGAATTGCAACGTATGTATTATGTACCATTTATGTGTTAAGTCCCACTTTGTAGTTAGACAACTTAATTATTTTTAAACCCAATCCCGTTGCTACGGCCATGGGCAGACACATTTTTGAGTCAGAATCAGAGACCCGCACTACAATTACTTTGATCATCATCAATAATCTGACTGCACATATTTATTAAAAAGTAGCTGACCCCGCGAACTTATCGCTTCAGAATTATCCGAATAATAACGTGTCACCTAAAATGTCATCCCATAGAAAATGTATGATGAAACGAATTTTCTTCGTAAACAATTTTTTGTGAATTTTTCTATATTTTTAAACGACCTTCAAAAATAACCAAAGAGGAAGTTATCAATTCGAAACGTATTTTTTTTTTTGGATGTACCACTCCTACATCGCTGTTCGTGAACCAATTTGGATGAATGAGGTGTCAAAATATAAAGTAGCCCGTTTAAGTGGTTCAATTTTTAAAAAAATATTTCTGCTATTCTCTGATGATAGACGAATCCAACAAATCAGATATCAAAATCTGTCCATCCGTTCTTGAGTTACAAATGGTGCAAATAACCCGACTTTGTTTTATCTTATATATAAAATTCCCGTGTCACAATGTTCGTTCCCATACTCCTCCGAAACGGCTTAACCAATTTTTACCAAATTTTATATGCATATTCAGTAGGTCTGAGAATCGGCTACTATCTATTTTTCATACCCCTAAGTGATAAGGGTAGCCCACTCCAAAAATTAATATGGCAAAACAACGTTTGCCGGGTAACTTTGTACTCCTTTTTACAAAAATTGATCAGCAGAAACGATGTTCTGTCAACCATGAAATAGTAGTTAAAAACGATGTAACGTTCTTGTCGACTGCAAAAGTGTAAATCACCCACCACCATAATATATGCTTTCAAAGGGGTCAAAGCAAAGTCGCGATAGAATGTCTAGTTAGTATTTCATCATCTATAGAATGCATATTACAATTTTCGAAATTCAAATTCGCGAAATAGCGGCACTATTGGCTATCATGAACTACAATAGAAATTGTACGATAATTTTAGAATGGACCAAATTGTGGCCTTTGCGAATATTCTCCGAATTGAAATGGATATATTGATTGGACTGTGTCTTTGCATTTTCTTTTTTGCCTTTGAGAAAGACTAATTTTCTTTGAGTTGAGACCGTTGCATTCTAATTTGTATTTCGCTATTTACGGTTATTTCATTTTTCGAATTTGCCTGGAACGTTTTGTAGTTTTTATACGAAAATATTTTTGAGAACTTACTATCAGCTAAATCTTATATAAAATAGTAGGGTTATTTACAACCATATATAACTCGAGAACTGATGGATTTTGCATACATATATCATATAGACTAAACACTTTTATATGATTATTTATATAAAAGTTGCTTTAGAATATATGTTGGTTTGTGTTAAATTATATATAATTACATACGTATGCTACTTCAAAATAGCGATAATGTATCTCTTTTTCACATATTGGTATTTTTAACAGGCAATAATGTCTGTAATTTTTACATTTAGTGTTTATTTCGTGCCTGTCTTTTTCTAGGAGATATAGACCTTTAGACCCTGGTTTCGAAGTCAGAAATTCTTCTATCAGTGCCCGACCAATTCCGACGTACAGAGACGGGGTTTGATGTTTTTCTATTATTTTTAAGTGTTGACAATGATTTTTGAAACTACTTGTCTGTCGTAAACTTTTTTTTGTAAGATTCTAAATTTTTTGAATAAAATGTACCTAATTCTAATCGATTATGACTTATGTATTCCTTTGTAATAGCTTCAGATTTATTGTGATAAGGTTTGACTAATTTTAAAGTATTTATATGGAATCTATATATTTGAGATAGTATAGTAATAATTTAATATAGTTTTCTCTGATTTTGTTTTTTTATTACTTAGCAGAATTTTATTTTAATAATTAATGAATACCTTTGATTGATTGCATAAATGATTAAAAAGATTTAATTACGATTGCTTGATATTTTATTTGACTAGTAATTTGTATTGATATTTTATGAATAAAGCGTGAAATGTTCATTTATCAATTAAAATATAGATCAAATTTTAATTAAAAAGAGCAAAGACGAGAATGAACGAAGAATGCCAACTTTTCGTCTTTCATTCTGTTGTATGAATGTTCATGATAGTTGGGCTGGACTTGGAATAGCATTTCTTATGAAGTAGTTGTTGGAATTACTTTTCTATTGTTCCACTATGTTTTTTTTCAAAACCCGGTAAAATGTCAATAAAAACGTAAATTTTACAACAATACCTTAAAGGCCGGCCACGCAACAATCGCGACGTGGTTATCCATGGGCGGCGGTGAACTCTTACCATTAGGGGCCTGCCCTGTTGTCTGCTATTTTATAAAAAAACAGCAGTATAGAAATTGATTATACTTTTGTCGAAATCCAAACACATCAACGACCTTCTATTATTGTCATTGAGCAGTAATACATTTAGAATTTAACTTGGCATTTTAATGTACTTTGGCTAAGCTTGTTGCTTCTATAATTACGACGGATGTAAATTGAATCCTTTGCAACGCACCTGGCGATACTAATTTGTATTAGAATTCTAACAAAAGACAAACATGATGTAAGTAATTGAACTGTTCGTAAGATATTTTAAATAGTTTTTGAATTGGTTTTATTGAGTAACAAGGTTTTAGTGCTGGAACCTCAATATTTATATATTTCGGAGTGATTAGCTTTATATTACTAAATCTAAGTTTTATTAATGTTAATTAAAAACGATTTAAGTTAAGAGTGAAAAGTTCATCAAACAATAAATGTCAATGTTCGTAGTTTCGGAGGAAAATCCCGACCGTGTAAATCATGATAGTAAATGTAAGTACATAAATACGAAAGATTGATAGATCTACATTTGCGGTTTGCATCCAATCTATTCCTAATATTTTCGGCAAGGTGCCAAACTGCCAACCGAAGTCGAAGGTGCTTTCGCGTGCAGAACCTCGCCCATTTAATAATATATGGCAGCAATCTCGTCTACAAAAACGCTGGGTTTTTAATTAATATGAACCCTTGAATAAAAAATCGGAGCAAGGTGTCAACAAAAACCGCCCATCGAAGCCGCAAATGAATTGATTCAACCCAATCAATTTTTTCCCGCCCGTGAACGAAGATCCGCTCATTCACTCTGATTAAATCGGTCAATCATTCGCTCTCACCGTTCAGTTAGCTGGAAAATTGGTAATTAGATGGCATAGGTGATAAAGTGTCGACAGGCTATGTGTGTTATGAGATAAAATGAAGGCTTTATGCATTTTTATATAATTATTTACATATTGGTTAATGGGGCTACCTTCTAAAGTCCAGTAAAGAGCTATTAAAGGTGACATTTTTACGGTAAGTGAAATGAGTATCAAATATATAATCAAAAGTAAGAACATACTTAAATGTTTTCTTAGTACTATTATGGTTAATAGTCAATAGATTCGGAATAAGATGACTATGAGAGGTCCAGTACTATATAGCAGCTGATGTCCGCAGTTTAAAGAAACTGTTGGATTGTCATTTAATTCTTTAGTGAAACTGTCAATTGTCTGGTACTAGTTGTATTGTCATTTGATTCTGTAGTGAGAGGGTCAGTTGACTCGGATGTGCAAAAATTAATTCTTTAGTCAATAGTACCAGAAGTTGGTTTGGCTTTTTCATTACTAAAAAACGCCACCACTCAGTGAGATGAGAGATCCGTTCTATTCTCTTGAAGAAATTATTGTGATTAGTGGCTACAGTCTCTATATTTTCGGTAAAATATATTTAAAAGTTTAACACCGAAATGCTGGTTTCTTTTCATAACCTCCTACAGAAACAATATTTTATCGGAATTATTAATTGATCGTTAATGCCCATATCTGTTATTTATAATAATTTAACAGAATAATTGATGATTGTATCAATCATAAATTTCAATAAAATTATCTTCCCAATTCAATGTTTCTTTTAAATCTAGATATTATGATCAGATAACGCTCTATTAATTTAATCGAATGGTTTAAAAATATAAACATTTAAGTCGGTGGTTAAGTAGGTAATGGGATGTTATTTTTAACCGACCTTCAAAAAAACAAAAAGGAGGTTATCAATTCGACGTGTATTTTTTTTTCCGATGTTCCGCTCGTACGTCGCCATTTGTAGACCGATTTGGATGAGTGAGGTGTCAAACGATAGGGTAACTCGTCGATGTAAAATTTACTGCTACTTTTTTTGCGACAACGTGGAAAAATGCCACGCTACCTATACTACTGCTTTCTAATTTTGTTTTGTTAAACGTGCGGTTTTTTGTTATTTTTGTGAGTTGTGATCATGGCGTCTATGTTGCGTGTGCCAAGTATGTATGTTTTTATAAGCCGGATTACGTGGCCTACAAGCGTTATACCATAACTTTCTTGCCTACTGAACATGACGTGGTTGAAGATGGTGGTGGGAAAATTAATTGTTAACAAGCTTACTATAATATATCAGAGGTTATCTTTTAAATTTTTTAATAAGAGACTACATAATCCCTCATAAACCCGTTCCCTAGAGAAAATGTAAAATATTTTTCCATTCACAATGACAAACAATCTGTAACACAAACACACTTACCGCATAATTCTATCCCGTCGCTCGCCCTCGAAACCATTCTGAATGTCCTGAGCTGAAAATTTCCACAATGCCTCGCTTGTCACAACACCGAAGAGTAGATCATATTTATTCTGTCCCCCTCTTATCCCAAAAATGCGGTCCCGTTTCTCCGCTTTGAAATTGTTCACCCCAGATACACTAGTGAATCCCTGCAGATCATTTGGTATGAAAAATGTTAAGAGTTCTTTCGCGTAGTCAGTTTTAACAACCACGCCATCCACTGATGGTCCAAAGGCGGTGTTACATATCAAAACGATGACTTGAGAAAACTATTATGCTTTATTCAACGAAATAATTAACGTTACATTGCAATTGAAAACTTAAATATACAAAATCAGAAATATGACAATGTCTCTTGTCAAACAAAATTAAAAGAAAACTTCTTAGTTCTTACGAAGAAGTTCATATATCAGGCGGTGAGGTAACTGGGTATACTGATTTCAGTAGACATTAGCTCTTGTAAGGGCACTTCTCGAAGGCAATCCACAATCAGCTCGTGGTCTTTTACTATGTCTTCAGGGAGAGTGCAGTTGGATTGTTTAGCTAGTTGGACGGAATAGTTGACTGGGTCTTCCACTAACGCCCAAATGCTTAAGGCTGAACCTGATAAGAGAATTACACAATGAAATAGACCTGGAACAAGAAGAGATAGTTCCTATAAATTATAATGATACTTTAGTAGTAGGACCTCATGGCTAAGCGGTCATATAAGCCTACCGCGAAGTCTGAGGTATCGGGTTCGATCCCCGGTCCCGAATACAATTTATAATTATATTTGTATTTGGTCTCTGGTAGGGCTGCTACTTGCCAGACAGGGTGTCATAAGTGGCACAGAGATCTGGTTGAATTTCTACCAAACCAACAAAAAATTGGGTTGCCTGGAAGAGATCGCTGATTAGCGATAAGGCCGCCCGTTGCATTTCATTGCAACAAAGTGTTAATAAATAAAATAAATTAAACTTTAACATATTTTTACTAGCTGATCCAGCAGACGTTTTACCATATAAATTATTTCTAGTAAATATTTGGGTATTGATCGCAATTTTTCTATATTTTCAAACCTTCCCTGGACTACGACAAAATTTCAAAACCCAAATCAGCTAAATCGGCTCAGCCGTTCTCGAGTTTTAGCGAGGCAAACGAAAAGCAATTAATTTTTATATATTTAATCGTAAATTTGCTGTTTTCAGATTTGCGCGTCTTTTGATCAACATATAAGCTTGGGGTCAAATTCAGTGTTTTTTTTTTGTATGATTATTATACGTTTCATTGATCATAGGTATCTACTTATGAGGTGGTGTACTTATATTTTATTTAAATTGATGAAGCATTAAATTCAAATTTTTTTCAAATTATTTATTTTAACTGACTTAAAAATGAAGTAAAAATATATGAAATAGAAATGATAACTGTACAAATCAAATAAGTATTTTAAAGTCAGTAAGTATATTATTTCTGTTTTAAAAGTGAATTCCCGTAACCCCTATTGGGGCATGGGGCAGACACATCGCTGTATCTGTTTCACTGATCATTTTTTTAACAGGCAAGTAGGTGATCAGCCTTCTTTGCTTACCCAACCGAAAAATTCATGTGTTTTCCCGGGATTCGAACCCAGGACCTCCGGCAGAACATGCAGACGCGTAAACCAATTAGCCACGGAGGCGGTTATTTCTGTTTTAGTTATTATGTAGTTTTTTTTGACGTGTACTTTTTTGTTGGGCTATTACCTGGCATAACAGTTGGTGATATCATGAGGAAGTTGATACATGCAGCACCAGATCCGTGACCCAGCATGGTAACGTTCCCAGGGTCTCCTCCAAACAGCGCAATGTTCTGCTGTACCCAGTGCAAAGCTGCTATCTGGTCCATCAGTCCATAATTGGCTACTCTTGCTCTTATATGAGGTACTGGATTTGCGTTTAGGAAACCTGAAAATAGATTTTAGATGAAACCACGGTGTGGTACAAGAATTGTTACGAAAAGTATTATTTATTCGAGCCGTTCAATAACAGCGGAGATAGAAACGCACATCCATAAACAGGGCGTTCCACAGTCAAATCACATGAAGGGAAAGTATATTAAACATTCAATAGAAAATTATACTGAAATAAGACTTCATTTTGATTTTAAAAACAATTGAAAATGCCACCATAAGTTTTTAAATAATCGCCTATCTGAACCGGGCATCGAACCCGCAAAATTGTAAAAAATCATATGTAATTCTACACCGATCAAAAGGCTCGATAATAATAATTTTCATCCAAATAACGTGACATCAATTGGGACAACTCACATACATTGCTCTGATCCCAAAGTAAGTAGCTGAAGCACTTGTGTTATGGTCATCAGAAACAACGAGGTTACCACAATAAATACATACTTATGTTTATATACAACCAAGATTCGTGCTCATCACACAAATAAATGCATCTACCGGGATTCGAATCCGGGACCTTTCGATGCAGAAGTCAGGAGCACTACCAATTGAGCCAATCGGTCGTCAATATTACTAATACCTTATACTCGGTTTTATTAGTTCGCTTTCTACGTCTAAATGGTTGCCGAGAAGGCTCTAACATATCTAAATCCTCTAAATCCATCGAAGCATTCACATTACTTATATCCATTAATAATTTGAAAATAAAATTTGTTCACAAATTAAAATGACGCTAAGCGCGAAATGTCTAATTTGACAATCGTGTTAAAAAAACCATTGAAAAACTAGAGGCCACGCCGGTTTAACTTTAGTAACATAGTTGATTCACGATTTTGCGATAAACCTTGTTTTGTAATAAGCTTTTGTACAATTTAAGGTTTTTCTCTGGTTACAAACCTAGGCTATCTTTAAACTGCATTTTGGAATAAGGCTGTAAGAGTTTACTATAGAAATTTTCGATAAGTTTAAAGTGTTGACAGGCGACAGCCAAATACTAAGCCAGCCAAGATCCTATGTACTCGTAAGTTAGCGAGTAACCATTTTAGACACTTTATACAATTATTTTACGTAGACGCTGCAGAAAATGTCATTTTTTACTCTGCGATTTGTGCCAAATATCTTGATTTGCAATTCTGTGCCAAATGCAATGTAAACAAAGAAATATTTTTTTGTATTAGAGATATAAGTTGTTCCTTACGACATGTGCTAAAAACTCGTTTACAATTTGGCACCAAATACCTTGTATTATTAGGATATCGTTTGTTAAAAATGCCATCCATTTATTGATAAAATCTCTTAAGTGAAATTTTTCCTCTTGGGTAATTTATTTTGCTGCAAGACGGTTTTTATTACTTTAAAGATAAAGGATCATTTCCTGAGCGTCTTTTACAATTTTTCTTGGCCATATGTCACTGAATAACCGACATCGTAAGAAGGTCGCCTCTGGCATTACTGTCTTGCGTAGACTCAAAATTATTATTGAGGCCTTTACATTTTAACCATACTACCCATTTGCATGAAATGGTCAATTTTGACTCTCCTATTCTCGGAAACAAAATTTTTTTCACAAATTTTACTAATATAATTGTATAATATAGATATTAATGTAGTCTATAGCGGCCTAGCTTTTTGCAATATGTTTCAATTTATTTAAATATATCCGAAATTCAGTAGTATGAATCACTACATAGTATAAAACAAAGTCGCTTTCTCTGTCCCTATATCCCTTTGTATGTTTAAATCTTTAAAACTAAGCAACGGATTTTGATGCGGTTTTTTTAATAGATAGAGTGGTTGAAGAGAAAGGTTTATATATATGTTTTATACTCGTGCGAAGCCGGGGCGGGTCGCTAGTTTTTAATAAAATGTGTGACAACTGTGTTTTAGAGATCGTGAATTGAATTAGTGATATAAGTAAACAAAATGAAAAATATGTGTTAATATTCAATGAATAGTACTAAAGTCTATAGCGGCCCCCAAATTTTGAAATACTTATGAAATTTTTAGAAATAAAATCCCAATCATAACCATAAAAATGTAAAAACCGTTAGATTTAACTGACAATTTATCTTTCTTGTATAGGTATTTTTACGTAAAACTTATATCTAAATATTTGTTAGTTTATAACAGAGAAATAAAGAAGTGTTTTTAAAAAATTAAATTATATTTTATATATAAAATTTTCGTGTCACAATGTTAGGTACCTTACTCCTTCGAAACGGCTTTACTGATTTTTACCAAATTTTATATGCATATTCAGTAGGTCTGAGAATCGGCTACAATCTATTTTTCATACCCCTAAGTGATAAGGGTAGCCCACCCCAAAAATTTATATGGCAAAACAACGTTTGCCGGGTCACCTAGTATTAATATACAAATGGTAAATTACTACATAATGCGTGTCAGTTATAATATGTGTCAACGCAATTTTGTAATAGGGCTCTTAAATTAGATTTCACTCTCGCCTTTATATTTAGGGGCCTTTTTGTTTTTTGTTTTTATATATAATAGCGGATAACAGGACAGATACCCTGATGGTAAGAAATAACCGCCGCCCATAGACAACAGCACCGCTATACGCGGTAAAGTTGCGTTGTCACTTTTTAAAAATTGTATTTTATGTAAATACTAGCTATACCCCGCGGTTTCACCCGTTTCGTCATAACGTGATTTTATATAGACTAAAAGCTTTTAGCTCTAAATATGACGATACTTCCATAGAACTTTTCATCCCCCTCTTTCAACCCCTTACAACACTTTTTCGCATCAAAAAGTAGCCTATGTCCTTTCTAAGAGTCTAGATTATCTGTGTACTAAATTTCATTTAATTCGGTTCAGTCGTTTTGGCGTTAAACCGCGTCAGACAGAAGACAGAGTTACTTTCGCATTTATAATAATAGTAAGGATTTCCCTAGGAATAGTACCGAAAACTTCTATTAAGAAGTTCCACTACGTTCAGAAGAGGTTTCAATATAATTATACTAAAGTTCTTCAACGATAGCTTTGTCACGTTTTACTTAATTAAACATTTCTTGCCGACTTTCATATTGGCGTCACTAGAAATTGAACTATATTATGTACAACATATGACTCATTCTCGTATGAACTTGGGACGTAATTTAAATTTTAATGAAATCATTATCGCGACATTTTCATGTATGGGTCTTTGAGTGCCTGGAGTAACACAAAGCGTAGTACTTAAAATATAACAAGTACAGTATATTTTAACGATGAATTTTTAATGCATGAAATATAAGAGAAATCGTTGTGAGCAAATTTTATCTGTGATTATTATATTTTCGTTCATTTTGGGGTAGAGACTTTGGGTCCATGGGGGCCAGAAGCGCGTCGATTGTTTGAAGAGATATCAAAGCGCTTAGTTGAGACCACAGGAAACCCAAAAATTGGCTCATATTTCGGCCAACGCGTTAGTATAGCGATACAATGCGGTAATGCAGCCAGTATTTTGGGTACGCACCCCAACGGCTATGATGAGTCTTTTGTATTTTGTATAATTAGGTAGATTATTATAACTAAATGTAAAATATTTTTTTTAAATTAATATGACGTTATCACGTAAAATTATCGTCCGAAAACCTACAGACAACCAATTTTTTAAATGCGAGACTACAGTTAACTGTGTTTAAATAAAATCACCTTCAACTGATAATAAACTCTTTTTATCATCGGTTAAAATTAATAGGTTTAATTCAGCGCAATGCGGAGATAAAATTAGTTGCATTACGATAAAATTACATTCCATCGACTACTAATTACTTCATCTAATTAGGTAATCCAGTTAATACTACCTACTTATTGATTAGTCGGTAGAATTAGAAAACGAAATATCTTATTTATGGCCGTAAAGTTGCGCTGCTTCATATCGCTTCAGTTGTCACCTAAATCGTTATACTCAATTATTGAAGTTTAGAGGAAAATATGAAATAAAAATATAAAATATGAAACGGAATTTGAACGTAAAAAGCATTTTCTTGCGCTTTTATTGCCATTAGAATCTTTCGCGCGTGTCTATGTCAAATTGACAATTGTCACTCGTTTCAACAGACAGCACAAACATTAAAAAATCATACCGAAACTGGACAGTTTATATTGACTTTGATTATAAGTATATTTAAGCATTTATTTTGAATAGTGATGCAACGAATACGAATACGAATATTCGTATTCGCCGAATAGAAGACATTTACCGAATATTCGTATTCGGCGAATACTAATACGAATATTTAAAAACTAATATTTTTGTACGCAACTCTATTTACTGCAGATTTGAAAAACGCGCGTAAAAATATGACGTGTGCAGAGGCCCTTAACCGCAACGACGACGCGACGGGGGACTCCCCGGCCATAGATAGGTTTATACAGTTTCCGCGGCTCCGGGAGAAACTCCCTATTCAGTGAACTTTCGATTAGCAACGATCCTTGACCCCCGATTCAAAACAAGGATTTTCAGCTCACCAGTGGTCGTTGAAACCGCTCGATCAGTTCTTAACGCTGCTCTTGATAACAGAGAGGCCGTAAGACCGACAAGACCTCCAGAAGAACCTCAACCGTCGACAAGTAGAGGAATTTGGCAAGTATGCCAAGAAATAATTGAAGAGGCTGAAATGGAAGAGCCAATTTCAATATTTTCTGGGGATTCGCAAACTAAAAACGAGATAGATGCTTATCTAAAGCTCCCAAATTTATCGCCGACTGCTGATTCACTGGCTTTTTGGCGAGAAGATGTCCATTTTCCAAGTCTGAAAAAGCTCGCCCAAAAATATTTTTCACTGAAGCCATGTACAGTCGCCTCGGAAAGACTTTTTTCAACGGCTGGGAACATCCAGACTGAAAAAAGAAATCGCCTAAAACCAGAAAATCTACAAATTTTATGTTTTTTAAATAAAAATTTGCCTGTTGTAAATTTTAATTATTAGAAGAGTAAACATTATTCAAATAAATAAGTCTTTGATTACCATGGCGAGATATTCGTATTCGTATTCGTATTCGCCGAATAGTAGGTTTGATATTCGTATTCGTATTCGTATTCGTAAAAGTAGTATTCGTTGCATCACTAATTTTGAATTTTCCATATGTCACCACTTTAAATGTTCATGTAATTTTATCTTTTATGTATGTGTCTATGGCTTAATGTTTTTGTGAAACTGTTGAGTATGAATATACAGGGTGTCCAGTAAATAGTACGACATACTGCAGGGGGTGATAGGTAGGGTCAATACCTACCAAAAAAACACAATATATGTTCAGCAAAATCTTACAGACGCAAACGCAAACGTCGCAAATAAGGTTGAGAGGGTGAGACACAAAATCACAATACAAGAAAGAGCGGGATAGCACATGCGTTTTTTTTTCTTTTCGGGTCGGTCGGCGAGCAGGTAAAACCTTTAGACATTACCAGTGCATGTCGCATTTTACATATCACAACTTATTTAGCAGCTAATACTTATTCTCGTAGTGGTTTTGTCAAAATTACGTTTATTACATTTTCAACAAAATCAGCTTCTCTGGAACTAAAATAGCATGTTTTTGTATTTTTTTGATGAAAATGCACTAGTATTGTATCTTTCCAAAATCACCATTAAACGAGCTATTTTTTAAGTCTGTTGTACAAAACTGTCACATACATTTTTTTTTCACCACTGTAGGTTAAAGTTAAGCGATAAGAAAATTGTTCTGTAAAAATTTAAACAAAAAATATTATTTCTTTAAAACATTCTTATTTTTGATAGAAAAAAGACTTATAAATTAATAAAGTAACTATTCACGAATAATTTGATGTAAAAAAAAATACCAGAAAAGGAATTTTTCATTACGAGATGCTTAAAAATCTGTTTCAAAGTAGTGATTTTTCGATATTTCGGAAAATGTTGTATAACTTTAAATCTGTAAGATTTTGCTGAACATATATTGTGTTTTTTTGGTAGGTATTGACCCTACCTATCACCCCCTGCAGTATGTCGTACTATTTACTGGACACCCTGTATATATATGATAGTACTGAAAATATATCTTTATTATATTTGTGGCGAATTTCGTGTGGCCTCTTTAGTAAAGAAACTCTTTGCTATGCGCTTAATTTAAGAACATGAATTCAAAATTCAAATCATATAGAAATTGTAAATGACATCGTCAAATATTTTCATTCTTTATATTTTCATCTTCATTTATTATTATACTAGCGACCCGCCCCGGCTTTGCACGGGTATAAAACATATATATTGTTGCGGCGCGTAACGCCTACGGAAACTATTATTATTAATGTGTATCATTCTCGATTGCTTTTATATTTCAATCATTCGTTTTTTATGTAGTATGTGGCTCAATGTAACCGCCATTTTGTTTTCTTCTCATTCGCTAGCCGTCCTCGTGCCATAACAATTATACAAGTATATTTAAAACTTTGGGTTTTTATTTATTACGCCCCATTTATGTTAAACTAAAACATATATTAACCTTCCTCTTCAATAACTCTATCTATTAAAAAAAACCGCATCAAAATCCGTTGTGTAGTTTTAAAGATTTAAGCATACAAAGGGATATAGGGGAAGAAAAAGCGACTTTGTTTTATACTATGTAGTGATATAGCAACTCGCTATATATTATTTTCTATGTTTTTTGATGTATTTGTTTTTTCTTGTAAACAAAGTATTGTTAAAAAACATACCTAATATACCAAGCCGATAGTTAATTGTAATAACAACTAAGCCCGCATAGCTCGCCAGCACGGATCCATCGTATACGTTCCCAGAGTTCCATTCAAAAGCCTCGCCGTGTATGAAAATAACCACCGGATACTTTGGCCCGACTGAAACAAAGACTTGATTAGTTTTTGCCAAAGTGGAGTTTGGGGTTTATTGCCACAGGCTATACAATATAACAGATTTTTGATAAGGAAATTCCAAATGGTTGTAGTATATTGAATTTAAAGAATAAATAACAAAAGTCTTTTATTAAAGTATAATGTATATATCAGTCATTCAAAAAACGGATTAAGTGTGTATATTTATGTCAATATAAATTCAGAACGTCTATATCTTTGACAAATGACGAAAATTGAACAAGATGGCGGCGCATATCGAAACCACGCCATTCAATATTTGTTATTTAAGGTCTGTGCCTTCGGCTTGACCTTTAGGAGATTAACCATCTTACCTTAAGCTTACAAAATCTACAATCTTGCGTAACATGCTAGTGAGCGAGCGGTGCGACGCAGGGGTGGAACCCCGCGCGGCAAGGAGGGCGGCAGCGCGCGGGCGAGTGGCCCGATCCGCCCGCGCTATTCTTCAGTACGCTATCTTTTACCGACAAGAGCGCGCATGATTTACTATCTTCGTACTAACTAACGTTGTTGTAACGTTCGATGAGTGTTGTGCTTGCCCCGGAGGCAAAGTGATAAACTGGATCACTGTTCGCGGAAAGGGGTAAGTCTTAACTCTTTATTATTGTTAGTGAGCGTAGGTGCTATAGTACGTGTTAACACGGGAGCATATTACGTACAATATCTTCCGTGGCTGAGAAATAATTTCTCTGGGTTCGATTCCAGTCAGAGTTCTGATTTTAATACGTTAATAGGGATCACCTATGCACCAGCCTCTTTAAATTATGTGTGTATAGACATTCCATGGTCCATAGGCCGTAGTCATACCATAGTCGGGGCATGCAGGTATCTCTTACAGGTTAAGTTTAACATGGCAGAGTTCGGAGTAAAGTCAACCGCGAAGAGGTGCTTGATCGTTTATCGAATCTATCTAGTCGCAGCCAGTCGGCTCACTAGTGCCCTCTCACATCCGATCGGCTCGCGAACCGCAGCCGATCGGCTCGTGAGCCGCAGCCGGACGGCTCGTGAGCCGCAGCCGCAGCCGGACGGCTCGTGAGCCGCAGCCGCAGCCGATCGGCTCGTGAGCCGCAGCCGCAGCCGATCGGCTCGTGAGCCGCAGCCGGACGGCTCGTGAGCCGCAGCCGAACGGCTCGTGAGCCGCAGCCGAAAAGCTCGTGAGCCGCAGCCGAACGGCTCGTGAGCCGCAGCCGACCGGCTCGAGAGCCGCCATACGACCCATGCTGTGGATGTGTTTTAACCAGTCTTCTGTTTGTCACTACAGATGGCGCAGGGATGCACCTTCGTTACGCTGGGTCAACTGCTGGAGGAGGTTGACGAAGCCGAGAATGACAATGAAATCCTAGAACGGATTAAACTATTAGCTCAAGAACATTTACCAGAAGGTTGGACGTCTTGGAAGGTGGCTCAACTTACCAAAGAAGAAATTTTCGGAGATCACATTGACCCGCAGGTCTTAAATAAACTGAGATTCGCGTTACCAACAGACCTGCTAGCCAGAGCATTTGACTCCGAAGCATCGCATCTTTCTGAAAAAGGGTTTCGAGACATCAAAGTAAAGTTGCTGGATTGGGCCTTTGCAAGGGCGTTACTTCTAAGCCCACCCGCCATCTGCAACAAGATAAGGGGATCGGCCGCTGCTACGGAATTATTTAACAAGGCTGTTGGTCCTCAGAGGCCGATGTCAAGGCTCGAAGCAAATCGAGCTTTATCATCCGAGCGTGAGGGGGAACCCGCTAGAAGGAAAAGGAACAGATCCTCGACTTCGGACGTTACGCAGGCTAGCGTGCCAAAAAGATCTAGATTAGATTCGCAAGAGCATCGCATGGACAGCATGTTCTCTACCATTATGGAAAGGATTGATTTTCTTTCGGGTCAACCAGCTAGAGGCCCCTGCTCACGTCTTAAAGATTATTATGGGCTACGCCATCCCGTTCATACAGAAACCGCCTTCTATTCCACTAAACCGCGATATGCTGAGAAATTTCGCGACAAAATCTTCAGCCACAATGTCAAGGGAAGTACATTCACTGCTACAGTCGGGCGTAATAGAAAAAGCAAAGCCCACAACAGGGTTCTTGTCGAGGATGTTTCTCATCCCAAAACGAAACGGAAAAGTTCGACAGATCTTCGATCTTCGACGGCTAAACCGGTATTTGAACCCTCTAAAGTTCAGGCTTGTAAACCAAAGTCAAATCCCCAAATTCCTCCAAGAAAACGACCACATGTGCAAACTCGACATCTCACAAGCGTATTTTCACATCCCGGTGAGGGAAAGTCATCGGCGCTATCTGGCCTTCGCCTACGAAGACCAAATTTATCAAATGACCTCCTTGCCATTCGGATCGTCAAGCGCGCCGCTAGCATTTTCCCTGGTAAGCAACTGGATGGCGAGCGTTCTAAGAGCTCGAGGTATTCGCACTCTGGTTTATCTCGACGACTTCCTCTTTGCTCACCAGAATCCCCATTTATTGGAGACACAGACAAAGGAAGCTGTCGCTTTGTTCCGCGACCTGGGTTGGTCCGTAAACTTGGAGAAGTCCATCATAAGAGCAACGCAAGATATCGAGTTCTTAGGAGTGATATGTATATGTAAGGTATAAAAGAAAAGCACACCCGATTGGCAAGGGACCTACAGCATGTAGTAGACAGGCGGTCGTGGAACTGGAGCCAAGGCACGTCCCTAATAGGCAGCTTGGGATTTGCCTCGGGTGTAACCCCCCTGGGACGTTTGTTTACAAGACGCCTTCAAAGAGCGAGCCGCTCCCTTCCGGAAGAATATCCCACAAAGAACTTGACCGTTCCCCAAGGTGCTCTAGACGACTGCCGTTGGTGGATAGAGAATTTACACCAACCGGGAAGGATCTTTATCCTAGAACCGAGGGTATTCATCACCACCGATGCCTCAAATTTAGGATGGGGTGCTCAAATGGAAGAAGGAAAATGGACAGAAGAACAAGCAGTCTGGCACATAAACCGGAAGGAACTGTATGCGGTTCAAATGGCGTTGAAAAGCTTTCCAACGGTACTAGAGGGTCAGTCTGTAATGGTTCAGTCGGACAACAGAACGGTAGTAGCTCATCTAAGGAATCAAGGTGGGACAAGGTCTCAAATCCTTCTCGAAGCAACGAGGGAGTTACTCCTCCTAGCTCTTCATATGGGGATAGATCTCCTATCATTCTACATACCGGGTCGATACAATACCGTGGCGGATTGCCTCTCCAGAGGGTTGGATCGGCCGGACTGGCACCTAAGCGAGGAGATAACGTCCGTGATATTTCAGAAGATGGGTACGCCTTCAATAGACCTATTTGCCTCGGATCGGTCCAAAGTTGTTCCCCAGTATGTCACAATAGACGCCAGGGACCACCGAAAATCATTTGTCAATGCTTTCAGCAGAGAATGGCACTTCGATCTGGCATGGGTGTTTCCGCCTCCCCCACTTATTCCGAAAGTGCTCCAACACCTAACGAAGGCATCGACGGGAAGGTTTCTGATGGTTGCTCCTCGCTGGGAGAACGTATTCTGGAGAGGAGACCTGAAGAGCAGAGCAGTAGCAGCACCCTTTCGGATTCGGGAGCTAGATCGGCACTTGATCGACTTATCCACGGGTCTGCCGCCTTTGAACGTGAAGGGTCTCGCTTTGGAGGTCTGGAAAATACAGGGTGGAGTCAGCTAGTGGCGGGTTGGCATTCTGAAGATGTCGAACTCCTCCAATCTGCATGGCGATCGTCTACTTGGAGGACGTACTGCTCGGCATGGAAGCTATGGACTGCGTGGTGTAAACAGAATGGGGCGGAACCTTGCAGGCCTCGTCCACGGGAAATTGCTTCATACCTTAGCTTCCTTTTTAGGTCAAAAAAAAAAAAAAAAAAAAAAAAAAAAAAAAAAAAAAAAAAAAAAAAACTCGCATACACCACTATATTAGTGCATAAATCAGCAGTAGTAACCTTAGCCAACCCCGAACGGAGTAAGTTATTGTCGGCACACCCCTTAGTCACATCGATATTAAAAGCAATTAGCTTGAAAAAGGAATCTTCCAGACCGTCCAAGTCACAAATATGGAACGTGCAGGATCTTCTGTCTTGGTTAGAGAATCATCCTCCCGATAAATCCAGCATTTTTCAAGTCTCTCGACACGTGTCTATACTGCTGTTGCTAGCTTCCGGTCGTAGGATTCACGACCTAACCCTTCTGAGCATGAATGATGAGCATTGTACTTTTACGGAATCATCGTTAACCCTTTGGCCTGTTTTCGGTTCGAAAACGGACGGCGCCAGAGCTCGCCAATCTGGGTAGCTGCTGAGTAAGTCAGACAAACCTCTATTCGATCTAGTGGATTGGATCAAGTGCCTCATAGCAGTTTCATCAGAAAGAAGAAGAGCGGAGAAGAATTTGCATAATCTTTTTATCACTACGCGCGGGAAAGTCAAAGCAGCTTCAAGAACTATTATAGCTAACTGGCTAAAAACCCCTTTTAAGGATCTAGGGATTGTTTGTTCTCCAGGTTCCATTAGGTCAGCCGTGGCATCTTTTGATTTTGAAAATAACGTCCCTTTGGATCATATCTTAAAGCGTGGTAATTGGAGAGGTTCAAACAACTTTTTCAAACATTATTGTAAATCGGTTGAAAAGCCTCGCAATATTTATAATGATTTGCGCATTCAGTCTTTTGAAGCTGTTTAGTTTAAGTATAGCCTTGTTGATTATCTTTTTAAGGTCTTACTTCAATATAATCTTAATTTGAAATTTGTGGTGTTTTCTTCGATTTCTATAAAGTCTACACCTACCCTTCCACTTGGATGGCTAGTTATGAATAAGTCACAGTACGCTAGACATGCTGGTGGCGGCAGAATATAAACACCTCTCCTAAAGGTCAAGCCGAAGGCACAGACCTTAAATAGAACCGTTTTCTACCCCGAAGGGAGGAAAACGATTATTTCAGGTCTTGCCGAGGCTTGACCTGAGTAATTCCTTGCCGTCACTATTGGAGTAGGTACTGAAGAATAGCGCGGGCGGATCGGGCCACTCGCCCGCGCGCTGCCGCCCTCCTTGCCGCGCGGGGTTCCACCCCTGCGTCGCACCGCTCGCTCACTAGCATGTTACGCAAGATTGTAGATTTTGTAAGCTTAAGGTAAGATGGTTAATCTCCTAAAGGTCAAGCCTCGGCAAGACCTGAAATAATCGTTTTCCTCCCTTCGGGGTAGAAAACGGTTCTATTTATACAAAGCAGTTTATACAGATACATTTCAAAGATTACAACTAAATATAATAATTAATTATATAATAACTATACAAGATAGATAATTTAATTAATAATAAATAAGACATTATGTTGATTATCTAAGTGTGATTATGTAATTAATGGTTGTTATAATATATAACAGATAATCTATGAATTGACATTAGAAAAGTTTATACTGTCGTTAAATTTTCTTAAATTTTCTAATGTTCCGCGCAACTTTTTTATTATTTATTTCATTTGAACATTTTCCAGATAATAACAAACAAAAAAATTTATATGGATAATAACTTTAAACTTTATACTGTAGACTAAGTCTTGAAAATGAGAATATATGCAAAATTATAACTTTAGCATCGCTTGAAATAGTCTCACGCATAATCATTCGCATAATGAATGAATCGCTTATTAACACGTTGAATATTGACACAAGAGATGTGATTACTGGAGATATTTGAATAATATATTCTACTATAGAAGTTGTATATATATATAAGTGTTTGTTTTAACGCGTTAATCTCAGGCACTACTTGTTAGAATATTATTTTAAAAATGATTCAGAAGGAGTTCTCGTGAAAATAAAAAATAATAAAATGGATCTGATGTTAAAGCAAGGCTGGCCAATAGATTTTCCAGGTGGGCAAAATTGTATAGACTGTGGCGGCGCTGGGCCAAATATAATTATAATATTCATAAGCTATATTTAACAAATACCATATACACAAAAATACAAAATATGCTTTATTATATTTATACTTTAATAAAGTTTATTTGTAAATGACATTAAGTAACATAACATTTTATTTCTGTTTAATTCACATTAAGTAGAAACACAGCTCAAGCTGTGTGTGTTTTTCTGATAGTAATTTCTCGGTATTTGGTTTTAAGTCTGATGTTGTACTTTATATTATACTCAAACAGTTAGAGTATAATATAAAATAATTCACACATGACTTGACAATACACAAGCACGTATACAGAGGGAAGGATAGTTAGGATTTATTCCTCAGATTTGACTTTTTTAACTGATATTTTTTCTTTATTGCATAGGTATTTTAGCGTAAAATTTATATCTAAATATTTGTTAGTTTATAACAGAGAAATATTACAAATTATTTTTCAAAAAATTTAAGTATAAATTGTTTAATAATCGAAATTACAAGGATAAAATTATAACATAAATGGCGCGTGTCAGTTCTGTGACAGTGTGAGTTGAATGAGAGATGTGTGTGTCATGTCAGTTTTGCAATAGGGCTCATAACTACGGCTCACAACCATCCTTATTTACAACTATTTGTGCCCCGCGGATTCACCCGCGTTAATTTCATCGTAGCGTGATGTTATGTAGCTCATATTTATATCGAATAAAAAGCCTAAAAAATAAGTCAAGCATTTAGCTCTAAAAATGACGATACTTCCATACAACTTTTCATCCCCCCTTTCAACCTCTCGCTTTTTTCGCATTAAAATGTAGTCTATGTCCTTTCTCAGTCTCTAGACTATCGGTGTAGGAAATTTCATTAAAATTGGTTCAGTATTTTTGGCGTGAAAGCGCGACGAGAGTTACTTTCGCATTTATAGTATTAGTAAGGATTAATATTTTAGATATCTTAAAAATAAGATATATAAAGTATTAGGTAACTATTTATATTTATTTGGTAGATATATATCACCTGATATCAATTTATTTTCCTTTCTGACTAAAATTTTTCCAATATAACCATCACTTTACGAGTATATCCAGTTTGGTATTTGAATAGCCGCGTTTGCTTTACGTTTTTTCAATAACTTTCGATTTTTATTTAAAAAGTCATATATTCGAGGGAAAATAGACTACAAAATAAAATAAAAACATTAAATTGTTGCCTACAATAAAGGTTTATAAATGGCGTAGACAGTTATGTTTCGCAGTGTAAGACTAAGAAGCGAATTCACCTTCTTAGTAATTCACCTTCCGAATTCAAGTCACCTCACACCATAAAATGCTGGTTTTAATTTAATTTTAACTTTGATTGTCAAAGTAAGTAATCTTCTTTTCTATAATAATGTTTTAATATATTTTATTTGGCCATTGGTTGAAGTAAAGTTTTGCATACCATTGTGGTTGATTGTGATGTTCTTAATAAAGTTCTATTTCGTTGTGTCTTGTTATTGTCTTAGATTATACAATAATAATAAAAAACAAACAAAACAAAAAAAATAAACGAAGAAGTAATAAAGGAATCTCCATAAATGGGATATAGTAAGAATGTCGATCAGTTATTTAACAGGAGTTATTTAACGCATTGACATCGGTCAATTCCATACTTTGTTACAGATAAACTCAGAGACAGATATACAAACAAATATATGTCTCCTCTTTGAGTCGTGGGTCAAGAATCTAGTACTAGTCAGATTGACGTGAACACGCCCCAGTTGGAAAATCTTCAAGCAAAACGTAGTAACATTAAAATGTTTCCATTTCACTCACTTCTACGTCCGCGTAGCTTTACAATAAATGATACGAACTATTCTTCATCTAAATTCTTTATTGTCAACATTTATGCGTTCCGCGTATAATGGAAAGGTCTCTGTAATTTACGTTTTTGCTTTTCAAATGCCGAGAATAAAATCTTTTTTTATTACGGTTCGAATGCCGGGGAAATAAGTGAAACAGATACAGAATTGTACCTGTTAAATCTGAAGCATTCTGAAGTACCTATCAAATAATAAAATAATCATCAAAATCGATTCATTATTAAACTTACTATAGCCTATGAGTAAAACAGCGAACAGCAAAATAATAATAGATATCTCATTTGTACTTCTTCCGCGCGGAATAGTTTTTTTTATTACTTATTTATATTAATTTCTTAAATAAAAATAGCCTAAGTAGTAACTTACGTGATAAGGAGTACCTTATCACATCAGCTATCTGCCATCGAAAGCCTTTTCAAAATCGGTCTAGCTGTCAATTGTAAAAAATGTTATTTTGGTATATGTACCATGTATACATACATTTAGTAATAAGCGGTTATTTAATATTACAAACAGACACCAATTTTATTTATCTACTAGTTGACCCGGCAAACGTTGTTTTGCCATATTAATTTTTGGGGTGTAGCCCACCCCTTATCACTTAGGGGTATGAAAAATAGATAGTAGCCGATTCTCAGACATACTGAATATGCATATAAAATTTGGTAAAAATCAGTAAAGCCATTTCGGAGGGGTCACTAACATTGTGACACGAGAATTTTATATATAAGATATATATAAGTTTTCGAATAATCCCATTTTCCTTAAGTGTATGTCAGGCTGTTATGTGATATATAAACTCATGTCATACAGAAATAAACAAAAGACGTGCAGCCTAAGGCTCTATTATGGAGATGGCCGAAATAATTCATGACTCCATGAATAATGTGGACATTCAGAGTGCTCGGTATGTCTCATATACATGCAAATGAGTATTTTGTGTTTTGTCAAGAGTATGACACCATTCAGGCATTCACTAGTATAAAGTCTACGATAATTTATTTTATTTTTAAAATTTCTTTATTTACTTAAGAGATACATTCTGTACAAACTAGTGTAAGGTATCCTAGTAAAACAATATAAAACATTATATAATATTGTCATACTATAAGTGGGCTAGCACTCTTCAGGATTTATAGCAGATAATTAAATAATTTATTTGGTTAGAATAATAGTAATATGTAGGTACCTACACTGAGATATATATAATAATTTATGTAACTTTGTTTAGAGAAACATTTAATAAACTTAATTTAAGAAAACGAAAAAAAAGAAACATCAAGAATGTTTACCATTCACAGTGGGGATCACGGCCCGTGCGGTGTTGCGCGCACGCCACTTCCGGCCGTTACTTGATGGTAATACGGGCGGGTTTAGCGCGCGCTCTCGCCGCCGGGCCAAGCAAATTTTTACGACAATTGCATTACAATTACGATAATTGCATTTTTTTAAATCTGCCTAAGTTTTCTTAAAGTAAGGTCCCGTTATCCCAACAACTAATGGGAGACATTTAAATTAGATATGCAAAAAAAACATCTTAGAATCCTTTTCTACAGATTTGGTGAGGTTGTATGAGTTCCTGTAACCCATAGTGGCATGGCGCAGGCACTATGGGTTCTGTGTCTGTTTCACTGATCATTTTCATTACAGTAGGTGAGCGGCTTTCTGTGCCTACCCAACCGAAACATTCATGTGTTTGCCCGGGATTCGAACCCAGGACCTCCGGCGTAACATGCAGACGCGTAAATCGATAATTATCCACAGAGGCGGTCGTTAACCCATAATGGCTGCATAAATTTATAAAAACTTAATGTAGAAACAACTTTTTGTGTATCTGAACTGTACATTTTCGATTTGATGTAATTAATATAATGTAAAGATTATATTGAAAGGCTTGATACATTTAAAATTTTAAAATGTATCATTTTTACGTCGACTCACTGGCGTCTTCGTCTCTATGCTATGTCTGAAGCTGCTGGTGACGCGGCATTGATAGCGGAAAATAACAAAAGACGGAAATATGAATAATGAATATGTAAATATTATATATTTATTCCTTTTTGAGTTGAGTGTTCGTTCGTTTACTTTCAAAATGTTCACGAGCCTTTTTTATTTTTTCCTGTGTCTTTTTGGAATTCGTTGTAATTTTAAACTTTCTTGTATTCTGTGCATTTGTAACCTGTCTTTTCTTTATATGCCTCAAAGATACATTTCTATCTCTATTTTTAACTCAAACTTGTCAGTAGTGCTATTCCAATAAATGCCTAAAATTTGTCTAGTTTTTGGAGTAGTTGATTCTATTTTATCACGATTTGAAGTCCATTTATGCAGTGAAAATCCACCTCTATGCAAAAGAGTAACCATATTTTGTTTTAACTCCAATAATAATTCTACAGTGGCGCCACCTACGAGCCAATCGTCAATAAAAAAATCATTTAACAAGGAGTCTATAACTTCACGTGGAAAGTTTTCCTTCTCATCCATTGCTAGTTGCTTAAGAATCTTTATGGCTAAATATGGTGCACATGATGTACCATAATATGTTACAGTTGTTAGTTTGTAATGTTGAACAGGGTCGTTTCGGTTGAATCTCCAAACAATTCGTTGAAAATCTGTATCATGAGGATGTATCCAAATTTGTCGGTACATTTGTCTGATGTCACCTACTAAAACTACTGCATGTCGGCGCCATCTAACGGTTACATCTCTGATATCACTCTGTAGTGGTGGGCCGATCAAGAGGTTAAGTGATTTCTTGTTTTTGGTTTCAGCAGATCCATTGAACACCACTCGTAATTTAGTTGTTGTATGTTGTTCATTGATAATGGCATGGTGTGGCAAGTAGTAGACACATTCAACCTTATCATCAGGTGGTACTAGTGCCATGTGTTTCTGATCTAGGTAGTCCTGCATAAACTCTTTATATCTATCTTCTAGTTCTTCTTGTCTCTTAAACCTTTTTTCTAAACTATTTAGTCCCTTTAAAGCTAGTGTAAGTGATTCTCCTATGTCAGGGGGATGAGTGATAAATGGTAGTCTAACTTGGTAATGCCCATCCGCTTGATGTTTGTGAGTAGCCTCAAAATAGGCTTCACATCTAATCTCATCATTTGTCATTGATGAAAACCGTCTCAGTTGGCTATCTATGTCTATTTTCAGATGATGAGTGTGCACTTGGTTGTATTGTCTATTACTATTGCTATTTTTGCCTGAAATTAACCAAACAAGTGTTGTTTTTTGAGCTATCCCTATCGATCGCGGGGCCCTGGGCACTTGCCCAAAGTGCCCACTGGGAAAGAGGGGTCTGAGTACAATCTAGTAAGTCTTTTATTCCCTTTGAAGTTTCACTTGTTAACTTTTTTTGATGTAACAACTTACCAATGTATGTGTTGACAATACTCCGTTGATTATTGTATCTTTTGTTTAGTGTTGTCCAGAGAATATTATTATTTGCTTCTGTTACTTGGATCTGTTTCACTAGTTGTTCCGCTTCTCCACATAGACTAGATTTAAGGTATTGACAATTGTTGACACTAGATATAAGGTTGTTTGAGTGTACTAGTGAAACAAACAAGTCCCTAAACGATAGCCAATCTCGATAGTCCCCAGAAAACTTAGGTAGTTGTATTGGTGGCAATTTTGCAACAACAGCTGGCTGTTGTGATACATTAACTTCACCAGAATCATGTTGTATGGAAGTCATTACACTTTGTTGGGTAGATAGCATATTTAAATGCTCTTTAATGCGTGTTTTTAAATCTAAGTAGATATCTAATGTTTTTTCATAAATATCCCCTACAAAATAGTTTAATTTCACTCCTTCAGTCGGAGGTAATGCCACAAGAGTGTCATGACCCTTTTGAAAATCTTCCCAATAACTATTTGCTATATCTAATCTAGTTTCCAGATGGCCTTTTGTGATGCGATCTTTAGGACTTTTCTTGAAAATTGTCTAGAAACTTTTTAATTTTTATGTACTTGTCTTGCTGGGTGCGTTCTATTACCTCCATAGTATGACTCTAGAAAAAATGTTCACACTTCACACTAACACTGCACTATAGTCTAAAGAGGTTATGCCGGGTGCGGGCCGGTTTTCGTGGCTGTTTCGACTAAGACTGTTGCAACTTCGCATTTACTAATTACTTGACTATCCGGCTCAAAGGACCAATGTTTGCGCTGATTTCTATGTATGAGTGACTTTAATTGAAACAGCTCGAGTTTTTTTCTAGACTAGTTTAATAATTAATTTGCTTAATCATAGAACGCTATACTTATTATTGACAAGTGCAAATACAAATTACGCTTGACAATTGACACATAACTGTACTAATGAAACGAATGTTTCGTTCATCATTCACTTAACCAGGAACTGCAGTCTCGACATGGATAGCGATCCGATCGTAAAGTAACGATCGTACAAATATAACGAAACAATTCGCTTGCCATACCGATGTCTACATCGAATGCAAGTCTCTACTGTCTTAAATTCGTGCAAAATCGTAACCAGCGACGTCGCTAGATTACGAAAAACTCTATTCATAGACCGTATATTTAAATGGAAAAATGGTGCCTACTAAAAAAAAATCCCCGAATTTATGGAAAAAAAGTAAAGGTAAGTGTACGTTCACACGGCGTCGAGTGTTTCTCTAACGAATCGGTTTTTTGCAGGATTCGGTTTAGTGGCATCAGTATTTCAATGAAGGAGTTCACACATGCATTCGATTTCAAGACACGACAAAAAAACCGAATCTTGCTGAAGTTGACATCCGATTTTGCGACTACAAACCGATCCGGCGATACTGCAAAATGCAGATCCGATGCAGTGGTATAGGGCATTCAATACATGCGTTCATACGATACGCAGGGGTAGATTCGGTTTTTTGTCGGATCTTGAAACCGAATGCGTCGCACAAGCTGGGAAGGAGGGGTGGGCGGGAGGGACACACTGCATGTGCGCTTGCCAGTCGCCAGTTCTTTTCGCCCGCTTTGACTGACCGCTCGCTATGACGACGAAAAATATAAACGTTGAAAATTTAATTTCTCTTGTCCAAAATCGGCCAGTTTTATGGGACAAAACTCTCGAAATATACAAGGATAAAAACTTGAGAACTGCTGGCTGGCGAGAAATATGTATAATTTTGAATGAAAATTTTGAAGAAATGGAGGAGAAAAACAGGCAGGATTATGGTAAGTTTGTAATTTTTTAAAGTAAACAGGTTAAGTATTTGTACATTAGCAGTGTGTTACAAAATTAACGTTAGATTGATTCGTCTTGCCAAGGCACAGCTCCTGCTGTAGAAATAAAATAATTTGTGAATTCAGATCGTATAACATTAGCACATCGTCCACCTCGTGTACTATTTTGTTCATTGGGTGCATCTGTGAACACGTTAACCACTGATGATACATTGCTTGTTGTTTCTATGTTCGACTGTACACCTTCCATATCTATTATAAAATTATGAAGTACAGTGCAAGCCTTTACAATCGATATTGCTGTGCTGGTATCAACATCCAGTGGACGATGAAATATTCGCCACTTGTTAGCTAATATGCCAAAGGCGCACTCAACATAGCGTCGAGCTCTGGTTAATCTGTAGTTATATATTCTTTTGTTTCTATCCAAATGGTTTCCGCCGTAAGGTCTCATCAAATGTTGATGCAAGCCAAAACCTTCATCGCCTATTACTACAAACGGAATCAATAAATCGGAATCGTTTGTCAGTGGACATGCTGCCGGTAATTGCAAATCACCATCTATTAGTTTTTTCCAAAAAGTACACTCCTTGAATATTGTCGAATCGCATTCTTTTCCATACGAGCCCACACAGATGTATGTAAATTTATAATATGAATCAACCACTGCTAATAATACGATGGAAAAGAAATCTTTGTAATTCATAAACATGGAACCACTGTTGTTTGGCTTTTTTATCCTAATATGTTTATCGTCCACTGCACCAATGCAATGGGGAAAGTTTGCTCTAGTATTAAATCCATTGGCGATATATTCCCAGTCAGATATTGTGTTGGGTAATGTCATAAACTCCCCATGCAAATTGTCCCAAATAGCATTCGTTACTTCCTTAATAATGTTACTGATCGTAGACACTCCGACTCGGTAGGCGTAATGTAAATCCTTGTATGAACACCCAGAAGCCATATATCTGCAAGTAAATTTAGTTATATTTTTCAGCTAAATCGATCGTAAAGAAGTGGACTAATATTAGAGACAGCTGGATGAGGAGTATTAATGAGAAAAAGAAATCAAAAAAATCAGGATCGTCTGCGACATGTCCGAGAGCCTACGTTTATCATCGTCAAATGTTGTTCTTAAAAAAAATTGTGACGCCAGCTGACACACATGATAGTGCAACTATTGCTACACCAAACCCAGCAGACGATAGTACAGCCGCTACAGTTACATCAGATGTTACCGATGACAGTGCGATGGCTCAGGACAATTTATTTGGTGAAGATGTCGCAAATAATCAAGATGCTACAGATGAAAGTCAACAAGAAACTAATAATGAAAATTTAGTAGGTGGTTCGAAAAAAAAAAAAAGCAGACCATCGAGGCAGAATTTAAACGTGTTTGATAAGAAAATGAGTGAGTTTATAGATTATCAAATGGAATGCAAGAAGAAAGAAGAAATGAAAGAAGACCGTAATTTGTTTTTCTTTAAAAGTCTACTTCCATCATTGGCAACGCTAAACGATAATCAAACATTAGAATTTCAATCAGGCGTCTTAAATTTATTGCAAAATATAAAGAACCGAAATGAATGGTCTCCTGCACACTCATCAACATACAACTATCAACCAAATGTGGCACAATCACAAGGCTATTTTACATCGCAGTACCAAGCATCACCAGAGTCTCAAAGTATTCAATCGAATGCTTCTGATTTACCAGACTTTCATAATATGTAGTTGGGAAACTTCAAACTGTGTACCTACCAAGCGATTTTCTATAATTTCTTAATCATATTTTTAATAAATAATTTAATTATAATAAAATACAGTATTTCAATCTTACCTTATACATATCGCTAATTTTTCTTCTGGTCTAATGCTTTTCCTCATATTTGTATCACGCTTTTTCAAATCTTTTTCCACTTTTTTCAAAAGATTATCAAATGTAGGTATAGTCATTCTAAAGTAGTTAAAAAAATTTTGTGGATCATTTCTTAACTGCTGCATTAGAGTTGTAAAGGCACCAACTGTTGATCTTCTTTGTACTATTGGGTTTAACCACAATCTTTTTCTACGACGCTGACGGCGATAATACCAGTATAGTATAGCAAGACTGTTCACGTCCATCGCTTCCAAATCAACGTGAGGAACTGTGCGCGCTCTTGCTAATAAAAGCCGGATGGTGAGTTCACACGAGATCCCGATACGAGGCCGTCGGATACGGCCAAGCAAGATGTGCTGTGTGAATACAACATTCGGTTTTTCCAGATCCGATGAAAATAAGATTCGGCAAATCGTGTCTCCGTGTGAACGTATACTAAGTTTATTGACTCAGATATTTCATATTTAATATTACTCATAAACTATATAAAACAATGATTCAAACAGTGTTTCACATTGAAATTGTCTTATTTCTTTTGAAATACAAAATACCAAGCGATTATGTCATTACTTAGAGGAATATTGAAGTTTTTTCATTGCAACACTGAATTGCTGTCAATTCATATCAAACTAACGTGAATATTGTGTGTGCCGCGTGGTATTTGTTTATTTCTGTTTACTATTTAGTTTAGTATTTCATATTTTATATTTTAGTGTTTAGTATTTCTTTATAATTTACAAATATATTATGGAGGATAATGACTCCGATACGCAGCAGTCTTCACTGCACCTTCCGGGATGCTCTCAACCCACGTGCAGTGCAGGCAATAAGTAAGTGTACAACATCTATTGCTATTCTCGCATTTAATTTATCATAATATTTATCTTGTAAGTACATCTCATTACATTTGAAACAATATTTTAGGCGTAAACGTTCATCAAAAGCAACAAGCAACCAAATACAAGCATTGCTGGCCAAATTAGAAACTCAACCATATTTGGCCACAAGGAGATTTAATGGACTGCAAGGCAGAGATAATTTTGAGTCGGGGTGGAAAGAGATCACTTAGAGCTAAATAGCCTACTTAACGGTTCTATAAAAACTCCAGACCAGTGGATGACGGTAAAGTTCCTATTGAATTATTTTACATACACCAACTTATCTTATGGTTGCAAATATATTAAGTTGTATGCTACATCAGCTTTTTCTTCCCATACTTGAGTAGTTTATCTGCATTTTAGGTTTGGCGAGACATTAAAAGTCGGGCATGCACCAAGGCTGCAAAATTAAGTCTTGCTAAAAAGCAAACTGGCAACCCACCAATAAACATTCCTCACCTAAATGAGCTAGAGAAGAGAATAGTATCTCTAGTTGGTGCTGAGTATACCATTGGCACTGACTGTCCTGATTCAATGCCAGAAAAAGAGGTAAGTTGTCATTATAATTACTAGATACAGAATACAGATCACTGACTTCGATATATATAAATAAGTTATGATATCCATGATGCGTACTAATGGTTAATATATTTTATGGCTAATGTTGTCATTATTTACAGGTACTCCAATGCCAGTTGGAAGCTGGTGAACCAATTCATCAAATAATAATTTTACCAGAAAGTGAGTTCATAAATATTAATACTAAAAGATATGTGGTCTTTGTTGATAGTTATTTTAACCACCTTCACTCATGAATTACAGCAAAACTATACTATATAAAACTGCCTTAATATTGTGAGTTGTTGTTTTAAAATAATTACTCATGATTAACAAAACATTGTTAACGTTACGAGATTACATGTTTCACTTTGTCCAAATAAAACTTCAGGTGACAATGTTGACGTGGTCGAGAATCTCTCGCTGATACCAGACCCAGAGATTGCAGCAGCATCATCACAAATATTACAAATAAGTAAGTTGGATTTCTCTGATCTTATTACACCTATAAACCTACCATTATTACACTAATATATTTAATAATTTCAGCAACCAATATGGGACCTACTCAACAGCAGATCCCAAAAGTAATGCCAGTTACAGCGATAACAGATACACCACATAGAAGTAAATTTTGTTTTATTAATCCTATTACATCTATAATTCTATACTCTATATCTTAATTTTAACCAATATTCTAAATCATTTCAGCAGCCAGTGGAAGTAGGGCAACTGGACGTACTGAACATCCAGTACAGCCTAGACGGAATAGAAGTAAGTTATTTACAAACATGTAATTACTTGAAAGTATGTAGTTTATCAGTCCATTGCTATTTCAGTATGCTCATCCTACAGGCTATTTGTTCTCCTGTAGATCTAATCTTATTTGCACTCTCCATAGCATGCTAAGCAACTCTCGATGCAGTTGGTGGAGAATGATGATTGCTGGAAGAGTCTTACAACCGGTATTGGACTATAATTTATCTTTGTATGTTCACAGATCTCAATCCTCGACGAAGTGTTGCTGAGCAACATCACTCAGCTAGAAGTGACTTTCTGGCAGTTGCAGAGTCAAATGCAGAATCAATGAAGGTAGGTATCAGTTTCCAGTAATTGAGGTAATATTAACATATTTATCCACAATTCATGACTGACAACACAGCTGAGCAGAGCTAGAAAGATCAATTTTTGAATATGTTACTTAGAAGATTTATAGTAATGGGATGAAAATGTTTTTTAATGAAAACTCTTAAAAACAAAAGGTTTCATTACAGGTGCTGGCAGCTGCAACTAAAATGCAAGCAGAAGCAGCCAAAATGCAGGCCGAGGCATCACTGTTGTTCGCACAGGCCACCGATAAAATAGCAGAAGCTTTATTAATTTTCGCTAAAAATAATAAAAACTAATTTTTATGTGCTATCTTTTATTTAAACAAAGGCCTTTACCCTGAAGGGGTCTGTTAGTATATAAGTATCTAGAAATAAGAAATGTTAAAATGAAACATGTAACAATTAATAAAGGCTCATTTAATATTATTATTATTAGAAATTAAGACATTTAATGGTTGAACATCCCACTTATGATATGCACTTTCTTAATTAGAGAAATAATTTCTGATGAGCCTTCCTCGTATGCGCTCTGCAACTGCTCGCCCAGTTACTCCTGCATCTATGTCTCTATCACCAATATCATAACTAACATTGCCCTCGTTGAGTTCCTCAGGTGTCTGTGGCTCATTTAGCTTGTACCTGATACGCATATTGTGCAGCACTGCACACGCATTCACAATTTGGCCAGCAATACATGGTTGGTACATTAACTGTCGTTGTCTAGACAAACATCTGAATGTACTTTTAAGTACTCCAAAGCATCTCTCCACAACATTTCTAGCTGAGCAGTGGCCATCAGTATATCTGTGCTCTGCTGTCCCAGGAGGTTGATTTTTAATTGGGGTCATGAGCCATGGCTCCAGAGGGTATCCATCGTCACCGAGTAACCATGCATGCCGGTCACCATTATCATAATGTCTCTTCATAGTGGAGCGCACAGGTGAATTTGCCCATATGTGAGCATCATGCCTAGCTCCTGGCCATCGGGCATTGATATTTAAAACCAATAAATCTGGATCACACACTGCTTGAACATTTAAAGAATGACCCTCATGGTGACCACTCACATAGGCTTCCTCATGTACTCTTGGTGCTATTATCTTCACATGTGTGCAGTCTATGGCTCCAATGGTATGTGGGAATGGTTGAGGCGTATTACTGAATTTTTGCTTTGCAGTTTGCCGTTCTCTTTGAGTCATCGGAAATTTAATATATTTTCTGAGCAAATGTCTGTTTATTGCAGAGGTCACTTGGCGTATTACACGACTGACAGATTTCTGGCTCATGGTGCTACCCCACTGTAGGCCAATAGGTAGCTGATAACATCCAGAGGCATAAAATCGAAGTGTTGTTAGTATCTACAGGAAAAAAAAATTAGGTTTAGCAAAAATTAACACTTACAAACGAAGCTAATGTTATCACATAGGTACATTTGATATAGGAAAACGAAAGGCAGTAACAATGAAAAATTATTTTCGAAGGTTTCATCAACTAATTCATTTTGCTCTCACTTGGGATTCCGTGGAAAGTCCGTAAGGCCGTTGTCTTTGAAGAGATGGTCGTAGTTCATCTACGAGCTCGTTGAACATCTCTTTTGAGACTCTATAGCGTCCGAGGAATTCGTTGTCTTCCAAAAGAAGCGGATTTTCGCTATTTCGCCGGTTTTTCGCGATTTGGCGTCGCCTCACCATTTCGTGACGATGTTCGAGTAGAACCAAATCCCACGCTAAATAAGCTTCCGCCATTATTATCTACTCCAATGATTGTTTTTTATTTTATTTCTTTAGTACACCAACCTCGAACAGGTCACTGAGCAATTTATTAGATTGCCACATCTTAAAATCTTGCAAGAGCCATAAACTTCTCACTATTCTCATCGTCATCGTTTCAATGACGTCATACAGGTTTTCGAGGTTCCTATTGTAATCGAGCTGTTCGAAACCCCCTAAGAGATCCGAAACGTCCATCGCAGAGGTGATTGGCACCACGTGCAACTCATTTTCAGTTAAGTCTGCTAACACTTGAACTAAACTACTCTTCCCCACAGTTCATTTTTACATTTAGGGCCAGGGCCTTCAATACGGGTAGCTGATTTCGTAGGATCAATAGATTTGTATCGATCGATCGTCTGTTTTTGTATAGCCTCTCATTGCTTTTTTGCAATTTAATATTACCAATTATTATATCTTTGCCGTCGACAGCAAACATAGGACGCTCTAAGCTCCTGGGGTATTCTGGGAGAAAGATTTCGTTATATGCCACGATCATTTTACTTTTATCTTGTTCCGTTCTCATTCTATTGACGTAGAGCATATCGACAAACGTTCCTGGGGGCCGATCATGACAGTTAAGAAAACTTCTAAGTTGTAAAGCAGTACCTATTAAGGAACGCTAATAATCGGTATCATGACCGTCTTACTTTACTCTTGTTTTACTCTTGCAATACTCCTGCTTAGTGAATGAATGATTTCAAAAATTCGTCGAAAATGACAAATGCCAAGCGTCAATTGTCATATTTTTAATCATATGAAACGTAAATAATTGTCAATTTAAAATTATAATTCTGATTTCTGTGTTAATTTTTGTTTACATTTTTACAGTAGGTACCTTTGCAGGTATAATATATTTACGTAGTACGTGGGTAATTAATATTTAAATTAGAAGAATGGGAAGTTGGCCGTTTTTTAAAATTATATTATTCATCATGTACTTACAGCTGATCGGCTTATCATTTATTAAAATAAAAGAACAACCCCGATGTTGCGAAAAGCTAGAACCGCTACTTGCGGACAAAATAATTTAATAAAAATAAATGGGTGAAAGCATCCAATATCTTGAACGCATAAGTTGACGGATAATACAAAAATTGATGAGGCTGGTGCAAAGATTAGAGGTATGTAATATGAAAACTTATCTTGCTTTAGTAGATATTTTAAGTTAAATTATGTTATATTTATTCTACGTTTTTTGGTTCATGAAACTTTTAAGTTAACTATAACTTAGTAATAACTTAGTTGAGTAAAGCCTTACCAATTACTATTTAACTTAAATAATAACTTTTATACTTTAAAAGAAACAATTTATTTGAACTTTGTTGTGGTATTAATATCAACATTTTTTCTTAACAGCAATCTACACATCTGTCAAGCTTTACCCCAGAAGCAACTGTGTCTACTTAGGAAATTGAAATGGAACAAATTGAACCTGGTTAATTTATTAATAGTGTTTTCAACAGAAGAAATGCTCCTCATCAGTAATAAAATAAAACAATATAAAAAATTAAAATATTCTTTATTCCTAGAACATATTTACAGTTTCAGTTATAAGTACTTAAAAACTAGGTTTTTAATCCTGGATATAGGCCTCCTCTAGATGATTCCAGTATTGTTTTTCCATGCCACCCCACAGGAAAGTTGTCATCCCATTTCTTAGTTTTGTCTAATAATAGCAACTTAGGTGAAGTCAATGCTGTGGTACTCCAAGTATATTAAATTTTTGGTAGAATCTGTAATAAGGAAATGCATACTAGTTAATATAAACTAGTTCTTGTCAGTCTCTTCTCTCTTATATGTGTAAGACTAACAAGAACTAGTTCAAAAATTATAACGAAATCACAACAAGTGAAGTGGATACTTGTAAAGTTAAATGGAAGGTTTTTAATAGTTTTTTTATACAGATTTTAGTCAGTCATTTAAATAATACATGGTACATATAATAGTTAAGAAATATATTAATAGAAAAAAGAACTATAAAAATTCAGAAGCCTTATACAATATAATAGAACTTCATAAAAACTACATAGTTAATAATTAAATTAAGTAGTAGACAGACCAAAAAAACCATGTAATAAAAAACATACCATAATTTAAAGATGTTTTATTTTATTACACTAGTTAGGCGATTATATTTATTTTGCAGTTCTAAATAGTTGAAACATTTTGTGACCAATTTAATAATGACGCTTACTGTGGATTATATGCAAAATAGGTGCATTGTAATCATAGAGTTGCAGAAATAAGCCTGTCTTTACTTATACTTACTGTGGATTATGAAACATTATACTACAGGCTATCGCCAGTAATCTTTTTATAGGACCCCCTGGCATAGCTAGTGCAATACAAACCTATAAAAGAAAATAGCATTTTAATGAGTTATAAGTAATA
Organism: Aporia crataegi; assembly: GCA_912999735.1. Classification (NCBI taxonomy): domain Eukaryota; kingdom Metazoa; phylum Arthropoda; class Insecta; order Lepidoptera; family Pieridae; genus Aporia; species Aporia crataegi. The sequence continues at coordinate 4,383,610 of OU538751.1, forward strand.
ACCTCTAAAAATCTGAATAGCAACATCATACATTTGAAAAAAATATATAGAATATTTACTTTAAGATTCCAGTCGTGTTGGGTTATACTTCATTAGAAGCCTTATTGCCTCCCACTCTTAGCCAGAATTTTTGTTCGAAATTCAGTTTTCAAAGAAATAAACGGATCGTAGATCTCAAAATTTAACATCTCTTTTTTCCTTCTGTATGGCTAAGTTTGTCAATTTCCACTTCCAGAAATTCAAAAATATCCATTGCACTCGCCGTCTGCAACATCAATTATTAATTTAATAAAGACATCTTCACACATTTTTACTATTTAAGTACACAAATACTATGGATACAGCTTCTATTACAATATGAGTATAATTATTAACACTTACTTTGAAAATATAAAAGAATTTTAGCTCAAATGCGGACTTAAAATTTTAATCAATACAAAACTTCTAACTAAGAGGTTTTGAAAAAGCAACTTTTTCAAAACCTCTTAGTTTGACAGATGAGCAGTTCGGCGAAACGTCAGAAGCGACGTCGTGATACCGATTTCATACTAAATGAATGAACGAATTCGATGTGACGTCACATAACTGCGTTACTCTTAACTTAGAATGTCATGATACGAAACAGCCAAAGCAGTCTTAATGCAGGACCTATTAAGGAATTCTTTCGATGTCATGATCGGCCCCCTGGTGCTAAGTCGCAGCCCGCGCTCTGCTCCTTTACGAGTGCCTCGCACCACCTTTGTATGTCACGCAGGTTCATCTCCCACGGTGCCCCTCTGTGGCTCCACGACTGTAATTCATTTATTTCGTGAGAAACTTTACAGTTGAATGTTACAATTCTTCGGCGGATATCTGCCGGTATTTCCGGGTACTGTGCGTCTACTATGTACATGAGGTCGTCTTTCGACAAGGTGTCGACGTAGACCTGAGTGAATCTGTTGAGGAACGAGACGGGCAACCCGCGTCAGAGCAAGAGCCCCGCCTTGTTTGAGAGGATTTTGGCAGGCGAATAGTTTCGTTTGTTCCTTTACTTTGAACGTCATTCCTAATTCCGGAATAAATATTTCGCCTCTGTGATCTAGACAAGCGTTAAGGCCTTCGAGGACGGGCTGCGGCGCCAAGTTGAGCTCGTCCAAGAGAATCCAGTCCCCATTCTGTAGAGCGTTCAGGAAAGCGCCTTCTTTAAACACGAAAGAACCATCTTCCGACGGAAGGTCCGTTCCAAACAGGTCCGTTATATCCTAAAAAAAAAAAAATCACATTACTTACGTTACAGTATTACTTTGTTATTCATCACTGAAATTTTTAACCGACTTCAAAAAAGGAGGAGGTTCTCAATTCGACGCGTCTTTTTATATTTGCTACCTCAGAACATTGGACTGGGTGAACCGATTTTGATGATTATTTTTTTGTTTGAAAGCAGGTGCTATCCATGAAGTCTCATCAAATTCTGTTTAGTAGAGTTAGAGTTACAATTTAAAGTCGTTTATTTATTTGTTTTTTGTCAAAACTATGTTTCCTACACATTCACGTTTCCATTGTCGGAAAGTAGGTTCTGCAAAGAAAACCGGCAAGAAACTCGATAGTTACATAATTTAAATGTATCTGTAAACAATAATTAAAAACATTAAACCTAACAATCTATTATCACGTTCACTATCTTTAAGTATGAATAGCTGTCGATCATAAATATGACTGTTCCTGTTATAAAATATCTATACGTACCGTTTGGTCGCTTAAGTTGATACGGACTACTTTATGACCGGAACTCTTCGCCAAGGCCTGCACCAGACTGGTCTTCCCCACGCCCGGGTTTCCTTCCAATAAAATAGCTTTATTCAGTTGAAGGCCTCTCAACAATCGTAACGTATTAGAAGCCGTCGTCGGCGCAGTAAATGTAAACATCTCTGTATCGTTTGGATTTCTATGTGACCCGATTTGAATGTAAAACGGATTCATGCCAAACTTTTTATTGTCGTATTCGGCCTTCAAGACACAGTTTTTATTCCTTAACCTGTTTCTTAAGATATCAGTTCTTTCATATCCGAGTATTTTTATTTGATTCAGAAGAAAACTTATAGCGTTGTTACGTAAAATATGCAAGGTTTCCGCATGTATATGTCCAGTGAGGGCCGTCCCGAAACAATCCAAGAATGTCATGCACGCACCGTGAACGTAGGCCTCGGCGGCGTCCAGCAAGTGCCTCTCTACGGTTACGTTGATAAAATTAACCCACGACAGTAAGTCTCGTATGCTAAAAGGAAACTTATTCGTTACTTCAGAACTTTTCAACCAATCAGTGAAGTTCAATATACAGCTTCCGATCCCCGAACTGCCGTCTTCTTGATTCGCTAACGCTATTCCCTTGGCGACACTCCTTTCCAGAACTTCCAACAAGTCTTCTCTGGAACTGACGTGATCGCACCAAATTTCTGTGAAGCGATTACGCAGAGCAGGTGAAAGTTCTTTCTTTCCAAAGTCTCCTCCGGGATTCATCGTTCCAATAAAGTGGAAGTTTTTCACAGCCGTTATAACTACAATATCGGAATTGTCGTCTGTGCCGCGTTCTGATAGCACAAGTTGTCTCTCGGGTTCGAGCAATGAGTTCATTCTCTCTAAGACACTATCATCTGCGAGAGAAATTTCATCGGCGAGGAACAAATCTCCGTTTTCCATAGCTTTTATTAAAGGACCGTCGACCCATTCGAACCGCTTCCCGTCGTTTTTATACCGGTGGACGGGTCTCAGGCCACCTAAGAAATCTGAACTTTCTGTGTGCATGTGACCATTGATGGAGAGTAAATTTCGACGGCTCAAAGCCGCTAAAACTTGACATATCGTCGTTTTCCCGCATCCGGTTTCTCCTACTAATAGAACCGGCTCGTCGAACGAGAACGCTTTGGCTATGAGAACGGCTAGCCTTCGCATATTGTAAGTCCAAACGACATGTGAAAACTCAGCCAACTGATTATTTAACAACATCTCCAAGATGGATTTCGTCACCGGGGATGTATTCTGATGCAAACTGAACAGATTTTTAGGAATTACTTTTCTTTTTATATGTTTCTCTATTACCTCTTCAATGATTCGCCTTTCGTCTTTTTGTCGCACCTTTCCCGCTAAGACAAGATAGCCTTCGTCGGCGATGTGTTGATCCCAGTCATAGAATTTATCGGCGGTCAGCACTTCTTTAGAGGCGCGTTTGTATCTCTGGCCCCATCAGAATTGATCTCTCAGAGTGTTGAAGCCGTCTTTCCCTTGCACGGCGGCGGAACCCCGCCTTCTGACCTGAAGCTCGGCCATCACCGCTATCATATTCTTGCTGTATGTCGGTGGAATGTGACATCATTGATGCAATATCGTCTCTAATTCGTTGCGTGGTATCTCGTCGAAATGCAGCGCCACGAATCTGTTTCTGAAGGCCCGCGAGAGCATTTTTCTACCACAGTATAAGCCAGGCGTATTTTGTGTAGCGAAAAGCATAAAATTTGGGTCAGCTTTTACGACTCCCTGCGTTTCGGGTATGAACAGCTCTCGATTATCGTCTAACACGCGATTGAGTGCTTCTAAAACGTCGCTGAGAGCCAGATTTAGTTCGTCCAGGATGATCCAGTAGCCTTTTCTCATCGCTTCCACGAGGACGCCCTCTTTAAACACTAGACTTCCGTTAGCGTCGGTCGCGTAAGATCCTATATACTCTTGTAGATCTGTATGTTCATGATTATTGATCCTCACGCAGTAGTTACCCGACGCTTTCGCGATATACGTGATGAGTGAGGTCTTCCCCACCGACGTGTCTCCCTGTAGTAACACCGGTAGTCGGCCGAGAGATATAATGCGAGCTATGTCGCGAAGGTTTTTCCTCACGGTGGAAGTCAAGATGTAACCTTCAGGGATATCGATATCTAACTTCCCTTGGGGGATCCAATGACCCTCGAATATTAAATAGTTCTGGTCTCGGAATCAAGAAGACGGCAGTTCGGGGAACGGAAGCTGTATATTGAACTTCACTGATTGGTTGAAAAGTTCTGAAGTAACGAATAAGTTTCCTTTTAGCATACGAGACTTACTGTCGTGGGTTAATTTTATCAACGTAACCGTAGAGAGGCACTTGCTGGACGCCGCCGAGGCCTACGTTCACGGTGCGTGCATGACATTCTTGGATTGTTTCGGGACGGCCCTCACTGGACATATACATGCGGAAACCTTGCATATTTTACGTAACAACGCTATAAGTTTTCTTCTGAATCAAATAAAAATACTCGGATATGAAAGAACTGATATCTTAAGAAACAGGTTAAGGAATAAAAACTGTGTCTTGAAGGCCGAATACGACAATAAAAAGTTTGGCATGAATCCGTTTTACATTCAAATCGGGTCACATAGAAATCCAAACGATACAGAGATGTTTACATTTACTGCGCCGACGACGGCTTCTAATACGTTACGATTGTTGAGAGGCCTTCAACTGAATAAAGCTATTTTATTGGAAGGAAACCCGGGCGTGGGGAAGACCAGTCTGGTGCAGGCCTTGGCGAAGAGTTCCGGTCATAAAGTAGTCCGTATCAACTTAAGCGACCAAAACGGTACGTATAGATATTTTATAACAGGAACAGTCATATTTATGATCGACAGCTATTCATACTTAAAGATAGTGAACGTGATAATAGATTGTTAGGTTTAATGTTTTTAATTATTGTTTACAGATACATTTAAATTATGTAACTATCGAGTTTCTTGCCGGTTTTCTTTGCAGAACCTACTTTCCGACAATGGAAACGTGAATGTGTAGGAAACATAGTTTTGACAAAAAACAAATAAATAAACGACTTTAAATTGTAACTCTAACTCTACTAAACAGAATTTGATGAGACTTCATGGATAGCACCTGCTTTCAAACAAAAAAATAATCATCAAAATCGGTTCACCCAGTCCAATGTTCTGAGGTAGCAAATATAAAAAGACGCGTCGAATTGAGAACCTCCTCCTTTTTTGAAGTCGGTTAAAAATTTCAGTGATGAATAACAAAGTAATACTGTAACGTAAGTAATGTGATTTTTTTTTTTTAGGATATAACGGACCTGTTTGGAACGGACCTTCCGTCGGAAGATGGTTCTTTCGTGTTTAAAGAAGGCGCTTTCCTGAACGCTCTACAGAATGGGGACTGGATTCTCTTGGACGAGCTCAACTTGGCGCCGCAGCCCGTCCTCGAAGGCCTTAACGCTTGTCTAGATCACAGAGAGAGCTTCTGCGGGAATACGCGGAGGCGAAGGAAACTTACGCTAAAGAAATCAAGCAGGCGTCGCTGAAAAGTTTTCAGGACTTCTGTAAAACACAAGAAAAGGACACCGTCTGGTCGGTCACTAATAGACTTATAAAGTGCAGCGCCCCCAACATCCCACCGGCCACGTTAAAAATACACAACAAATTTACCAGTGACGAAAATGAAACGGCGCAAGAGCTCTTAAATCACTTCTACCCTGACGACACTTTAGATTCCAATCAAACACACATAGACACCAGATCAAACATCGATCAACTCCCTGACGCCGAAAACGACCCCGGCTTCACCTCAAGTGAAATCATTGACATCGTCAGTGGCTTCAATCACAAAAAAGCACCAGGTCATGACAACCTCACTAGTGATATTTGCACTTTAGTCACACAACAGTACCTGGAATTGATTACAGATATTATGAACCGCTGCCTTGATCTTGCCTACTTCCCGACCACCTGGAAGGTGGTCGCATCATCCCCAAGGCAAACAAAAGTTCACATACTGACCTCAGTTCTTTCCGCCCGATCGGGCTCATCACCGTATGGGGGAAAACGTTGGAAAAAATATTCACACAAAGATTAATCTACAAGGCTCAGAGGGAGGGCTTGCTTAGTCACAGGCAGTTCGGCTTCACGGAGCAAACCGGGACTACGCAAGCCATTCTCGACCTAATCAATAGAGTTAAAATGCCAAAGAACAAAAACTACTGTCCACAGTAGTGTCACTCGATATCAAGGCGGCATTTGACAACGCCTGGTGGCCCGCCATCCTTAGCGGCCTACGGGATGTCAAATGCCCTCTCAATATATATAAACTCATTAAAAATTATTAATCCAATAGACTAGTTAAATTAACCGTAGCAGGGGCAAACCGCGGAAAAAACCAGTCAAAAGAATGTCCATATTCTGGGAAATACACAATTTCTAACCATAGACACCAGAGAAGCATATCAAGCAACCATAGACTAAGGTCGAGAAGAGAAAACCCCATAGACTATAACCATAGAGTAAACAATTCGAGGATGTTCAATTTTAGCCTTAGAAATATATCGGATTTGCCGATAATGAGGAGTAGAAGGCAGTCAAATGACGAAATAAGCTGTATTAACAGTGTATAAAACAAGCTAGAAGTTGGTTGTAATACCGCAAAGAATATGGAGTTTTATTCGACTTGTGATAATAAAGACATGGTTACAGGTACGATATATCCTTTTTCATTATTCTAATCATTATAAAGCTGAAAGTGAAGCTAGAAAAATTATTAAATTATTATATATTGGCATTTTTTCGTGAGTCTCGGCCAGTATATTCAATCATACTCTAATTAAAAACGTTACATTTTTTTGTTTTGTAAATAGCATGTCAATTACATTTTCATAGCGTATACGTGCCACCGTGGTTGGTACGAAAACGGCGCATCGTTCGTAGTAACGACGCCCGTAACGCGCGATAGCACGGCAGCGAGGCGGTATTGTTTTGTGTCTCGGGATGCGTGGGACGGAATGCTCTCAGTGGGCCAGAGCGCTACCAACTGCGAGCGTGGGGTTGAACCAGAGCCTTTGCTATTCGACGCCTTATTTACTGGTCAGTTTCAGCTATTTTATCTTAGCATTATATTTTTAAGGGTTTTACAGTGTGTTGCACATGCGTGTTTGTTATTTGATAACTTCAACATTACCGATTTTCAGGAATGTGTTACATAATAACGACATAACAGAAATATATTGGGGGCAAACATTTCTGATTCAGACATTTCCCTATATCTGGTTGACACGCTTATTTAATATGAAACAGCATGATAGTAAAAATTATATTACATATTGTCAGAAAAAGGACAGGAAGGACGCGTATGCAGTCTATATTCGTAGCGTAAAACACCTATTCTTATCTGACTAAGTACTTCTCCAAGATCCAAAGTCCAGGACTTAGGAGAAGCGGGCTTAGGCTCTCAAGTTTATTTCTCGACATCCACTAACGCTGAATTTGTATGAAAATTATATAAGTCATGTTGATATGAAAACGACACCAAACGTCATTTTCGTATAACTTTCTAGCATTAGTGGGAGTCGAGAAATAAGCGCGAACGGATGTGCCGTTAATGTCGATGATTGGTGTTTTTTTACGGAAATGGAGTAGTTTCAAATGTTTTGACATTCCAATTCACCAAGATACATTAAATAAAGTCGATTACATATTGTCTAAATTACGTTACAATTTTTACAGTTTATCTTTTTTTTTTTGTCGAATAGGAAATCATTAGAAGCTGAATTCAAATGAATGTCACACTTTATTGTGATTATGTAAAATGCTTTAAGACCATGATAAGCTTTTGTTTGCGGAAGATACCTTCCGAGATCAGTAACATAGCATAAAATAGAGAAATACGGCTCTATCAATAAGTTGGTTAAGACGCCATCTGATGGCAAAATATTATATCTCTAAAACTTCGTAATTTGTTACAAAAAGGAAAATGCTTTTCCTTCATCAAGCAATACTAATTTAAGTATTTAAGTAAAATGTTTTAGATATAAATTTTTGCTAGATAAGTGAAAACGAATACTCAATTTGAGATATTATGTATAGTTTAGATAAAATAACGTAGGTATAAATTCGCGACAGCAATAATAATATATTTGTATTAAAAGCTATTAAGCGTTAAATTTTTAATAGCGATTAGGTAGAAAGTTGTGAATATTTGAGCTAGTGTTGTTATTTTTTATGTGTAAGAGATTATTTCCAGGAAACAACACCACGAACCGGCAATTCTTGTTTGTCGGTTATTTCTGGAATAAGTTGTTTCCAGTGTGTGATATAGATACGGTAATTATTAAGGTTATAGACGTCAGCTGCATGATTAATAAATAAAAGTGCAAAACACAATTGATTTTTATTTGAACCCCTTATCAAAGTAATACATAAAAAGGTTAAAATATCCTACATTCTATGAATAGAAATATTGTTCTTAGTCTTTACTACTATACCTAACTTACAAGCTACCTCAAAAAATATACATTGAATTTCGAAAAATAGCGCCATGGCACTCTGTGGAATGTATATACATACTATTAAATATTTTTATTATTTATAGACGAATTGTTCCAAAATCTGTTAAATTATTGTTATTTTTAAATATATTATGATAACTTACTGCTTGTAAAATATTTTAACATTAAAGATAATACAATTTTTCTTAAAAAAATTATTTCATATCTATGTAACTATTGTGCTTTCCATCTTAACTTTCCATGATAAGGATTCAGCTAGTTGAATTTTATGAGTATTTCTGAATAGAACTACAGTGTTGCCAATGTATTTAATTTTATAATCTGTACAGAACAGGTTGTCTCAAGGTTAGTATTGAGTACTTTATCCTTTCATATGCATAGTAGGTACAAGGTTCATAGATTTTTATTTGATCCAAAAAACAAGCAGATCTGTAGTTTTAATTTCAAAACTGATGACTATGAAGATGAGCAGTCTCGTCTGCTCAATATACCTCCAAAAAAATTGAAAAAAGATGATGAGTATGTATTTTATCTGCTAGTCAAAATGATTGAATTCATTTTTTATAGCAAGTACCTAGCACTAAATTTTGTCCTATTTCTTCATGCAATACGAATGACTGATATAAAAAAATAGTCAAAGTTAAATTTTTCAAATCACATAATGATACTTGTATTCTAGGCTATAAATTTTTTTTATACATTTTCAGCAATTCCCTGACTGAACTTTCCATCAACCTGACTGAAACTGCCGGATGTTCACAAAGAACTGCTAGAACTCTGAAAAAGGAGCGAAGAGAATCCTCCAATGTCAGAATGTAAATTGATAATATAATAATAGTTCACATTTTTTTTGTTGATTTAATACTCAAGATTTAAACAAAGTGTTTATGTTAAAATGAAAAACTTAAAAAATATTCTTGGAAACTGGAAATCTCTTTCAGAAAAGTTCTCTATTCCTTCATAACTTCCTCATTGCAATATAAAAGAAGATCATTATATGTTTGATAATTGCTTTTTTCGAGAATATTTCACATTCTTGATTAAATCAAGAATGTATGTTCTATTATAATATTTTTAAAACTCATGAAAGCAATATAATTGAATTTGTACAGTTTTTAATCAAGGCATATATTCGAACTCCGGTAGATAGTTGTTCAAACGGCCCGTCTGGGTGACGTATTGCCGCGCTCTAATATGATTGGCTAAGAGTTAGGAGACAACCTGTTCTCTATACTAACCTAGTAGTAGGTACCTTTACACAGCATTACTACAGAGTATAGACAACAATGTTGCCAGAGAATCTGTAGTTAACGAACATTTTGTAACTTTAGTAATCAGTCCTTTTGCAATAAAATTATTCCTAATTTTTTTCAATCTCAACTAATTCCAATCACAGAGTAATATTTTTTCTGTGTTTAGTAAAAAAATCTGAATTAAACTTAAAGTATTTTTATTAGAAAAATTATTTGTAAATAGGTATATTATTTATTTGATTTTTTGTAGTATTTTGTTTTCAATCAATATTTTTTAAATATATTTAGTAGCTATATTATATGTGTGTAGAATAATTTCTAAATATTAATAATTTTCAACAATGGTTGCATATTATGTAATTTTTAATTTTTTTAAACATCTGTCACCACTACTTTAGACATGGAGGTTAGAGGTAACGAGAAATACCGCTACGTACTAAAGCATTAACCCGTCTGTTCATGAAAATTTTTAAAATTTATAATTCATTGATATGAATCTGCGAAGTTAGCTGTTGTTTATGAGTATGTACTATATATAAGTATATGAAATTAGTAATTAAATTGAGACATATTAGCGATCGGAGCGCTCCACTTAGTTTGTTCATTTTTCTGGTACACTACTTTCTACAGCGATCGTTTTCCTTCCCTCTAACCTCCTTGACTTTATAAATATGCACAGAACACACGCTACGTACTCTATTCTGGTCATGTGACATACGATGTGTCAAGTGTCATTACGTCAATTGTCAATTTGTCATATATGAGCTGTGGACTGTGGTAAGCGGTCTGCGCCTTGCGGTATATCTACGAATGAAATTGAATTTTGAAATGCATGGTTTGGTTTGGTTTTGTACGCGCGTCGAGTCTGTGTCGACAGTCAATAAAACTGGTTGATATTTTTTATTAGTATAACATAGAACAGTTCCATTTAAATAATCAAACCTCTCTATGAACATTATAAATTTGGATGCGTCTTAGCTATGTGAAAGTGGCAGCAGTTTAATAAAACCCAGTTCTTTTTGTGAGAATAACAATGCTATTTCGCATAGTTTCAAGTACCGCCACATAAATATTGTGATGCTGTCGTTAATATGTGCAATCGAAAATCATTATGTTCGAAGTGGGATAAACTGTACGAGTTGTTGATTACCTGTTAGAATGCAAGACGAGTGTTCGGAGGAAACGAGGAGTAACTTCGAGCGGCGGCGGCCTACGAAGGTATTGAAGATAGCTGAGAGTTTTACCAACTTGGATGAGACTGCTAAAGCAGGCCGGTTTGTACGGGGGCCGTATTCGAAAATCGGGAGACGGTTTCAGGAGAATGGGACGTGCAGCAAGCGTGGGTGTTGTGATGATTGTGCGGAGTCAAGTGGTAGTGATGGTGAAAGACTTGGTGATCGAAGAGTGACGGGCTCCTCTTGCACAGCCTTACGAACTGCTGTTGCGGCTCTTTACCCATTTGACGACTTCATATTGGAGAAAATTGGAGCAGGATTTTTCTCTGAAGTTTTCAAAGTAAGTCCTTATTTAATTTCATGATAAGTAAAGTCTAGTTACTAGTACATATCTAAATGTAGAATGACAATAAAAATTACTTTGCAAAATTTTAATTATCAGGGTTACATGTTTTTATCAATATTTTCTAAAACAATCTTTCATCTGTGGCTATATTCTTAGTTGGTCTCAAATCTGTCTAAAATTATATTATAAGATGTATAAAATAAATCTTGACTCTTAAAAAAAATTCGTAAATTGATTTAATTTTTAAACAAAATCTTAATTCTCCTCTCTATACGTAGATACTTAGTAGATATCAAATTAGTGTACTTAATTTCATTTATGCATAAATATAAAGATATTATTTTGCCTAAAATTTTTCACAAATAGCAAATTTAACCATAAATTGCAATAGCGGAGAACTATATATACCTTCTTGTGGCATATAACATGAGGTAGATTAAGTGTCAAGTTCACTTTACAAATTTTAATTGTTGTCTTTAACCTTGTTAATGACCTTGTTCATGGAAAATTGCCTTTAGTAAGAGACAAATTATTCACATAATTATTTGAATATTAATTTAAAAAAGCTGAATTTAATAAGACTTGATACTATTTAATATATATTTTATAAAATAATGTTAAATGTTTTCTATGCGATGGTAAATTTACTTGTTTTGATGACCTATCTATGGCTACACTATCAATAAGTACATTGTGGGCATCATATTAAATTGCATTGCATTGTAAATTTCATAAAATTGACATTGACACAAAGTTAATATGTAAACAAAAAGAGAGATGGCTGACTTTTGAAAAAAAAAGTGCTTTTTACACAAAAATTCTTTCTCATGTAAAACAAACCAATAAAAAGTGATAGTTTTGTTGACATTCTTAAAATATTTATAATGTTACAAATCAGTTGTTAATACAGGTGAATTTAGAATAAAAATATAGCCTTGCATACTTTAATGCTGATAAAATATTATTATGATTTTTTATTATTACATTAAGGCCTTATTTTGTAACTTTAAACAAAATCTCAGCTTATTAAAATTATTATGATACCTTAAGATATTTACTAGTTTTCTAGCATAGCTAAGAAAGAACATTATTATTCTTCTAAATATAGATTCTAGACTATCTTCTCAATTCAATAGAATAATTTTAATATTTAAAGATTATGTAATTTTACGCGTTTATCTTCAATAACAGGCAATCGAAAAACCTCAATAAAAATACATATATAAAAACTATTAAAAAAAAATACGCGTCGAATTTATAACCTCCTTTTTGGCTTTTTTGAAGATCGGAAGTACCTACTCAGTTGTTATTTTTAAGCTTAAAATATGATAACATTGAATTCATAATTTGACGAACTTCACTATATCCCGGCTAGCTCAGCCGGTAGAGCATGAGACTCTTAATCTCAGGGTCGTGGGTTCGAGCCCCACGTTGGGCGCTAAATTTTTTAATTTCTTTCTATTGCAAATTTATATAAATTACATAATTTTGTTTTCATGCAAGTTTTATTATTCTCATTCGTAATTTTACTAATATATCGAAAGCTAAAAGCTATCGAAGCGTTTGTATTCAAAACTAGCAACGTATTTAATATACGAATTTTGTAACATTTACTCTTATGTAAGGTAGTCACGGTTAACTTAAGTAAATCAAATTTCGTTTTATAGTTTTGATTTGATAGATCTATCTCGCAAAACTATAAAATGAACTGTAATTTAGTACTCTAATACCTACCAAACTTCATTCATTAATTTTAGAATTATCAATACACTATACAAATGGAAAATACTCTCTATTAAATTATAATATTTAACAAGAATAGTCACGAACTTATATAAAACAATTCCGGAAGCGTTTATTTATGTCAACAAAGGCTATTTCTGAGGTTCAAGGCGGAAAGGAAGCTATTTCGACTTACAGGATATTGCCTTCGATCTAAGCACAAGGTTTTTATGACTAACACACGCGGGACATTAACACACAATACACTTCGTTTGGTATCACTAATATTTAAAAAATGCATAGAAACGCACATTACTGACACGAGGAATAGAAAAATTAAAAAAATAAATTAAAAAAATAAATAAAATAAATAAAAAAAAAATTCAAAAAACACAAAATAAATAAATAATAAAAATAAAAAAATATATATAATATAAATTTTCAAACATAATGCTTAGCTTTCACCCTTAAGTCGATGAACAGATTAAATAAATTTTGTTAAATAGATAAACAGATTGATTTGCTCTTGCTAAAGCTCTAGCTAAGTGTGAATTCCCGTAACCCCTAGTGGAATATGGGGCAGATACATTTCTGTATCTGTTTAACTGATCATTTTCTTTACAGGCAAGTAGGTGAACAGCCTTCTTTGTCTACCCAACCGAAATACTCTTGTGTTCCCCAAGGATTCGAATCCAGGACCTCCGGCGCAACACGCAGACGCGTGAACCACAACAAAATTGCCAACATCAAATGTCTCAACCTCGACACCGCGTTTCGTTAATCCAACAACAATAATTTCAAAATTCTTAGATAATAATTTTAATTATAATTGCTTTTCATATTAAAAGATATTCTGTTGATTGTGGTTGCTAAATTAATTTACCGTAATTTTAGGCAGTAAAATGTAATTTTTATAAATTTTTAAATAAATTTAAGTTTGTTTGCACCATTAATAGTACAGACACAGGTCTTATACCTGTACATACATACATGAAAACATGGCTTCAATAAATTTAATATTAATTAATAAAATTTATTTAGCAGTAATAATTTTAATTAGTAATAATAAATTAATACAATACAATTCAAATTTATTTTATTCAAGTTTTATATAAGATAAAAACAATATTTGTGGTATCATAGCTCCAATCGACATATTTCAAGAAGAAAGGGCAATAAGCAATAAGCTGCGAACTATTGCGCATGAGTGGTTTTTTGTCAACACTAAACGAGCACCACTAGTTTAGAATTCAATGCGTCGTTTATATTCTGTTACTTAAGGTTGTGAGCCAATAAAAGCTACAAAAAGCATGTAACAGAGTTTGTACATCAAAATCACCATCACTCACGACTTTTTTTAGAACTTTTAAAAGGAAACTTCCGTCATACATGATTTTTGTGTAATTTTAACCATTTACGTAGCGCACGTAACGAAAGTTCTCAAAAGGAATTTTGAAAAAAAAAACATATAAAATAATATGAAATATCGCTACAACGAGTATGCAAACTTTATCCGTAAAAGTTTTATTGCGTTTAAGGTGAGCTTTTAAAACCAACTTAACGCCGTAAGCTCAAGCAAACATATTGTAACACGTACCGGCAACTTTGTTAGCTTTATTACGTTTTTAAAATAACAAGTAATAAATTAATTTTAAACAAAAAAATAAAACCGACCTCAAAACGCACTGAAAAGTAAAAAATAAATTTTGTATTATAAATGAACTTACTATAAATAAAAGACGTAAATAGTGTTGATAAATAAAATTCATCTAAAATTCTACAAGGGCATAAAACTTTCATGTTGTTTTTTGAAAGGCGGTGCCAAATATATAAATAAAGACTGAATGAATATTCCTGGACTTTAATAAAAAAAATAATTGAATGGCTTGGCCCTGGCTTTTGAGATACGCGACAACACATCTTCATCAGTTCCACCAGACTCGGACACGGCGCTACCAAGGTACATGGACGCGTTCTACCGGCTCTGTTCCTATCAATAGCGGCGATGGGTTTCTTACTCCTGCAGTCTCGACATGGATAGCGATCGCATAACAAGCGATTTCGGTTGTTAAGCGTTATCGATCTAACATTATCGATTTTTGGTAGTCTCTACCATCACAAATATAGACCGAAATCGCAACCGTATCGAATACAACTGTCAACTGGGTCAGTCTGGCCAAATTAGAAACTCAACCATTTTTGGCCACTAGGAGATTTAATGGACTGCAAGGCAGAGATAATTTTGAGTCGGGGTGGAAAGAGATCACTGTAGAGCTAAATAGCCTTCTTAACGGTTCTATAAAAACTCCAGACCAGTGGATGACGGTAAAGTTCCTATTTAGTTATTTTACATACACCAACTTATCTTATGGTTGCAAATATATTAAGTTGTATGCTACATCAGCTTTTTCTTCCCATACTTGAGTAGTTTATCTGCATTTTAGGTTTGGCGAGACATTAAAAGTCGGGCATGCACCAAGGCTGCAAAATAAAGTGAGTTCATAAATATTAATACTAAAAGATATGTGGTCTTTGTTGATAGTTATTTTAACCACCTTCACTCATGAATTACAGCAAAACTATACTATATAAAACTGCCTTAATATTGTGAGTTGTTGTTTTAAAATAATTACTAATGATTAACAAAACATTGTTAACGTTACGAGATTACATGTTTCACTTTGTCCAAATAAAAGTTCAGGTGACAATGTTGACGTGGTCGAGAATCTCTCGCTGATACCAGACCCAGAGATTGCAGCAGCATCATCTCAAATATTACAAATAAGTAAGTTGGATTTCTCTGATCTTATTACACCTATAAACCTACCATTATTACACTAATATATTTAATAATTTCAGCAACCAATATGGGACCTACTCAACAGCAGATCCCAAAAGTAATGCCAGTTACAGCGATAACAGATACACCACATAGAAGTAAATTTTGTTTTATTAATCCTATTACATCTATAATTCTATACTCTATATCTTAATTTTAACCAATATTCTAAATCATTTCAGCAGCCAGTGGAAGTAGGGCAACTGGACGTACTGAACATCCAGTACAGCCTAGACGGAATAGGAGTAAGTTATTTACAAACATGTAATTACTTAAAAGTATGTAGTTTATCAGTCCATTGCTATTTCAGTATGCTCATCCTACAGGCTATTTGTTCTCCTGTAGATTTATTTTTTCTAATCTTATTTGCACTCCATAGCATGCTAAGCAACTCTCGATGCAGTTGGTGGAGAATGATGATTGCTGGAAGAGTCTTACAACCGGTATTGGACTATAATTTATCTTTGTATGTTCACAGATCTCAATCCTCGACGAAGTGTTGCTGAGCAACATCACTCAGCTAGAAGTGACTTTCTGGCAGTTGCAGAGTCAAATACAGAATCAATGAAGGTATGTATCAAAGTTTCCAGTAATTGAGGTAATATTAACATATTTATCCACAATTCATGACTGACAACACAGCTGAGCAGAGCTAGAAAGATCAATTTGGGAATATGTTACTTAGAAGATTTATAGTAATGGGATGAAAATGTTTTTTAATGAAAACTCTTAAAAACAAAAGGTTTCATTACAGGTGCTGGCAGCTGCAACTAAAATGCAAGCAGAAGCAGCCAAAATGCAGGCCGAGGCATCACTGTTGTTCGCACAGGCCACTGATAAAATAGCAGAAGCTTTATTAATTTTTACTAAAAATAATAAAAACTAATTTTTATGTGCTATCTTTTATTTAAACAAAGGCCTTTACCCTGAAGGGGTCTGTTAGTATATAAGTATCTAGAAATAAGAAATGTTAAAATGAAACATGTAACAATTGATAAAGGCTCATTTAATATTATTATTATTAGAAATTAAGACATTTAATGGTTGAACATCCCACTTATGATATGCACCAACTTTTCCTTTAACGCGTAATTATGTTATTTTAAAATCTATTCAATAATATATACGATAGCGTCCGTAACAATCACTTATCGGGCTGTAAAATTTGGTCGCAACGATAATCTCAGAAATCGTAAAGTTGACAGTTGTATTCGATACGGTTGCGATTTCGGTCGATATTTGTGATGGTAGAGACTACCAAAAATCGATAATGTTAGATCGATAACGCTTAACAACCGAAATCGCTTGTTATGCGATCGCTATCCATGTCGAGACTGCAGGGACTGCAGTCTCGACATGGATAGCGATCCGATCGTAAGGTAACGATCGTACAAATATAACGAAACAATTCGCTTGCCATACCGATGTCTACATCGAATGCAAGTCTCTACTGTCTTAAATTCGTGCAAAATCGTAACCAGCGACGTCGCTAGATTACGAAAAACTCTATTCATAGACCGTATATTTAAATGGAAAAATGATGCCTACTAAAAAAAAATCCCCGAATTTATGGAAAAAAAGTAAAGGTAAGTTTATTGACTCAGATATTTCATATTTAATATTACTCATAAACTATATAAAACAATGATTCAAACAGTGTTTCACATTGAAATTGTCTTATTTCTTTTGAAATACAAAATACCAAGCGATTATGTCATTACTTAGAGGAATATTGAAGTTTTTTCATTGCAACACTGAATTGCTGTCAATTCATGTCAAACAAACTTGAATATTGTGTGTGCCGCGTGGTATTTGTTTATTTCTGTTTACTATTTAGTTTAGTATTTCATATTTTATATTTTAGTGTTTAGTATTTCTTTATAATTTACAAAATATTATGGAGGATAATGACTCCGATACGCAGCAGTCTTCACTGCACCTTCCGGGATGCTCTCAACCCACGTGCAGTGCAGGCAATAAGTAAGTGTACAACATCTATTGCTATTCTCGCATTTAATTTATCATAATATTTATCTTGTAAGTACATCTCATTACATTTGAAACAATATTTTAGGCGTAAACGTTCATCAAAAGCAACAAGCAACCAAATACAAGCGTTGCTGGCCAAATTAGAAACTCAACCATTTTTGGCCACTAGGAGGTTTAATGGACTGCAAGGCAGAGATAATTTTGAGTCGGGGTGGAAAGAGATCACTGTAGAGCTAAATAGCCTTCTTAACGGTTCTATAAAAACTCCAGACCAGTGGATGACGGTAAAGTTCCTATTTAATTATTTTACATACACCAACTTATCTTATGGTTGCAAATATATTAAGTTGTATGCTACATCAGCTTTTTCTTCCCATACTTGAGTAGTTTATCTGCATTTTAGGTTTGGCGAGACATTAAAAGTCGGGCATGCACCAAGGCTGCAAAATTAAGTCTTGCTAAAAAGCAAACTGGCAACCCACCATTAAATATTCCTCACCTAAATGAGCTAGAGAAGAGAATAGTATCTCTAGTTGGTGCTGAGTATACCATTGGCACTGACTGTCCTGATTCAATGCCAGAAAAAGAGGTAAGTTGTCATTATAATTACTAGATACAGAATACAGATCACTGACTTCGATATATATAAATAAGTTATGATATCCATGATGCATACTAATGGTTAATATATTTTATGGCTAATGTTGTCATTATTTACAGGTACTCCAATGCCAGTTGGAAGCTGGTGAACCAATTCATCAAATAATAATTTTACCAGAAAGTGAGTTCATAAATATTAATACTAAAAGATATGTGGTCTTTGTTGATAGTTATTTTAACCACCTTCACTCATGAATTACAGCAAAACTATACTATATAAAACTGCCTTAATATTGTGAGTTGTTGTTTTAAAATAATTACTCATGATTAACAAAACATTGTTAACGTTACGAAATTACATGTTTCACTTTGTCCAAATAAAACTTCAGGTGACAATGTTGACGTGGTCGAGAATCTCTCGCTGATACCAGACCCAGAGATTGCAGCAGCATCATCACAAATATTACAAATAAGTAAGTTGGATTTCTCTGATCTTATTACACCTATAAACCTACCATTATTACACTAATATATTTAATAATTTCAGCAACCAATATGGGACCTACTCAACAGCAGATCCCAAAAGTAATGCCAGTTACAGCGATAACAGATACACCACATAGAAGTAAATTTTGTTTTATTAATCCTATTACATCTATAATTCTATACTCTATATCTTAATTTTAACCAATATTCTAAATCATTTCAGCAGCCAGTGGAAGTAGGGCAACTGGACGTACTGAACATCCAGTACAGCCTAGACGGAATAGGAGTAAGTTATTTACAAACATGTAATTACTTGAAAGTATGTAGTTTATCAGTCCATTGCTATTTCAGTATGCTCATCCTACAGGCTATTTGTTCTCCTGTAGATTTATTTTTTCTAATCTTATTTGCACTCCATAGCATGCTAAGCAACTCTCGATGCAGTTGGTGGAGAATGATGATTGCTGGAAGAGTCTTACAACCGGTATTGGACTATAATTTATCTTTGTATGTTCACAGATCTCAATCCTCGACGAAGTGTTGCTGAGCAACATCACTCAGCTAGAAGTGACTTTCTGGCAGTTGCAGAGTCAAATGCAGAATCAATGAAGGTATGTATCAAAGTTTCCAGTAATTGAGGTAATATTAACATATTTATCCACAATTCATGACTGACAACACAGCTGAGCAGAGCTAGAAAGATCAATTTGGGAATATGTTACTTAGAAGATTTATAGTAATGGGATGAAAATGTTTTTTAATGAAAACTCTTAAAAACAAAAGGTTTCATTACAGGTGCTGGCAGCTGCAACTAAAATGCAAGCAGAAGCAGCCAAAATGCAGGCCGAGGCATCACTGTTGTTCGCACAGGCCACCGATAAAATAGCAGAAGCTTTATTAGTTTTTACTAAAAATAATAAAAACTAATTTTTATGTGCTATCTTTTATTTAAACAAAGGCCTTTACCCTGAAGGGGTCTGTTAGTATATAAGTATCTAGAAATAAGAAATGTTAAAATGAAACATGTAACAATTAATAAAGGCTCATTTAATATTATTATTATTAGAAATTAAGACATTTAATGGTTGAACATCCCACTTATGATATGCACTTTCTTAATTAGAGAAATAATTTCTGATGAGTCTTCCTCGTATGCGCTCTGCAACTGCTCGCCCAGTTACTCCTGCATCTATGTCTCTATCACCAATATCATAACTAACATTGCCCTCGTTGAGTTCCTCAGGTGCCTGTGGCTCATTTAGCTTGTACCTGATACGCATATTGTGCAGCACTGCACACGCATTCACAATTTGGCCAGCAATACATGGTTGGTACATTAACTGTCGTTGTCTAGACAAACATCAGAATGTACTTTTAAGTACTCCAAAGCATCTCTCCACAACATTTCTAGCTGAGCAGTGGCCATCAGTATATCTGTGCTCTGCTGTCCCAGGAGGTTGATTTTTAATTGGGGTCATGAGCCATGGCTCCAGAGGGTATCCATCGT
Source organism: Aporia crataegi (assembly GCA_912999735.1). Classification (NCBI taxonomy): domain Eukaryota; kingdom Metazoa; phylum Arthropoda; class Insecta; order Lepidoptera; family Pieridae; genus Aporia; species Aporia crataegi. The sequence goes on from OU538751.1 coordinate 4,403,809, forward strand.
CACCGAGTAACCATGCATGCCGGTCACCATTATCATAATGTCTCTTCATAGTGGAGCGCACAGGTGAATTTGCCCATATGTGAGCATCATGCCTAGCTCCTGGCCATCGGGCATTGATATTTAAAACCAATAAATCTGGATCACACACTGCTTGAACATTTAAAGAATGACCCTCATGGTGACCACTCACATAGGCTTCCTCATGTACTCTTGGTGCTATTATCTTCACATGTGTGCAGTCTATGGCTCCAATGGTATGTGGGAATGGTTGAGGCGTATTACTGAATTTTTGCTTTGCAGTTTGCCGTTCTCTTTGAGTCATCGGAAATTTAATATATTTTCTGAGCAAATGTCTGTTTATTGCAGAGGTCACTTGGCGTATTACACGACTGACAGATTTCTGGCTCATGGTGCTACCCCACTGTAGGCCAATAGGTAGCTGATAACATCCAGAGGCATAAAATCGAAGTGTTGTTAGTATCTACAGGAAAAAAAAATTAGGTTTAGCAAAAATTAACACTTACAAACGAAGCTAATGTTATCACATAGGTACATTTGATATAGGAAAACGAAAGGCAGTAACAATGAAAAATTATTTTCGAAGGTTTCATCAACTAATTCATTTTGCTCTCACTTGGGATTCCGTGGAAAGTCCGTAAGGCCGTTGTCTTTGAAGAGATGGTCGTAGTTCATCTACGAGCTCGTTGAACATCTCTTTTGAGACTCTATAGCGTCCGAGGAATTCGTTGTCTTCCAAAAGAAGCGGATTTTCGCTATTTCGCCGGTTTTTCGCGATTTGGCGTCGCCTCACCATTTCGTGACGATGTTCGAGTAGAACCAAATCCCACGCTAAATAAGCTTCCGCCATTATCTCCAATGATTGTTTTTTATTTTATTTCTTTAGTACACCAACTTTTCCTTTAACGCGTAATTATGTTATTTTAAAATCTATTCAATAATATATACGATAGCGTCCGTAACAATCACTTATCGGGCTGTAAAATTTGGTCGCAACGATAATCTCAGAAATCGTAAAGTTGACAGTTGTATTCGATACGGTTGCGATTTCGGTCGATATTTGTGATGGTAGAGACTACCAAAAATCGATAATGTTAGATCGATAACGCTTAACAACCGAAATCGCTTGTTATGCGATCGCTATCCATGTCGAGACTGCAGGGACTGCAGTCTCGACATGGATAGCGATCCGATCGTAAGGTAACGATCGTACAAATATAACGAAACAATTCGCTTGCCATACCGATGTCTACATCGAATGCAAGTCTCTACTGTCTTAAATTCGTGCAAAATCGTAACCAGCGACGTCGCTAGATTACGAAAAACTCTATTCATAGACCGTATATTTAAATGGAAAAATGATGCCTACTAAAAAAAAATCCCCGAATTTATGGAAAAAAAGTAAAGGTAAGTTTATTGACTCAGATATTTCATATTTAATATTACTCATAAACTATATAAAACAATGATTCAAACAGTGTTTCACATTGAAATTGTCTTATTTCTTTTGAAATACAAAATACCAAGCGATTATGTCATTACTTAGAGGAATATTGAAGTTTTTTCATTGCAACACTGAATTGCTGTCAATTCATGTCAAACAAACTTGAATATTGTGTGTGCCGCGTGGTATTTGTTTATTTCTGTTTACTATTTAGTTTAGTATTTCATATTTTATATTTTAGTGTTTAGTATTTCTTTATAATTTACAAAATATTATGGAGGATAATGACTCCGATACGCAGCAGTCTTCACTGCACCTTCCGGGATGCTCTCAACCCACGTGCAGTGCAGGCAATAAGTAAGTGTACAACATCTATTGCTATTCTCGCATTTAATTTATCATAATATTTATCTTGTAAGTACATCTCATTACATTTGAAACAATATTTTAGGCGTAAACGTTCATCAAAAGCAACAAGCAACCAAATACAAGCGTTGCTGGCCAAATTAGAAACTCAACCATTTTTGGCCACTAGGAGGTTTAATGGACTGCAAGGCAGAGATAATTTTGAGTCGGGGTGGAAAGAGATCACTGTAGAGCTAAATAGCCTTCTTAACGGTTCTATAAAAACTCCAGACCAGTGGATGACGGTAAAGTTCCTATTTAATTATTTTACATACACCAACTTATCTTATGGTTGCAAATATATTAAGTTGTATGCTACATCAGCTTTTTCTTCCCATACTTGAGTAGTTTATCTGCATTTTAGGTTTGGCGAGACATTAAAAGTCGGGCATGCACCAAGGCTGCAAAATTAAGTCTTGCTAAAAAGCAAACTGGCAACCCACCATTAAATATTCCTCACCTAAATGAGCTAGAGAAGAGAATAGTATCTCTAGTTGGTGCTGAGTATACCATTGGCACTGACTGTCCTGATTCAATGCCAGAAAAAGAGGTAAGTTGTCATTATAATTACTAGATACAGAATACAGATCACTGACTTCGATATATATAAATAAGTTATGATATCCATGATGCGTACTAATGGTTAATATATTTTATGGCTAATGTTGTCATTATTTACAGGTACTCCAATGCCAGTTGGAAGCTGGTGAACCAATTCATCAAATAATAATTTTACCAGAAAGTGAGTTCATAAATATTAATACTAAAAGATATGTGGTCTTTGTTGATAGTTATTTTAACCACCTTCACTCATGAATTACAGCAAAACTATACTATATAAAACTGCCTTAATATTGTGAGTTGTTGTTTTAAAATAATTACTCATGATTAACAAAACATTGTTAACGTTACGAGATTACATGTTTCACTTTGTCCAAATAAAACTTCAGGTGACAATGTTGATGTGGTCGAGAATCTCTCGCTGATACCAGACCCAGAGATTGCAGCAGCATCATCACAAATATTACAAATAAGTAAGTTGGATTTCTCTGATCTTATTACACCTATAAACCTACCATTATTACACTAATATATTTAATAATTTCAGCAACCAATATGGGACCTACTCAACAGCAGATCCCAAAAGTGATGCCAGTTACAGCGATAACAGATACACCACATAGAAGTAAATTTTGTTTTATTAATCCTATTACATCTATAATTCTATACTCTATATCTTAATTTTAACCAATATTCTAAATCATTTCAGCAGCCAGTGGAAGTAGGGCAACTGGACGTACTGAACATCCAGTACAGCCTAGACGGAATAGGAGTAAGTTATTTACAAACATGTAATTACTTGAAAGTATGTAGTTTATCAGTCCATTGCTATTTCAGTATGCTCATCCTACAGGCTATTTGTTCTCCTGTAGATTTATTTTTTCTAATCTTATTTGCACTCCATAGCATGCTAAGCAACTCTCGATGCAGTTGGTGGAGAATGATGATTGCTGGAAGAATCTTACAACCGGTATTGGACTATAATTTATCTTTGTATGTTCACAGATCTCAATCCTCGACGAAGTGTTGCTGAGCAACATCACTCAGCTAGAAGTGACTTTCTGGCAGTTGCAGAGTCAAATGCAGAATCAATGAAGGTATGTATCAAAGTTTCCAGTAATTGAGGTAATATTAACATATTTATCCACAATTCATGACTGACAACACAGCTGAGCAGAGCTAGAAAGATCAATTTGGGAATATGTTACTTAGAAGATTTATAGTAATGGGATGAAAATGTTTTTTAATGAAAACTCTTAAAAACAAAAGGTTTCATTACAGGTGCTGGCAGCTGCAACTAAAATGCAAGCAGAAGCAGCCAAAATGCAGGCCGAGGCATCACTATTGTTCGCACAGGCCACCGATAAAATAGCAGAAGCTTTATTAATTTTTACTAAAAATAATAAAAACTAATTTTTATGTGCTATCTTTTATTTAAACAAAGGCCTTTACCCTGAAGGGGTCTGTTAGTATATAAGTATCTAGAAATAAGAAATGTTAAAATGAAACATTTAACAATTAATAAAGGCTCATTTAATATTATTATTATTAGAAATTAAGACATTTAATGGTTGAACATCCCACTTATGATATGCACTTTCTTAATTAGAGAAATAATTTCTGATGAGCCTTCCTCGTATGCGCTCTGCAACTGCTCGCCCAGTTACTCCTGCATCTATGTCTCTATCACCAATATCATAACTAACATTGCCCTCGTTGAGTTCCTCAGGTGTCTGTGGCTCATTTAGCTTGTACCTGATACGCATATTGTGCAGCACTGCACACGCATTCACAATTTGGCCAGCAATACATGGTTGGTACATTAACTGTCGTTGTCTAGACAAACATCTGAATGTACTTTTAAGTACTCCAAAGCATCTCTCCACAACATTTCTAGCTGAGCAGTGGCCATCAGTATATCTGTGCTCTGCTGTCCCAGGAGGTTGATTTTTAATTGGGGTCATGAGCCATGGCTCCAGAGGGTATCCATCGTCACCGAGTAACCATGCATGCCGGTCACCATTATCATAATGTCTCTTCATAGTGGAGCGCACAGGTGAATTTGCCCATATGTGAGCATCATGCCTAGCTCCTGGCCATCGGGCATTGATATTTAAAATCAATAAATCTGGATCACACACTGCTTGAACATTTAAAGAATGACCCTCATGGTGACCACTCACATAGGCTTCCTCATGTACTCTTGGTGCTATTATCTTCACATGTGTGCAGTCTATGGCTCCAATGGTATGTGGGAATGGTTGAGGCGCATTACTGAATTTTTGCTTTGCAGTTTGCCGTTCTCTTTGAGTCATCGGAAATTTAATATATTTTCTGAGCAAATGTCTGTTTATTGCAGAGGTCACTTGGCGTATTACACGACTGACAGATTTCTGGCTCATGGTGCTACCCCACTGTAGGCCAATAGGTAGTTGATAACATCCAGAGGCATAAAATCGAAGTGTTGTTAGTATCTACAGGAAAAAAAAATTAGGTTTAGCAAAAATTAACACTTACAAACGAAGCTAATGTTATCACATAGGTACATTTGATATAGGAAAACGAAAGGCAGTAACAATGAAAAATTATTTTCGAAGGTTTCATCAACTAATTCATTTTGCTCTCACTTGGGATTCCGTGGAAAGTCCGTAAGGCCGTTGTCTTTGAAGAGATGGTCGTAGTTCATCTACGAGCTCGTTGAACATCTCTTTTGAGACTCTATAGCGTCCGAGGAATTCGTTGTCTTCCAAAAGAAGCGGATTTTCGCTATTTCGCCGGTTTTTCGCGATTTGGCGTCGCCTCACCATTTCGTGACGATGTTCGAGTAGAACCAAATCCCACGCTAAATAAGCTTCCGCCATTATCTCCAATGATTGTTTTTTATTTTATTTCTTTAGTACACCAACTTTTCCTTTAACGCGTAATTATGTTATTTTAAAATCTATTCAATAATATATACGATAGCGTCCGTAACAATCACTTATCGGGCTGTAAAATTTGGTCGCAACGATAATCTCAGAAATCGTAAAGTTGACAGTTGTATTCGATACGGTTGCGATTTCGGTCGATATTTGTGACGGTAGAGACTACCAAAAATCGATAATGTTAGATCGATAACGCTTAACAACCGAAATCGGTTGTTATGCGATCGCTATCCATGTCGAGACTGCAGGTACTGGTCTCATTTCCTTGGTTTTCCCTGTGTTAATTTTAAGTCCAACTTAGGCTGCTTCAATCTGAAGATCCCTGAGCTTGGACTGCATATCTGCATGTGTGTGACTCAGCAGGCATAGGTCATCGGCGTAGTCAAGGTCCTCCAGAATTTCTGTCAATCCCCACTCAATCCCACGCCGATTTCCATCATTCACACGGTGCATGACGCCGTCCAGGACCATCAGGAATACCAAAGGTGAGATCAAGCAGCCCTGTCTCACTCCGGCGATGAAATGGCGAAAGAATATTTCTTCGTAAATGGTTTGGCACAGAACTTGTTAAAGTTGTAAAGAATTTAGAAATACCTACAATTCTTCACCGCTACCTGCTTTTTGAGTGCAGTTAAAAAGTTTGGGTTGCGTCGATGGTATTTTTTGCTGTCTATGGTAATGTTACCAGCAGACAAATTTTACCCAAAATATGGGTTTTACGCTATGCAAGAGTTGACAGTACTGATAAAGTTATTATTGACGATGTTACGCGTATAAGACTTTTGTATCTTTAAGATTAGATTAGTTATATTTTGCATGTTAATAAAGATTTTAAAGCTTCGTATTAAGAAGATATCATATCATAATACTTTACGTATTGTTTCAAAAAATACATAATTAGATTTTGATTTTCTTGATCGATTCTTAAAAGTAATACTATAATATTTTTTTCTCATTAATTACTTTGTATTAAATAAATCTCGTAATCCCTAGTGCGACACAATAGGCACCTAGACAGTCACAGTCTGTTTTATATTTTATTTTATTTATTAATTATTATTGGAAGACAACACGCATTGAATTTTTGACGTGTGACCACTTGGTTACGGAAGCAGTTCTAAGTTAAGCTTTTCTTATTTTTTAATGATTTTAAAAACAGTTATTATGATAATAATATGTAAACTGAGTACACAGTTGCTCTCAACTCTTTTAATACCTGAATACTTTTATATTTTTTGTAATAAATTTTTTGTATACATGAAATTTCTTAAAAAAACGTTTGAGAGACTCAGTACCTATCTTTTGTAAGCATGTATTTTCTATATCTTATGAAAAAGTACATATCTACTTGTAGTTTAGGATCCCGATATACAACGACCTTCACCGAGATGTTTATTTGATGAAACGTATTTTATACTTAATTTAATATGTCAATATATATATTGCTTAGGGGTTGTCTAACAAATTTCAGTCTGGAGTCATAATTAATTAATAATTTTAAAATTTTTTTTAAAACATTTCACCGGTTTGATTATTAGGTCACCGTGTTCATAATGCAATAATCTTTATTTTAATTTTATTTTAATTCAATAACCGGTGCAAAACCATAGTATCGATTCACCTGTTTATACCTGGCTACCCGAGAGTTGTGACCGGAAAAGACCAGTGAAGGTCGTTGTATATCGGGATCTTAGACCATCGTGTGTCACTCGTGTAACTTCGATAAAAATATTGTATAAAATTGTTATTTATTTTGATTTTTGTCTAAAGATTCAAACTTTGTATCATTTCAAAATGTGATATTTTGTGATATAATAAATTAGGTATTTTTAGATGATTACCTCTCAGTGCTTTCTCGCGATTAAATGTAATTTTTAAATATAAAAATCGTCTTATTTATCCTTATAATTATCGTTATCCTACCTTAACATTGATATATTTCTATATACTTAGTGCCTTTTCACACGTATTGGTTGCCGGGTAGCCGGCGTCGGGTACCCGGCGGCCAAGTGTATGGTCATGTCGGGCAAATTACGCCGGTACGTGTGAAAGCTAATGCACATGACCATACACTTTGCCGCCGGCTACCTGGCAACTGGTACATGTGAAAAGGCACTTACAATGAAACAAATTGATATTTAGGTAATTAAAATTACGAGTCTCAAAGACAACAGTTTTTTTTTGGTGAACTCATAAAATTAAGATAGACAACACACACCAGCTAAAAAGATCACGCTGCGGAAAGTTTTATTTTTTTATGGAAATGACAATAGGTGTTGCAAAGTTAGTGTGAGTGTCAATGTCATGCCCATATAGAAAAAATAGCGAAATCTCGTTATGTTCTCCTTGGATAAACTCCAGGACCAAGTAAAGATCTGTACAGTGTTTAAAATAGCACTGCTTAACCTTTATGATTTGACGCTGTCTATACGTAGACTAGGCGTTACGGTCGAAAGACTTTAGTCTGCCCTTTGGACGAATAAAAAAAATTAACGCTGTTTTGAATTTTTATGACAATTGACAATAACATGATGACTTTGTAAAAGTTGTATAAACAGCGGCACGTAAGTCTAGCGCTGGCCGATACGTGGAGGGGATTGCTGCGCATGTGTACTGTCGCGCACGCAATACATTATATGCCACTTTGATTAATGATTACCTTAATAACGATATTAAGCTGAACGAAATGTGAAGGATAGCTGCTGCGCATTATTACTGTCGCGCATGTAAGTAATATTACCTATCTATAAGATATAATAAGACAGTAAAAAAGTGTCTGTACATAGAACGTATTTCCAAAAAAGACCTAAGATATTTTAACAAGTTTATGTATGTGGATGTAGAAAAATAAAAACATTATCTTTTAATTTGTAATCTTTTATTAATCTGAATCAGAGAACGGTATCACGCCTTCAATGGTCTCGCGACAAGGCCTTTTGCTTACTGAGGGCTCGGGCTCAGGACTGCTTCGTTCGTCGGCACTAGCGTCATCTTCATTGCTATCCTCGGAACTATCTCCATCGACATGAATAATGAATTGTTCTGTTACCAAATCCACGACATGATCACTCTTTGCATATTGCTCTTCTATATCCATACTGGTTGGTACCAGCTTTAAAAGTCAGCAACGAATTAGGTATAAACCCAGTATCAGACCCTGCGTGGACAATGACAACTCGCTGTCCTTTCGAAATAGGTTTTTTAAGCCCCTTAGTAGTACCATCGGTCCAGGCTTTTGAAAAAGAGTGCGATGAATCTACGTAAGATTCGTCTGTATAAACAATAGGCTTTCCCTCTTGGCGATATTGCTTTATTTTCCTTAAATATTCGATACGTTGCAAACGTATATTAGAAGTCTCAATTAGCACTTTCCGGTTGTTTTCGGTGTTTTTCCACTGAAATCCCAAACTCTTAACTATTCGCCGAAGACTTCGTTCTGAACCTTTGAAATTTATGTCATCTTCTAGCTGCTTTTTAAGCTTTCCGATGGTAGGAAGTTCATTATTTGTCTTGTGAAAGTTATGAATGGTTCTCTTTATTACTCCTTGGTCGAAATTATCAATATTTATGACCGGTTTTGTTCTGGAACGTTTTTTGCCAGGTGTTCTGAACACTGTGATCAAATCAGAACTTTTGGCTTGATTGGAGATGTTTCTTACCGTTGCAATTGACGTTTTTGTTGACTCTGCTGTCCTTTTTTGGATTTTACCTAATTCGCTGATTATACTATTAAATTTTATGTTTTCTGCCTTAATGATTTCGGCAGTTTGTTTTATCTGGCTCAAATTTACAATGCTGCTGTCCGAATGACTGAACAAAGTATTTGTAGCTTCGTCAATCTCACTTTGAATTTGTTTCAAAGAATCAATTAATTCGTTAGATTCCCTTTTTAAAAAACAATTCACGTCATAAACCATTTTCCTGGCTTGTCTTTTCAAAACAGTATTTGTTCTAGGCATATTCAATTTAAAGTCACAAACAAACTTAAAAACAAATAACAAACAACAAAACACTAACAAATTCAAACGTAACAAAAAACAACAGTAACAATAATATTAATGACGCGACTGTACACGGGATGTGCGCGGGGTGTCGTATCGGTGCGGGGGACGGAATGCGACTGGAAAGCCAATCGCCGCTACGCGCGCCCGCTCTTCATTCCGCTAGCCCCCCTCAAGTACCTTATTTTTTACTTCTGCGCAATAACGGTCAGCGCTAGAGTTTCGTGCTGCTACTTATAGTATATCAATTATCAACTATATTGTAATTTTTAGCGGGTACCTAAGTAACAATTATTATTATTTTTAGTAATTATAAATCAAATAGCGTACAATGGCTGATAAACAGAAAGTAGACCTGGGTTTACTAGAAGAAGATGATGAATTCGAATAATTTCCCGCTGAAAGTAAGATTTTATTCAAAATTTTTATGAGTATAATATTACGAGGTTTACACTTTACTGTACCGGTTGGACTATACCCTTATGTGCGCTATGGCGGCGGGACTTAGAAAAATTTCGAACGAAAATTTTTCTTTTATAATTTGCGGTTTTTTGACCCGCCACGAGGTAGTCCTCACTAAGTACGTCATCTTCGGTCCCATGGCCCATGTCCCTAAACCCCACCGTTTCCGAGATATTCAGAAGATACCCTTATGTGCGCTATGGCGGCGGTACTTAGAAAAATTTCGAACGAAAATTTTTCTTTTATAATTAGCGGTTTTTTGACTCGCCACGAGGTAGTCCTCACTAAGTACGTCATCTTCGGTCCCATGGCCCATGTCCCTAAACCCCACCGTTTCCGAGATATTCAGAAGATACCCTTATGTGCGCTATGGCGGCGGTACTTAGAAAAATTTCGAACGAAAAGTTCTCTTTCATTGAAACTGGGTACATTGTCCCCTAACAGTACATAATAATATAGTGAAAGTGGGTTTTGCCAACTGTAAAATTCATTGCAAAATTGCACTGAATTGTACCTGTGATACCTAACCTTATATGTTTTCAGATTTACATTATTATTTTGATTCACTTAAAAACACAAAATATGTACTTAAAATTTAATCAATCAGCTGATGAATCTATGAGTAAAAATATTCCATTACACACATTATTTTCAATAATTTTGTATTATAAATCAAAAGTATTCTAGATTATTCTTAATTTCTGAACAAATTTTAATAAAATACTTTAAAACTTAAGTATTTAGGTAATAAAGTATTAATGATGACAAAAATAAACAAGGTCTTTAGATATACATATTAGCACAATATGAGGAAACTATGAGTCATCAACTCAATTTAGCGAGGCAATGTTGAGGTCACTAGTCAGAATAAAATATAAAGACGTAAGGTATACTGTGTTTTTGCTTAACTACAAATTAATGTACCTCACAATAATTAATTTGCTACCTAGAAATTATTGGCTTTTTTATATTTACTATAATTATTATTGACGTGTTAGGTGTATAATATTATCATTTATAATTGTATTTCATGTGGATTAAAGCTTATTTACTAAAACTTGATTGCAAATTTGCTTAACTAATAGGAGAACAATAAAATATGAAATTTAGCTGGCTATTAAACTCCTTTCACTATCTTGTAAATTCACAGTTTTGCATCACAAATTCTTACCTTACCTCTGATTTCAGAATTGATATTTAATTAAATCAGGCCTATTTAAATCACAATGCAAAAAGAGAGGTTTTGTAAGTTAGGCGCATCTAAGTGTGTCTCTGTGGTATCATAGTTCTTAAAACAAAGGACCAACTTGGTTGCGATTTCATTTGTTTATAAGCTGAAGTGATATAATATAAAAGATTATCTATTTATGAGGTATTCTTTTATTATATTGGAGTAAGTTGCTATCACTTTCATTTACTTAGCAGCAGGTAGTTTCTGAAACCTATTTAACAACTATAAAGTCAACTCGCTGTCTATCAAATTCTCAATTTGGTATTACAAAAACTTAACTTAGCCACTATGAATATTATAGTTGAAATATGTGTGAATACATAGGTGTATATATTTATTAAAGTGCATTTTAATGCGGAGAAATAACAATAAAGACTATTTGTTCTAATACTCTGTTCTAATGTATTTAAAAATTAGAACAAAGAGCTTCCCAATGTATTTGTAGGAAAAACGTTACTTATAAGATATAAATAGGTACTGGCTGGCTTTTAAGTTCTATATCTCATTCGATTCTCTATTCACTATTGGTTTGGCAATTAGTATAATAAATTAAACAAACATACAACATAATACATTCTGTAGCCATACATTAACTGATGGTTTTTAGTCTATCAACTGATCTATGAATTTTTTTCACAGTTTGAAAGATTAGAAGTTTACATTGACCCTATGATTAGCGATAGGCCGATTTGACGTTTTGGTAACTCGAGTTGACTCGGTTACCAACTCGGGTTGCAATTCGAGCTGACTCGTACAGTCTCATTTTGACTCGTTTACAGTCTGACTCGGGTTACCTGAGTTAGAATACTCGAGTCGCTCATCACTATCGCTGACTATGATTAAATTTTCGTTTTACATTAAATTTTCTTGATTAAAGTTGTTGAGATGGTTGGATCGATGAAATAACTAATTAAGCTTTAGTTTTAGTTTTATTTTATTATACGAACACATTATTACTTACATAGCTATTTTACCAGAGAGAAGAAAGACGAACAAAACCAAAAATTATAGATTGCGTGTGTTTTTCACAACACCGCAATAGATGTCGCTACTTTTACAAATTAACATAGATTATAAATTTACTTAGTTACAAGTTACAACACGCCTCCTTAAATTTATAATCTTATAACCTTTTACATAACTAAATTAATCTTAACTCTAATCTGTTTTTCAAAAATTTTGTTTTATCTAAACTTTTAGTTAACATATCTGCCAAATTAAATTTTGTATCAATTTTTACAACATCAATTGTTTTCTTCTCATAATGCTCATTTATATGATACGGCACTTCGATGTGCTTTGAATTTTTTGTAAAGTTACCAAATTTAGCGATTGCAATTTCGCCTGAGTTGTCTACATACAATTTTATAGGATCACAAAGTTTTACATCGAATGATTCAATCAGTAAATTTCTAATAAATAAAACTTCTGTCACAGCTTCTGACATAGCAGTATACTCTGCAAAAGTTGAACACTTAGTTACAGTATTTTGTTTACGTGTTTTCCAAAAAATTAAGTTTCCATATAATCTAATAATAAAACCAGTTGTAGATTTTCTATCCACATTATCTCCTGCAAAGTCAGAATCTACCATACAATCTAATACTTCAGTATTTACATTATCATAGTATGCTAACTTTAGATCCTTAGTCTTATACAAATATTTTAATATTCTCATTGCATATTTATAATGGGTTTGGTTATAACAACTTTGGTATCTACTCAAATAATTAACACTGTATGCTACATCCGGCCTTGTGCCTGTACTAATATACAATAATTCACCTATTATATTTCTGTACTTAATGCTTTCATCTACTTCTCTAGCTTGTTCTAGTTTTAAATTTGTTTCCATTGGAGTATCATATAATTTAGCATTTGTCAAATCATATTTTGCAGCCAAAGATTCAATATATTTTGTTTGATTTAGCGTCATTACACTTTTATCCTCACTATAATCAATATCTATCCCAATGTAGCTTTTAATTTTTCCTAAGTCTTTCATTGCAAATCTTTTCATTAAACTAGTTTTTACCTCATCTATTTTATTTTTATCTTTACAACATATTAAAAGGTCATCAACAAATATTAACATGTATATTGGATCTTTGCTTGTTCCATTAACATATAAACAGTAATCATAGTTACTTCTAACAAAATTCAATGTTTTAATAAATTTATCAAAACACTCATACCATACTCTAGGGCTTTCTTTGAGACCATAGAGTGCCTTATGCAATTTGTAAACTTTGTTGTCGTTAGTTTCATACCCTTCAGGTTGATTTATATATACTTCTGACTTTACTTGAGCATTTAAGAAAGCTGTCTCTACATCCATCTGTTCCACAAATAAATTATTGTTACAACTATACGACAGTAGAATTTTCAAAGTTTGCATTTTTCCTACTGGTGAATAAGCATTTTCAATGTATTCATTTTGCTGAAATCCCCTCACAACTAATCTAGCTTTATAATCATTATTACTTTTCCTTTTAAAAACCCACTTAACATCTATAACTTTTTTATCTTTTGGCCTTTCAACAATTTGCCAAGTATTATTCTTATTTAAGCTATTTATTTCTGAATCCATTGCTATCTGCCATTGTTTATAATCATTGGAGTTCATCGCCTCCTCAAATGAATTTGGTACATTTGCATCGATATGGTTAACATATATAAAATGTGAAACTGGACTACCATATCTAGAAACTGGAATTCTTTTTCGTTTTTGCGATACTACTATATCCTTATTATCATTTAAATAATCATCATTTACAAGATCTTTTAAAGCATCATCAGAATAAGGCTCATCTGTATTTACACAATTTTCACCGCTATCATTATCAGTTTTACCTATTTCGTTTAAAGTTTGGTCTATTTCTAAATCTTTATCTTTTTCATCATCTTGTTTTTCTAAGCAAATCAGTTCAGTATTTTCTTCGACTACCTGTACATGCCTAGCACTAATTATTCTATTATTTAATAGAACTCGATAACTGTTTTCATTATAACCCACTAGAATTCCTACTTGTGCTTTGTCATCCCATTTGGTTTTTCTTAAAACTTCAGGAACTCGAACAAAAACTCTACTTCCATAAATTTTTAAATGCTCAACATTTGGTTTTATTCCGAAAAATATCTCATAAGGAGTTTTATTTTCTACAGTATTTGCAATAGTTCGATTTTTTAAATATGCCGCTGTTTTTATTACTTCCGGCCAATACCTTCTGTGAATCTTAGCTTCTCTCATTAAACACCTACCTATGTCCATAGCAGACCTGTTGTATCTTTCAGCTACTCCATTTAACTCATGGACGTAGGGTGGACATGGCAATAACTCTATACCCTTCTGCCTTATGAAGTTATAAATATCCCTATTTAAATATTCTTTGCCATTATCGCACCGGATTTTCTTAACTTTTTTATTGAATTTATTTTCTACTAAATTTACAAATTCCATGAAACAACTAGCAACTTCAGCTTTACTTTTAATACAAAATATCCTTGTGCATTTACTATAATCATCAATAAATGTGAGGAAGTATTTTTCTCCACCATAACCGGATGTGTTATGTGGACCATTCAAATCAGTATGAATTAATTCTAAAATTTCAGTAGTTTTTGTTCTATTATTTTCAAAAGGTACATTACTCATTTTACTTTTAATACAATTTGAACATTTCATTTCTGTGCTTTCAATCTTATCAGGCAGACCGTTTACTAATTTATTATTTATTAATTTATTTAAGTATTGAAAATTTACATGACCAAGTGCCCTATGCCATTTTTCTTTTTGAGTTAATTTTACTGATTGTGCATATATTTCGTTTTTCAATACAAAACTTTTTAAATAATACAAATTGTTTATTTTATCAGCAACAGCAATTAATTCTCTAGCCCCATTATAAATCTTTGCATTTTCATTTTTAGCTACTATGGTGCAACTATTAGTTATCTTTGAAAAACTTAACAAATTTTGCTTAATACCTTCAACATAATAAACATTTTTCAAATCTACATGTTTCACATTATAATAATTCTTAAAATAAATTTTGACAGTACCTACTTTGGTGGCTTTTAACATTTTGCCATCCGGCAATTTTACATTGACAGGACTTTTCAACTCAATTGAATTACAAAAATATGTATCATTATTTATTATATGATCAGTACACCCACTATCTAAAAGCCAATTAATTTCACTACTATTATTACATTCATCTCTATCAATACACCCCCATACCTGATTTATTTCCGGATTACATACTTGAGCTATCCATGATTCCGATGAAAAGTTGTTTGAAGATTCACCACTGGATTGACCTTGACCTCGAAAATGAGGTTGTCCTCTACCACGGCTATGACCTCTGAAATTATTTTGAACTCTGCCTCGACTATGACCTCTGTAAGCTCCACCTCTGTTGACACTTCTCTGTGGTCCTTGTTGACCTCTGATGCTTGGTTGTCCTTCATTATATCTCTGACCTTGCCAGCAGTCCTTCTTGAGATGACCAGTCTTTCCACAGATAAAGCATTGGGCTATAGATTTGGTTGCAAATGTACTCACATTGTTCTTCTTGTCCGAGTCACTAGTGGACATATTTTTCTCTTTTATTTTAGAACATACATAATCAACTGTTCGTTGTTCTTCTGGAATTACATCAAGAAAGTCTCCAATATAACTATAGCTTGGTGGTGGAAGTGCTCTAAGTAAATATCTTAACTTCTCAGCTTCATCTAATTTTCCTCCAGCCACTTTGAACTTATTTATTGTTTTCTCGAAATCAACAAAAAAATCTTCTACTGTACCGTAATTGTTTAATCGTATCTCTTCAATTTTTCCTCTACATATTATTTGCATAGCTGTAGACTGTGTTAAATACATTTTGTCAAACTTGTTTATCATTTCATATGCCGTTTTGCATTCACTAATATATTCTAGTTGTTTATCAGAGATTGTACTCAATATTATAGTCCTTGCTTTTAGATCTTTCTTTTTCCATTCTGCTTCTTCATTTTCCGTTTTAACACTGGCGGCCTCATGGCATTCTTTGTATTCCAATAAAGTTAACAACCTTAATTTCCAACTTGAATAGTTTGCACCATCAAAAATAGGTATCATAATTTCTTTCACCTTTGCTTGTTTAGCCATTTTTTCAGATAATAACGTCTTATTATAGTGTAGACTTATGTATTTTCAAAATTTTCTCCAATCCGTGTTTCACCTTAACCTCAAAATATCTCAATCGTATTTAATTAACATTTCACTGTATTTACTCATCACACTCGAGTTGTTTCTTTGCAACCACGCTCTGCTACCATGTTGAGATGGTTGGATCGATGAAATAACTAATTAAGCTTTAGTTTTAGTTTTATTTTATTATATGAACACATTATTCCTTACATAGCTATTTTACCAGAGAGAAGAAGGAACGAACAAAACCAAAAATTATAGATTGCGTGTGTTTTTCACAACACCGCAATAGATGTCGCTACTTTTACAAATTAACATAGATTATAAATTTACTTAGTTACAACAAAAGTTATTTTAAAATTGAATTTTAATTCATAGTTTGCTCGATTCATTTATAAAGCAATTAGAATAATGAACTAATTATATATTTATATGTATAGAATATCTGCAATAGGTACTACGTATTTAAAATGTTCTTAATAAGTCAAAAAAAAGTTCAGGCTTCTGAATATGTTTTATAAAACACTAAAGTTGTTTATGTAATTATGTTCTTTGTAATTTAATAATTTTTTTAGAAAATGTCTGATAAGCACTTAAAGTTGGGCCAGAGAGTGCTGGTGGTTGGTAAAAATGTGAAAGAAGCTGTCGCCTATGTTGGACACCCGACGTTCGCGACTGGCAAATGGATCGGCATTATATTAGATGAGCCCAAAGGAAAGAACAATGGTACCGTACAGTAATACAGCTGCAGCGCTTGTTACTTACTGCCAGAGATTGTTGTATACCCGTCTCAACACTGAAACCATGGAATTGCTGTTCTTTTCCTAGGCGAATCAGGCGCATGATTGCCCTTAAAAATCGCTTACGAAGATATGTTCTGAAAGAATTGGATCATTTCTTGCGCAAAGTACTTAAAACCAAATATAATCAACTTAAGCGTAATATTGCCGTTGCTATTAAAACCAATAGTGATAAGGTATGGCACAGTAAACTAAACAGAGTTGATAACCCTGGCAATGATCTTTGGCGGCTAGTAAAAAGCTTACGCCCTTCTAATCAGGCTAAGATTCCTACCCTTCGCTCATCTGATGGCTCCCTAACCACTGATCAGCAATCCCAGTGTGATACTTTGGCTAACGCTTTTTTAAGCAACATGATGTTAACCAGTCACTGGCAAAGCGTTGAAGAACAATCTGTAGATAACTCCATACTGACCCTTAACAATAACTCCAACTCCCACGATGGCTGTAGACTAGTCCACCCATCTGAAATTAAAAGGTATATCTCAAAATTAAAACTCTTGAAGAGAAATAAATAAAAAATAACAGAAAAATATTGAAAACAAATGTAGGAAAATCATTGGCATGTTGTCCTATGCAGCATTAGGGACGAGACCAGGCATCTGTGTAGCAGTGTCCATTCTAAGCAAATACCAAAATAAAGCAAACAACATGTTATTAACGGCTTTGAAAAGAGTTTTAAGATATATTAAGAGTACTATGAATTACTGTTTGATATATAAGTGCAATAATGATATGTTAATTGGTTACTGTGATGCTAACTGGGGGGGAGATTTAAAAAATAGAAAGTCTACAACCGGTTATTGTTTTATGTTTTCAAATTGTTTGATATCATGGTGCTCAAAAAGGCGAGCTAGTGTTAGTCTGTCATCTACAGAGTCAGAGTACATAGCAATCAGTATGGCTGCGGCTGATGCTTGTTGGCTTATAAATTTATTATGTGATTTTAAAATACAGAACCTCTGCCCTATAGTAATGTTCAGTGATAATCAGAGTGCCATAATGGTTGCTAACACTGATTGTGTTAAGCGTCTTAAACACATAGATATAAGGTTCCATTATATTAAAGAGTTAATTAGACGGGGTAAACTAGTTTTAAAATATATAAAAACTGAAGATCAGATTGCAGATATGTTCACAAAAGCAATAAATAAAAGTTTGTTGTATAAATTCATAAATATGTGTAACATGTTAGAGGATTGAATTTGTTTTGTTAGTCTCAGTTTAAGTAGATTGGTTTAAAGAGTAGGTAAGTATTATATTAAGGGGGGGTGTTAATATAAATTAGTCATTATAAAACTTTGGCATCAGTTTCCTTTTCTGTAGTAAAAGTCTATATGTATATATATATAGTCTGTGGTGTTCTCTATAATTTATGTCACTGCGCTCTGTACTCTGTGTGTAACGTTAAGTGTATTACAAATTACAATAAAACTGCAAGTCCACAAACTCGTGTTACTTTTATAATCCTACAGATGTTATTATACATATAAACCTTCCTTTTCAATCACTCTTTCTATTAAAAAAACCGCATCAAAATCCATTGCGTAGTTTTAAAGATTTAATCATACAAAGGGATATAGGGACAGAGAAAGCGACTTTGTAATGATCTAACATAATATTAGCTTTTGTCTCCTCTAAATTGATAGATTTATCTAAGGTAGCATTTTCATTCTTCGTCTGTTAACTCTAATCTTTCTTCCAATCCCCTCGTCTCCTGAGTTAGTTCATTTATTATATTCATTATGACATTTCTTTCTTGCATCTTGCATCAATTGATGTCTGAGCAATTTCCGCATTCTACATTTGTTTGTGTTTCTGATATTTCAGTTTGAACATCATCTATTATTTGAATGTCATTATTAATTTCCTCATTACAAGATTTGCTCTTGAACTCTTTTTCAGCATTGATCACAACGTCATCATCCATAAGACAGACATTATTTTTATTACCTTTTTCTGCGACATCATTACATTCATCGCTCAACTCAATTTCCATTAGAACAGCACTGTTCATACTATTTTCCAAATCGGAATAACTAGAATCTTCAATGCTGATTACATCGCTGTTAAGATTTTCCAAATTGGAATAACTAGAATCTTCAATGCTGATTACATCGCTGTTATGACATTCTGGTTCATTTTCTGAGTCAGTGAGATAAATTGACGTTTCAGAATCAGATTCCAAATAATACTTTTGTTTATCGCGATATTTTTAATTCATCTATATTAGATTTCTCATTATTCTTTTCATCCTTCTCAAGCTCTTCCAAATCCTTTTCATCATTCTCCTCCACTTTCGAAACATTGTTATCATCTTCTTCATCACTTTCTATTGGAGATTCATCGGCTTCTATATCACCAATTACTTCAGGCTCCAGTTTTAACTGATTTTTCCTATCAACATACCTGAAAAAAAAAAATAATATAAATATCCAATCCAATAATTTCCAATATAACTATCTAATTTTGAGTTTTGTATGGATAGCAAAAAAAATCAATTCAATCTTATTTCCAAGCCAGCATCATATTTTATACAAAGTCTGCATAAGATTTTAAATTGTGTTCTACTATTAACATAACAGAAACACTAAATATGGAAATTAATTCAGCGATTTTTAAAAAATGAAATAGAAACGAAAATACTACATCCCTAGTAATGTCCCTAAACTCTAATGAGTAATGGTTTGGTTTTAAGTTCTCTTTAACCAGCGTTTCCATCTAGTGCTCAAAAATGTTCTGGGTGAGCAAGCGTTCGTTTTTTTGGTAACTGAAAACAACAGAGTTCAACGCAGTTCATTAAATCTTGTTCGGCTCCATTCATTGAATGAATGTTTGCTCGCTCATTCAATCGCTTATTTATACTTCCACGAAGCAAAGTTTATTTTTAAAAATGCTTTAAAACCGACGCTTTAAATAAAATAGCCGATGAGATTAAGCCAGCGTATTTTTAGTAAGTGCACTAGCCAAAATTAAATCATACATATTATTCGTCCGTTCCTTTAGCAAAAGTTTAATGAGACATTATGGTTGTAAATAAAATATTTTTTAAATTATTTTAGAAGCAATACACTAAGCTAAGAAATAAAACTTACATAACTTCTGCCACGTTTCGGTTGCCGACTATTTTATTTTGGTCTAATTTCTTCTTCAGTTCAACATCAGTTTGAGCAGGATCTTCGATGACCGGCAATCGCGACGCTGCGATTATCCATTCATTTTTTGTCTGCTTCCTGTGATCATCTTATGATGATCACAGGAAGCATACAATACTTTTATACATACTTTAATACATAACTTTTATAAGTTTAAAAAACCTCTATGAACCCGTTGTTTTCTATCGTTTTTTCAAAAATTTATTGTTATTAGGAGAGAGACAGAATGTAATGAATTGTGTTAGTATAATAAACAATTAGAATATTATATATATATTATATACACAGTAGTAGTATAATTAATATACAGTAGATGTAGATGAAAAGATGGAAATGTTTCATGAAATAAGTCAAAGCGTGTATAATCAAAATTTTATATACATAAATATAAAGATTTCAAGAAAAAGATACAAATAAAAATCACTTTTGGCTCATGCGTTTAAATATATTTTATTTGTATGCACAATTTACCAACAAATATATATTACAGCAAATTTGCCGTCTTTTATTAACCGACCTTCAAAAAAACCAAAAAGGAGGTTATCAATTCGACGTATATTTTTTTTTCCGATGTTCCGCTCGTACGTCGCCATTTGTAGACCGATTTGGATGAGTGAGGTGTCAAACGATAGGGTAACTCGTCGAAGTGGTCCTATTTTTTTTTTTAGAATTATTACGATCAATAGTTTTCAGGATATTGAAAGAATAGTTTCACAATCGGACGAGAAATCGCTGAATTCCGCGCGACCATGTCGTGCTTATTTGCTTATAACTCTATGATTTATGAATCCTTATCGATGAATTAGATGTTATTCGATTTAGTATTAAATTTTCAACAAGAGAGAATAAGGATCAAAATAATTTGATTTATAGTTTTAGAGATATTGAGGTTATAAAATAAAAAATTTGAAAAATCTTCAATTAGTTCGCTTTAGCAATAGAGATGTCCATGTTATATTAAATATATACTAATTATAATAAATTAATTTAATTAAAACTCATATTGTCAAGCTTTTGACGGAATTTTATGAAAATCTAAGCCATATATTTGATGTTATGGAGCAAAACTTGTCAACAGAGAAAAACATGTCATACGTTATTGTTTACGCGTCCAGTTTAGATCTCTATAGCTCGATGTAATATCAGTTTATATTGATGACTTATAAACCATTTTATAAAACATTAAAAGGGTCATATATGATAGTAAAATGAATAAGGTAGAAGAAATACTTCTAGAGATAGAGAGAATATAGTAACTGAGTTCCTACGGGAAATCACAATGTGCGTTCACTTGCTTACTATAAAACACCATGAAAACTTAATTTATATGAACGATATTACTTAAATTTTTAGTATTAAACGATTCAGTTTTGCGTTTTCTTATTTTCATTAATTTGAAAATATTAAATTAAATTAATTAAATTAGTTTTTAGTGTATAAGTATCTTAATGTAAGTTGTTGTGTGCGAATTGTGGCACACAAGCGCTTTTAGCCTCGCCTGTTGTTTTTGTTGCGATTGCAGCGTACACCAGACAAGTAAATAATCTAAGGTAGGTAGGTACATGCATTCATGGCTGTTCATCGTTATGATTCATGGCAACATTACACAGTTTAAAATGTCATGTTCAAAATTCAAATCACAAAATAAGCAGTGTCACTGTCAAGCGTCACCTACCGTAGTGTTCTTGCGTTAGAGGTACCTACTATGTCAGTTGTTTGACAGTTGTCCAAGTGATTCCTTACTTCTGAACAGTGTTGCCAAATGAGAGTTTTTATAGCTAGATTTAGCTCTAAATCAATTTCATCAGCTACAAAAAAATCGATCTAGCTATTAAGCTATTTTTATCTACAATTTTTAGCTTTTTTTATGTTAAATTTATAAATGCCACACTTTTATTCTATGTCACAGAGCACAAAATGTATGCCATCTGTGGTGCCGTAAGTAATATTATTTATGACTGGTTATTCCCCGTAAACGAATACGTTCAGTTTGTATTTATGGTTGCTAATTGATCTATTATATTGTCTTCGAAAACAGTAACGTTTGTTAGAAATTTTGTAAGTTGAAATAGTGTATATTATAGTGTATATTCAATTATTAAGATAGTTTGGAAATTGGTGTTGGTTTCAAATTCATTATCCCTGGGTGTTTTTCCGCCAGTGAGTTTTGTTTTTTTACTGAGATGGCGCAAAATAAGCCCTATATACAAAAGTTCAGACAAGAATGGCTTTCTGAACCTGAATTTCGAGGATGGCTTAAAGAAGTTAAAACAGATGCAACCAAAGCATTTTGCTCGTACTGCAATTGCAAAATAAATTCTAAAAAAGGTGATCTATTAATTCACACAAAACGGAAAAAGCATTTGAAAGCGGCAGAGCCATTTGCTTCCCGGTAATCGAAATTAAATTTCTTGCCAAAACCAGAATCGTTTTCTGTTGCCGACGATGATGATATAATGTTTAATTTATAAGTTCTTTTATTTTTAATGTTTAAATAAATAAAAAACTTTTGGCTATATTTTTTTCAAATATTTAGCTATTTTTTAGCTTTTTTTAATTGCTGATCTGGCTTTCTTTTAAAATTTGAGTTGGCAACACTGCTTCTGAAACCTGAATTGAAAATTCCCAAATCAGAAATTCTGAAACCATTTAAATTTCTAAACTAAAATTGTAAATTGTGTCCAAGAATTATATATTAGTGGTAAAATAAAATAGCAATTTATCGGTGGTGTCTTTAAAACTGTTTCATCGTCCAAAATGGCTCTAAAAGCACTCGTTGGTCAAAGTAGATAAAAGTAGAAAAAAATCATTAACATTTAGACTGAATAGCACCCACCGTCCAGAAAAACCCTTTAATGAAATTTGTTAATGACTATATTTTGTTTTAAAAATGGTTCTTTAATAATTTCCTATATCACAAATTTTCACTTTAAGAAAAATTTGGAATCTGTGTCGGAAAATTGCGTCATGTAGGCGATCGATTTTACTATGGATTTCTTTAAGGCTGGATAAATTATAAGTAGGGCATAAAAATATGTTTATTCTTTCTAGAAATTACAAAAATATGGTGACCTTAAGCATGAGTGATGAACTTCAGTAGGTTGTTATTGATTTTCTTGACACCTCCCTGTGGGTGGGGGTGGAACCGTGGAGGCGAAAATGTCATTCAGCAATTAGAGAATCATCCACTGAACGAAATCTAAATGAAAACAATGTTATTTTACATAACTTTGTATAAAGATACTTATAATTATAATTCAATAGAGTTATAATAAAATATACATTAGGTGTAAAATATGGTAAACAAATATATTATATCTTGTAATAGTAATTATTAGTTGTGATTATTGTATTTATATTATAAAGGCTACCTCTATTACATTATTACATATCTAAAAACATTTTGAGTTGTTAATATCATACCTTTGCCATAATTATATTTAAAATATAAAAAAAATCATCTTAGTATTTATAATACTTGAAAATATTGCAGAGATTATGAATGAAGTGATTCGCTACAGGCCAAAGGGCAAAGAAAATCAAAAAGTTGAGTGGAGAATCCTTATTGTGGATCAGTTGTCAATGAGAATGGTATCCGCATGCTGTAATATGCATGACGTTTCTGCTGAAGGAATAACTTGTATGTATATTTTTTGTTTGAGAAACTTATCATTTATTTTTGCTTGTAACAAAGTACATGAAGAATATTTGGATATCTTAAAAAATTCTTTTATGAAACATTACTAAATTATTCTTCAAATTTTAATGGATATACACAGAAAATCATATTTACACTGTTAATTAAAATAATACTAAACTATTTAACATTTGTTAATTATTTATTTTAGTGGTAGAAGATATTCATAAGAAGAGAGAACCTCTGTATACGATGGACAGCATTTACTTGATTACTCCATCGGAGAAGTCTGTGCATGCCCTCATCAATGATTTTTCAATTAGAAATCGTATTATGTACAAGGCTAAACATGTTTTCTTTACAGAAGGTATAGTTAAAAATTGTTATATAACAGTTACTTAAATATGAAGATTGACATTTCTGAAAGTTAAAGTAAGAATTGAGGATTGGTCTGGAATAAGGGCCTTAAAATATTAAGATGTTTATCACATAGTACATTTATGACTGAGTGTATAATATAAACCCTTGAAGCTTGAAATGTTTATGTAGTTCAACACTAAGATCAAATTTAATTAAGTCAATCCTTTTTTGTTATGTAGTCATTTCCTTCATTATTTTAGTTGCCTTTTCAGTTTTATTTTAAATTCCTTCCAGCTTGTCCTGATATGCTATTTGATGAATTATCCCGTAGTCGCGTAGCTAAATACATCTTAACATTAAAGGAAATCAACATAGCTTACATACCATATGAACAATAGGTTTGTTTAAAGTTTGCTTCTTTTTTTACCATAAACACTAATAAAGGTGGATCTTAAGTGCTGCTGTGTTGATCGCGTTTATACTGTCTATACCACTTAAGATCTGTGCAAAATACATTTGACCGTATTAAGCTATCTATAAAATATCTTTTGCACGCTGCTAAGTGTGTCCTGAGGAATTGTTCAATGAACTGTGCAAATCAACAGCAGCCAGAAAAATTAAAACATTGAAGTAAATCAACATTGCATTCTTGCCATATGAGAGCCAGGTGAAGCCTAATTTTAAATACAGTATTATTATTATTTTGTATTTTTATCCACATTCTATAAATAAAACTGAAATTTGGTTTCTTAATATTAAGGAACTTGGAAATCTTTTTTTTTTTTGACTTAGTATTCTTATTTAATAAACAAGCCAAGTCTAATTTAATAAATAAACGAATAGTTATTATATTAACTATAAATTTGGGTTGTATTTTACTTAAATTTTTACCATACAACAAAATCTACATGGAATTAAGTGTAAAAGTGAGTCATATCATGATGTCACCACATACATTGGTGATTCGTGTTCCACTGATGCAATATTTTATCTGCTGTTTTAGTTTTAAATTTCACAAAAAAAAGGCATTTTATAGATTTAACATTTATGTCTGTCTGTCTGTGAACAACGATTTGGTGCGGTTAATGTTTGAAATTATTCAAGGGTTCAAACTTTAACTTCCAACATAGATGTGATAGGACTTAAATGTCTGAATCAATTACTAATGTAAATGTAATGTGTATGTATTTTGAAAACTACTAAGGTGTGTTAAAAAATGTTTAAGGTTTTCTCATTGGACTCTCCGGAAACATTCCAATGTATGTACAATCCCGCGTTGGCGCAGACACGGAATGCTAATATGGAGCGAATCGCTGAACAAATTGCTACCCTTTGCGCTACTCTTGGAGAATAACCATCTGTACGTTACCGCAGGTCAGTTTTAAGCATAGAATACTAATAAATTAATTAAATTACATATATCATCTTCGAACGTCGAGGCAGAATACGAAATTTCATCCGTATCACCTTGATGTTCGTCGTTCCACAACTGAGCGTTTTCTAAAGCATTTTTTGCCGCGCACCACCACTCTGTCCAACTGCCTTCTGAGGCATTTCCGAACCATTACGACTTAGGGACCTTCAAGAAAAGATCGTACCTCTGTCTTAAAGGTCGGCAACGCGCCCGTGGCCCGGCCCGCGACATACGTTGAGGGTGTCCATGGGCGGCAGATTTCTTCTTGTAAGTGAGCCTCCTGCCAGTTGGATATACGAGGGCGGGTCAATAAGTCCGTGACTTTTGAATGAAACACAGATTTTTAGATGAAAAGTTATTTTATTTTTCAACATAGTCTCCTTTAACTTCTATACACTTAGTCCAACGTTTTTTAATTTTTTTATTCCTTCCGAAAAATATGATTTGTTAAGGTCATCAAAATAGGCATTTGTTTGTGAGATGATTTCTTCGTTGGAGTCAAATCTTTTTCCGCCGAGCCATTTCTTCAAGTTTGGGAACAAGAAATAGTCACTCGGGGCTAAATCTGGAGAATAGGGTGGATGAGGGAGCAATTCGTAGCCCAGTTCATGGATTTTTGCCATGGAAACTGCACATGTGTACACCCTTGCATTGTCCTGGTGGAAAAGAATTTTTTTCTTGGCCAAATGCGGTCGTTTTTTTTTTCAGTTCCTCATTGAATCGACCCAATAAGTTTGTATAATATTCGCCATTGATTGTTTTCCCCCTTTGAAGGTAATCAATGTGGATTATACCGCGTGCATCCCAAAAAACGGTCGCCATAACTTTATTGGCTGACAAACCCACCTTTGCCTTCTTTGGCGCCGATTCACCCCGAGAAACCCACTGTTTTGACTGCTGTTTGGTCTTTGGTGTGTTGTGGTGGATCCATGTTTCGTCCACGGTTACAAAACGACGCAAAAACTCGTCCATATTGCGGTTGAACAACGCCAAACATTGCTGCGCAATTGTCACACGGTTGCGTTTGTGGTCGATTGTGAGCAAACGCGGCACCCATCTTGCCGAAAGCTTTCTCATACCCAAGTGATCATGCAAAATTGAAACCACTGAGCCATGTGAGATGCCTATGGCTTCCACAATCTCTCTCACTTTCAATTTCCGATCGGCTAAAACCATATCATGAATTTTTTCTATTGTTTTGGATGTAGAGACCTCAACTGGGCGTCCAGAACGTTCGGCATCTTCCGTGCTTGTACGGCCACATCGAAATTCAGTAAACCACTTTTTTACCATAGAAATGGATGGTGCGGAGTCCCCATAATATTTTTCAAGCTTAGCTTTGGTTTGAGTGATGGTTTTTTTCCGCAAAAAATAATGCTTAATGAGCACACGAAATTCACTTTTTTCCATTTTCTTTTCAAAAAGCGCGGTAGTCTGCTATCAACGGCTGTCAAACACAAACGAAATGTCACAGCTTGTTCAAATTTTGACAGAAGTCAACTGATAGTTGCCTGTTGACAGGAGCAGTATTGCCATATCAATTAAAAAGCGGGAGATACAAAAAGTCACGGACTTATTGACCCGCCCTCGTATCTGCCGTCTTATAAAAATAAATTATTCTGTAAAAATATTTAAGAAAGTGATTTATTCACAAGCATCTCAAACCAAAATTTCTCTAATCGTTTCACCACATGTATGCAAAAAAAATTCTGGTGGACAGCTCAGACCTACATATTTAGAATATTAGTATGGATACAAAATACTTAATTTAATAAATGTATCTATTTGATGCGCTTACTAGAAGCCTAGTTCGCCGAATATACAGAATTCAGTACCAGTGCGATTCAAGCGTGACATAAATTATTTAAATGATTTTTGGTTCTCACTTACCCTCTAACTTTTCAACATTGCTTAATTTGGAACACTGCAATACTTAGTACAATTATCGTAAACAAAACGTTGAATAACGTTATAATTAAAAGAGTCCCACTGTACCGTACCATACTATGACCGTGCTATGAACGTATTCGGATCGGAAAGCTACACGATATACGTTCTACTATGCCCACTGAACGTATCCAAATATTCTCACCGACAATTATTGACACTCGACGGTGCTGGTCGGTGACGGAACGGTCTAGTGGGCATTATCTCATACTCTTCAATACAAAGAATATATTTTTAGCCTGATACATTCCTATTTCGGTCATAGAGTGGTGAGAGAGTACAAGCTGTAATTGGTTCCATTTATTTCTAGTGACTGGGAACGTAATGTGGAACTTGCGCAACTGATTCAACAGAAACTTGACGCCTATAAGGTAACATTCCAATGCTTAGAAGAATTAGATTTTCGAGATTACCAAACACATCATCAATTTTATTCAGGGCGGAGAATTTTCATTGTGTCAAATAGAAATTCACCAAAATCGGTTTAACCTTTCTTAATTTGTAAATGATAAAATTAACTCGACTTTGTTACATAATATATATTATAGAATTATAGTTACTAGCTGTGCCCCGCGATTTCACAGGCGTAAATATCGCCGTAGCGTGACGTTATACCTACATATCCTCGATAAATGGACAACACCAAAAGAATTTGTAAATTCGAGCCAAGCCCTAAATTAGTGCGGTCAACCAACCAAACACATTAAAGATTTATAATATTAAAAGTATAGATAGATTATTTTATCGTCATATGCAATATGCTGATTCTAGGCCGATGAGCCAACAATGGGCGAGGGTCCCGAAAAGGCACGTTCTCAGCTGCTAGTGTTGGACCGTGGCTTCGATTGCGTGTCTCCACTACTCCATGAGCTTACTTTACAGGCTATGGTCTATGATCTGTTGCCTATTGAGAATGACGTGTACAGGTAATAATAATATTTAAACAAAAAAAACTTTTTTAAATGGTTGCTGATTAAACTCCTGTTAGTTAAAGGATTCGTAACGGAAATAGTATTAAAATAGTATATATTTTTTAAATATATTTTCGAATTGACGCCGATATGACGACGTTCTAAAGTAAAAAGCAAAATATATATTTAAAATACGGGGTGGATACCAATTCCAATGAACAGAAACTAAACTAGACTAGTTTAGTTATGTCAAGATCAATTTTAGTTCGAAGCAATAACAGACTAGCGTTTTTGATTACTAAACTAAAATTATTTTAGTTAAGTTTAGAGTGTTGGACATCAGAATTGGCACCAAATATCGCTTCTTTATTCAGATACGAAGCTTCGGCGGGTGCGATGAAGGAAGTTCTCCTGGATGAAAACGATGAGCTGTGGGTTGAGTTACGTCATCAGCATATTGCTGTGGTCTCCACTTCAGTTACCAAGAATTTGAAGAAGTTCACCGAGTCCAAGAGAATGGGCGGCGGTTTGTACTATTGACGTTTGCTTCGCACAAGTCCATCTTTCCACATCTATATGTATTTATATTGTTCGTAGCAAAGTTTATTAAGTTTAGGATGATTTGACAGGTCACGCCTATAAAGATTCATTTTTTTTAAAGTATAATAAACCATAGATAATGACGTACTTCATCGATGGGTACCGTCCACTTAGTAAAGTGCCATGCATAACGTATTACCACAGACTTCTAAAAATACAGATAAAGTAATGAAATATTATCAATTTACTACAGAAAAAAATAGATTTTTTATATTATTATAATCCATACTGCATAAACATTAAACTTTGTTGAGTCATTGTACGAGCCTTAGATTTGTACATGTGTTAGTAAAAATTGTACAAGTTCATATCTTCTGTTATTAAACATGGTCAGTGGGTTATTAAAGCTCACAATCGAAAAAGTAGCCTTCTAGTGTCAAATTGCATAACATTTTTTCATTGAAAACGGGGATATAAAAACATAATCATATTGTATGTATTGTGAATAAAGTGTACAAGTTCCTTTTTTGTGAACATGAAATAAAATAACCTTCTTTTTGGTTTTTTGAAGGTCAGTTAACAATCCTGGTTGTATTTCGTTCTTTTTTTTTCAGATCGGTTTCAATATTCTGACATTTGTATTGAACCTTGAATGCAATTGCTTTCAGGTGATAAACAATCGATGAAGGATCTATCGTTGATGATAAAGAAAATGCCCCAATACCAAAAGGAGCTGTCCAAATACGCGACCCACCTGCGTCTGGCTGAAGACTGTATGAAAGCCTACCAAGGATATGTTGATAAGCTTTGCAAAGTGGAACAGGTAATTAAAAAAATCATAAATAGGCAAAATTTTAATTCAATTAAAGAATCAAACGCATGTATAATTAAACTCTTGATACACTTTGAACGTTGGAAATTCCAACTGTAGTGGGAAATGAGGCTGAAATATCAATTTTTGAAAAGTTTGTTAACAGCCCGGGAAAAAATCTTCGTGTGTGTTTTAGTGTTTAACGCACCTGCATATGGCGCTGGACGTCCTAGGTTCGAATCCTGGGGTAAAACATAAATGTTTCTGTTTCTTAGCCACAGAAGGTTGCAGCCTTTTACATTAAAACATCAATAACTGGCTAACCCGGCGAACTTCGTACTGCCTAATAGATAAATTGTAGATATATGCCACCGTGGACTTTTTTGTAGATTTATAAAAGATGAATATCCCACAATGCATTGTTTTGTTATATCTCAAAGGGATTAGGTAGCGTTTTCGATGCCTTGTTCGGTGGCTTGACTTTTTCTGACACTTCCAACAATTATCATCATATTTCAATTGATACAAAACCTTGACCAATACCTAAAATTTCCTTATGAATATCTATTGTTTAAATTCGCATAATAATCTGTTCAGTAGTTTTTAAGTTAATCGCGAACAGACTGATAGACTTTGCGAAAGACTGTTTTATAATATAAACATATCTCAGCGTCTGTTTCAATGATCATTTCATTTACAGACAAGTTGGTGATCACACCTCAAATGTCTTTATTCTCATAAAAAGGATTTGATTTTGTCGATAAGTGTATAAAAACATTTAAGAAAGTAAAGAAAGAAAAAGTCGCTCTTTTTTATTTGAGAAGTTGGACAAAAAAAGTTTATTTACAAACGTTACAATAAAAATTAGATTCGCTAATATTTAATCTTAGAGCCGTATGTTGTGTTATTTCTCATATAAAAGATATACTTTTCAGGACCTCGCCATGGGAACTGACGCCGAAGGTGAAAAGATAAAGGATCACATGAGGAGCATCGTTCCTGTGCTGCTGGATCCGGTTATATATATTTCTTATCCTGCTTACCTAAAAAGCCGTTTTTATATTATATATGCTGTAATAAAAACTTTAATAGTCTAATAACTAATGTATTATTGTTATTTATTTGTAGGCGGTGAAAAATTACGATAAAATGCGTATAATCGCGCTTATACATTATGTCCAAGAATGGTATCTGAGGAGAATTTGAACAAATTGGTGACTCACGCGACAATTGAGCCTTTGGATAAACAGGCTCTGCTCAACCTCGCTAATCTGGGACTGAATGTGGTCGTTGATGAAAGTATATCATAAACTACACCAACGTTTGATTGACGAAGGTCAATACGTTCGCACGTGATTGGTCGCGTCAAGGCTATGTGGGCAAGTGATTGGTCGCGTCAAGGCGATGTGAGCAAGTTATTGGTCGAAGGCCACGCAAATATGTACCATGGTATCTATTTGCATGGTGCCATTTTTGAGTTTTAATTACACTCCTAGACATAAAAAATAACATAAGGCCCGTTTCAGAAGGAAAATATAATTTTATGATTATCAAGTTAATAAATAAATATAATTTTCGTACAGGGCAACAGGAAGAAGCAATACCAAGTACCCCGCAAGGAAAGGATCACAACAAACTTATCAAATGTCGCGATGGACTCCTGTTATTAAGGTATCATAAAAAATAATATCAAAGAATTCAATCACTCCGCTTTCCAAATCTGTGTATCTATGAGACTTTCCAATCGATATATTTAAGAAAAAGATTGAGTATGTTATTATGGAACAATTAAACTTATCAGAGATTTAATAGAGCAATGGAGAATGTTACTAAGTACGCAAAATCTCTTGAAACTTTATCACAGTAGAGCTTTTACGTTACATGCAAATACACTAGTTTTTATTTTATTCAAAAAGAGCAAGTAGTTTTGATTTTACATGCATTTAAAGTTCGTCAGCTCGTGTCAGCAGCGTGACGTCATAGTACAACACTCCGCTCTCTCTGTCTCTCTTCTCGAGCAGGGACGCGACGGACTGCGCGAGCTGTTGTAAAATGACGTCACGTCCTAGTTTTAAAATTCTGTGTCGGTAACAAATTGACGTATCAAATAGTTTCTTTTACACGATTTTTCCATTTTCAATAGAAAATACGGTGGGCTAAAAATCAAAATGTGTGAACATTCTCCATTCGTATTTTAAAAAAAACGCTATGCATAAGCTTCACAAGAACAATACATTGAATTTGTGTGTCGTATGATGTACCAAGACAAGAGAATTAAATTACACAAATATCGAATCATTATAATTAAATAAATTTCGATCAGGAATTAACAATTTAACATGCATTTTAGGACATAGGACGCCATTGATGACAAATTGGATCAACGTCACTTCCCGTTCCTTGCTGGTCGCGCGCAGACTTCTGGTTACCAAGCACCTACTAGGTACTTTTTATATTTTGTAATTAACTTCAAAAAAGTAGGAGGTATTCAAATCGACTGTATTATATTTAATTAATTTTTTATGTTTGTTACCTCAGAACTTTCGACTGGGTGAACCGATTTTGAAGATTCTTTTTTTTTGAAAGCTGGTGCTTCCCTTGTGGTCCCATTTAAATTTCATCAAAATCTGTTCAGTAGATTTAGAGTTACAATTTGAAGTATATTAGTATATAAGTATATATTATTTCACTATATGGTGTCTTATTTTTAATTTTCAGTGTACACTACGGCCACTGGCACAAAGATAAGGCCCAACAGACAATTAAGAATGTTCCGAGACTCATCGTATTTATCGTTGGAGGTATGAGTTTTATTTTTTTATTTTTATAATAGAGAGAAGTAAATAGAAACTGGAACTGAAGCTCTGCGTTCGAATCCCGATAAAACAAAATATGTTCATACTACTGCCTTTGAAGAAAATGATCATTGAAACAGTCATAGAAATGAGTCTGGTCCATGTACTTCGGGGCCACCAGATTTCACTTTTTACTGACTTCAAAATAAAAGAGGAGGTACTCAATTCGACGCTGTTTTTTTGTTTGTTACCTCAGATCTTTCGACTAGGTGAACCGATTTCGATGATTCTTTTTTGTTTGAAAGCTGGTACTTCCCGTGTTGGAAATTTCATCAAAATCTGTTCAGTAGTTTAGAGTTACAGTTTGAAAAAAACCGAGTTTTAAGTCAGTTTTTTTGATTAAAATTTTAACACTATATTATTCAAATTGGATTCCATTGATTGCAATCGCTTGCATTAATCTTGTACTTAATGATGAATTTATTTTACAGGTGTATGTTTCTCGGAGGTCCGTTGCGCTTATGAAGTGACCTCCGCTCTCAAGAACTGGGAAGTTATCATTGGGTCATCTCACCTGCTCACACCCGACAACTTCCTTTCAGACCTCAGCTCTCTCACCGCTTAAACATCTAATTTCTTATATTTAAAGTCCTTTTAATGCAATCAAGTTTAAATAGAGTTATCACTATGTAATTATGACCATATTTAAAGTTAAGATTCAATCGTGTAGTAGATTTTGTGTGCACGTGCAACATTAGGTGAACAAATTATTTTCATGTATTTTTGTTATTAAGATTATATATATTAGGGTTGGTAACTGGCCTGTGTGAGCTGATGTAATTGCTTGTTTCCAGCGCTGGATTTTTTCCCTTGACACTACTTCTTACGACTTCAGACGATTTAACTAATAATTATAATGATTTATAATTTCGTATTTCATAAATTCTATCAATAATCTTGCACACACATCACACCAATGCAACTTCGTACCGGTGACGTCACGCATTAGCGTGAACACCCCTAATAGAAGTTTTCCTTGCC
This sequence comes from Aporia crataegi, assembly GCA_912999735.1. Lineage (NCBI taxonomy): Eukaryota > Metazoa > Arthropoda > Insecta > Lepidoptera > Pieridae > Aporia > Aporia crataegi. Next base: position 4,437,460 of record OU538751.1, read on the forward strand.
AGGGTTGTCTGGAAGAGAGTGCTTTGCTTCCCAATTTGTTTTTTTCTTTCTTGTTTAACTATGTGTTAATAGAAAAATATCTAGGTACATTTCTATTATATGTATAGACTGCAACTTAATAATAGTTAAATTTCATCATATTGTCACTCATTTTGTTACTATAATTATGACAATTTCTATAGTTGTATAGATTCTCACGTGAATATGGGCCTAATGTTTATGTAGAATTTATTAAACATGCTTAAATTATTATTTGCCAAAAAAAGTATTAGGTAAGCATAGTTTTATAAGATCTCGAATTTTAAGAAACAATAATCATCGGGATTATATGTATTGTGTGTGGAATATATAATAATTACGTTGTTTTACGTTTAGATTTTATTGTTGTTGCTGATACTTAAATTTTGTATATTTCGTCAATAAAACCATTATAATTATTGCATATTATGACTTATATAATTAATATTCACGTTTTTCTCAAATAGTAAGTAGATATGCATGTTTAAATAAAATTCATGCATTGAATTAAGTGCTGTATTGGTAACTATAGACTTAACAATAAAGTTAAAATTAAATAAATATCGCAAACATATATCAATTACATTTATCGTAGGGTTAGTGAAGAAAATAAAAAATAATAATACATTATATTATATATTCTTTAAATATCTAATAAAGTTTTGAGTGGAATATCATGTTTATAAACTAGAGGACAATTTAATAACGCATTAAGGTGACAGGCAATAGACACTTTATAAAAAAGTTACTATACAAAACCTAAGTAGGTATTTAAATAAATATTGAAATTCGCATGACAAAACTTTATGAAATAACGAAATGTTATTAGTAATTTCTCTACTTTCTCGTCTTATCCAATGTACGTGATGTTTTTAAAAATTTCAATACAATTTTCGTTCATATTTAAATTCTTTCTATGAGGAGTCGACAAAAATGGTTGACAAATTAAGATTTTGTTGGTCATTTTACGATATGGTCTATAGAAAAGATGGTTATTTAAGTTCTATGCGTGTGATCGAATCGGCCTTAAAATATGTAGGTTTTCCGATAGGAGACATCCACACCACGAAATGTTTGCCAGAGTGCATAACTCCCTACATGGAAGGCAGACTTCCTGGTCAACGTGGCGGTGGACGGCCTCAAGTTGTTGACGAAGACATAGTGCTTCAGGAACGAGAAGAAGACCCGACTACTTCGGTTAGGGCGATACAATAAAATAATTCGCGTAAATGAGCAGCTAATACTTATTCTCGTAGTGGTTTTGTCAAAATTACGTTAATTACATTTTCAACAATATCAGCTTCTCTGGAACTAAAATAGCATGTTTTTGTATTTTTTTGATGAAAATGCACTAGTATTGTATCTTTTCAAAATCACCATTAAACGAGCTATTTTTTAAGTCTGTTGTACAAAACTGTCACATACATTTTTTTTCACCACTGTAGGTTAAAGTTAAGCGATAAGAAAATTGTTCTGTAAAAATTTAAACAAAAATATTATTTCTTTAAAACATTCTTGTTTTTGATAGAAAAAAAGACTTATCAATTAGTAAAGTAACTATTCACGAATAATTTTATGTAAAAAAAAAATACCAGAAAAGGAATTTTTCATTACGAGATGCTTAAAAATCTGTTTTAAAGTAGTGATTTTTCGATATTTCGGAAAATGTTGTATAACTTTAAATCTGTAAAATTTTGCTGAACATATATTGTGTTTTTTTGGTAGGTATTAACCCTAGCTATCACCCCCTGCAGTATGTCGTACTATTTACTGGACACCCTGTATATTAATAAAATATATAATTGTAATTGTTTCCATTAGCAACGTTTACATTCCGTATTTACATATTGATATGAATAGCTTTTATCAATATCATGACTTTATCTTTAAGCAAATATGTTATTCTTTCTAGTATTAATATTTAATGTCTAGGGCCGTAACTTGTATTTCAATAAACATACTAATAATACATAATAATATTTAAATACACGTCCATATTTATTAATAATAAATATGGACGTGTACCACAATTGTGGTGGTAAAAAGAAAAACTTTATGAGCCAAAGTTTTTCTATTAAAAAAATAAGATTTTTTTTAATTGATTCTTAGATTTCGAATAATAAGAATAAAATTTTCTTTTTTTTTAGCTGGTTTAAAGTGGTTTTAAGGGATGTTAGCTATTGAAAGAATAAAAGTCATTGAGATCATTTATTTAAAATTATTACATGCGTTTCGAAAGAAGAAAATTTGAAAGTTTAAATTATTTAATTATTATTAAAAAATTGAAGCCGAAATGTTTCATAAGAATGTCGCATTGGATTGTTTGTATGTCGGCTAGATTTGTATAATAATAGTTCTTGTGCAATTATGTAGAAGTAATAATGTAAAGTTTGTCAGTATTCATCTGTTATTAAATATTTGTTTGTAACCATTATCCGTGTTTTATTTCTATTTTATACTTGCATTTGTTTGGGACTTGGCCTTGACTAAATGTAAGGGCCTGTCCACATCTCCACGTCACGACGTCAACGTGGAAAGGTGCGGTATCATGCTATGTTAGGTTGACGTATACGTATATTGGTACAAATTTACAAAATACAATTATACATAACTAGTTGACACGGCGAACTTCGTACCGTCAATAAAATATAAAATGGGTATTATGAGCTATCCCTATAAGGTATATCGCACCCTTAGAATGAAAGTGACTCGACTCCTGTAACACTCGATTTTACCATAAACTGACCTTACAAAGCATATACCTAAAACCTTGTAAAGTAGAAATAACCTATATCTGAGTATAACAGGGGGCAGCGCATACTTCGGTCTCTATATATTAAGATGTATTCAATATTATAATTTTTTGAAGACTAATGCTCATTTACCACAAATTGCATTTTTTGGATTAGGTCACTCATTCTAAGGGTGCGAAACCTTGGACTTTTTTGTAGATTTATAATATCCTACCATGCATTGTTTTGTTATACCTTAAACATATCAGGCAGCGTTTTCTATGAAAGCTGCCAGGTGGCCCGACTTTTTCCGACACTTCCAACAATTATTAATTTACACAAAACCTTAACAAATTATCGTATTACTGTTTCCTTTATTGTATTGTTTAAGGTGGATAATAATTGTATTATATAAATAAAACTTGTAATATGTAATTATGATAGCCACTTTCGAAGAGATGTGTCACCTAAGGTTATCTATAAAAACAAATATTTTAATTTATAATATTGCATACTATATTACAATAGTCGCTTTTGAGGTATAGTTTCAGTGTAGCAGTAGACGACAATGACTAAAGACTTTATTATTTTGGCCTACTCAGGCGGTTTGGACACAAGTTGCATTTTAAAATGTATTGTGCATTTAAGTACTAGTCTAAATTTTACCTATTACCAGCTGACCCGGCGGACTTTGTAAAGAGTAAAGTGAAGTCCCGTGTCCCCTAGTGGGCTATGGGGCTAGGGTTTCGGTTTCCAGATGAAAAAATCAAAAGGCCTGATATGGAAAAGTCCTGAGATTTTATACAGTTTGAAAATTTTCTCTGAAAAACGTATTATTATCGTTTTATACACTGCCGATCTTGCTCACGCGTTGCAACTTACACATCGCACTCAAAGCGGCGGGGTGTTAACGGCGCCAATAGCGATACAACGCGGTAATGTAGCCAGTATTTTGGGTACGCACCCCAACGGCTTTGATGAGCCTATTTTTTAAATATATTTAAGTAAATAATTGTAAATAGGTAAACCAAAATTTAAAATCGTTTAAATTCAACTTTGCATTACGAAAACCGCATTGACGCAAATGTGACCTCAGTCGTAAAACCAGTTGCAACTTATTTATTTCGGATCGAGTTTTGCAGATTATTTGCCAAATTAGTTTACGAATCTAGGTTTAAATATAATTAATTACCATAAACGATAAAATCTTTTGAATGGAACATAAACAAGAAATACATATAAAATAACATCGACAGAAAACAGTGTTCACATATCGAAGTATCTTTACTAATTTATTTTATACTTTTGAGTGGCTCTTCTAAACCGTATAGTTGGTTATCATACCATCAAAACGAAACTAACATGGACGCTCTGACTTTACGCTTACCTTATACACTAAAAACTAATTTAATTAATTTAATTTAATATTTTCAAATTAATGAAAATAAGAAGACGCAAAACTGAATCGTTTAATACTAAAAATTTAAGTAATATCGTTCATATAAATTAAGTTTTCATGGTGTTTTATAGTAAGCAAGTGAACGCACATTGTGATTTACCGTAGGAACTCAGTTACTATATTCTCTCTATCTCTAGAAGTATTTCTTCTACCTTATTGATTTTACTATCACATATGACTCTTTTAATGTTTTATAAAATGATATATAAGTCATCGATATAAACTGATATTACATCGAGCTATAGAGATCTAAACTGGACGCGTAAACAATAACGTATGACATGTTTTTCTCTGTTGACAAGTTTTGTTCCATAACATCAAATATATGGCTTAGATTTTCATAAAATTCCGTCAAAAGCTATGAGTTTTAATTAAATTAATTTATTATAATTAGTATATATTTAATATAACATGGACATCTCTATTGCTAAAGCGAACTAATTGAAGATTTTTTATTTTATAACCTCAATATCTCTAAAACTATAAATCAAATTATTTTGATTCTTATTTTCTCTTGTTGCAAATTTAATATTAAATCGAATAACATCTAATTCATCGATAAGAATTCATAAATCATAGAGTTATAAGCAAATAAGCACGACATGGTCGCGCGGAATTCAGCGATTTCTCGCCCGATTGTGAAACTATTCTTTCAATATCCTGAAAACTATTGATCGTAATAATTCTAAAAAAAAATGGGACCACTTCGACGAGTTACCCTATCGTTTGACACCTCACTCATCCAAATCGGTCTACAAATGGCGACGTACGAGCGGAACATCGGAAAAAAAAAGTACACGTCGAATTGATAACCTCCTTTTTGGTTTTTTTGAAGGTCAATTGAATCAATTAAGTCATTCAATTAATTTTTTTATTAAAGTCCAGGAATATTCATTCAGTCTTTATTTATATATTTGGCATTGCTTTTCAAAAAACAACATGAAAGTTTTATGCCCTTGTAGAATTTTAGATGAATTTAATTTATCAACACTATTTACGTCTTTTATTTATAGTAAGTACATTTATAATACAAAATTTATTTTTTACTTTTCAGTGCGTTTTGAGGTCGGTTTTATTTTTTTGTTTAAAATTAATTTATACTTATTTTGTACTCGATAATCTACATAAAAATAATACATAGCTGACCCGCGCGAACTTGTACCGCCAATAAAAGATAGAATGAGTATAGTAAGCCCTCTTTAAAAGGTAGATATAAAGTTATATGCCACCGCAGACTTTTTTGTAGATCTTTTAAAAGAGGAATATCCCACCGTGTATTGTTTTGTTATATCACTGGTATCAATGTTTTCGATGAAAGCTGAATATATATGTATGTAAAAAATTATGTATTTTTATAATGATTACAATAAAGATACCTACTGAAATACTTAAACGGTTATTGGCTCATTGAATATGTAAATATATGTATATTTTTAATGTCTATGTAAATATTAAGTAATTAAAATTATTCATAAAACGATGTCCATAAAACCAAGGAACTACTCCGAATAATAATTTAATATCAGCGGTGGTCATTACATTTTATCTGTGCCAAATTAGGTAAATAACAGCACAAAAAAAAACGGCACGTGTCAAGTGTGCCGTTATCAAGTTCAAAACAAGTTTAAGAAAACAATAATAATTACTTAATATGTGATTATTAAAAAATAAGACTACGCACTGATTTAAGTACAAATTGCAAAGCTAAGTAGAAATAGAACCATAGTTAAGTAAAATATATAAACCAGTAGTTTATATCTATGAGTTAACGGCGTTTGTATGATGTTTGTTTGTATTTTTCTTTTAAGGCATACACAACAGAAGACGACAAATACACAGATTACAATAAATGGACAAAGAGACTAAGAAATGGTACATGAATATTTTTAAGAATTTACATTTATTTTTCACTTGAATGTAATCTATTGCCAATATTAAAAATAGGTTTATATTTTTTTGTAATAAATGCAATTAAAAACTTACAGACCATTTTAAAATTCTGATAGGAATCCAAGTTGTAAAGAGAGGTTAATAATACAAATGCAGCAATAAAAATTATAAAATATATTGTATTAGCAAAATGTGAGACTCTATCCAGTTTCCAGAGGATCCGCTTGATTTATACCAAGTGTATTTGGGTCAGTTAGTACATTAAACTTATTCCAGTTCAATTTAGCATTGTATGTTCATTGAGAATTCGCAGCTATAAAACCTGTTAAAAATACGGTCGGATTGACGTCACAAAACCAAAATGACGTAGGACCAATATCAGTTTTATTTCGCGGTTATGAAAGGTAAATGATATTAAATATGTGACATGTAGGCTATTTTATATGAAAAAATAAACTAATTTTCATATTATGATGGTTACAGCACCTGATCTAAATAATTGCTGGTGTTTATGAGCTAGGTTTGACATACACATGGTAACGGAACTTCCGCTCCTGGGACAGGTATTGAAATTCTTCATCTGTTTCAGTTATAATTTTTTACAGATAATAGTATAATAATAATGACTATTGGTCGCCTATTGGTCGAAATTCAACCACAAATCACAATCCAAGAGTAGGTCAGGTGATGTGCGTGTATGCTGTGTGTCATCCAAGCAGTAGTGGTCGTTATGTTTATCTTATTGATTCAATGTATTTTTTTTGCATAATCTTTAAAAAAATATTATCATTCTCCACTCCTTCTCTATATAAACTATAAGTGTCGGAAATTTCATACTTCTCCATCCGCGCAATTTTCGTAAAAAGGGGTATAAACTTTTTGCTTCGCGTATTACTATTATGACATCAGGCCTGAGTGTTTTCAGAATGTTTTTTTTTTTACTTTTGTATATAATTCTAATATTAATACATTAAGTTACCAAATATACTTGGCGCTCCGTGATTGGTTTTGGAAGTGCTTTTTAGACAAAATTATTTACTTTATAGTAGTTGACGTGTGAGTAATGCTTACAGAGGCAGTTATAGTGAGGAGTAAAACTTAAATAAAGCGGTTAAATTTAAAGACGGAAAATTTGGAAGTTAATGTTATGATCTTGAGTGACGTAATAAGTGTCAACGGATAAGTGTCAGTGATACTAAAACGGTAAAAAAATACTAGATCAGTTATGATCGTATAAGGAAAATTCGTAAGCAAAACGTAATTTTAATACTAAGGAATGCTTTATATTATAGATAGTAAATATTAAATTCATTTTCTAATAAATGGACAGCAAATGTACTCCATTTTCTTGAGGCTACGTTACTAATTTGGCTCAGATATTCCTTTAAAGACAAAGTGTTGGAAAACGCTCAGTGTAGAACGACAAACATCGATGTGATACGAACCATGCTTAGATTATGACAATTTTCACTTTAACATGATGTTTGGTCGAACGTTGAATACATTGCTATCCAATATTCGACCCAACAAAAGGAGAATGATGCAGTATAGACAAATAAAATCCAACATATGTTTAATTGTTTAATATGGTAGTAAATTATAAAACAACATATTTATAAACCATGTAATTTCTAATCCACAAACATGACTCATTTTTCAATTGTGTCTATGCTGAGCCACAGACTATAACAGTTCCTCCCTCACTAATAAACTATTTTACATCTAATGATATAAATCTCAACTTATAATAGTAGTTCACTAAATTAATGGGCTTACAGATCCACTAAAATATTTAAACATCTCATACAATATGCATAAAATAGCTTAGACTAAACCTATGTATTACAAATCTAGGCGAACTACTGGCTTCCTAACTCTTTGACTCCTGCGCAAGCCTTGTTCTGAGCATGAAGTGCCAGAATCTCTAGCAGTATTTGGATCAGAGTCTGGTTTAGCAACCTCAGGTTCAGAGTCTGGTGAGTCAACTGTACCCGGTTCCAAACGCAGCTCAGCTGGAGAAAAATCTGATTGCTGTTGACAAGCAGGAGTCAGGCTGGAAGTCGGTATTTCATTGTTCCCCCTGTCCTCAACGATGGGTGAACGAATACTTTCCTCTACCATGGGTATTTTATCGCCAACTTTACGTAACTGATCAATGTGTCGACGCCACAGGATGCCATTGTCAAGTTTAACAGAATAATGTAACTTTCCGAGAGTTTTATCAATCACTCCCAGCTTCCAATTACCTTCACTCGTATAATTCCTAGCTACTACTCTATCCCCAGGTACCAGTTTTCTCACACGCGCCACCCTCACCTCTCTCTGTAGAGGCTCTGTACTATTGCTAGGACAACCTGGAAGTACTGTACTCTTGTTTGGACAAATTAACGAAAACCTTGAGTTAGGCTGATAGGACAAAACCAACTCACTCGGAGATCTGCCAGTAGCAGGATGTGGTGTAATGCGATATTGAAAAAGTATTTGGTTTAACTTTGCCTGTAAGGAATCCCCTGATGTACTGAGGCATCGTAATTTATTCTTAAAGGTCTGAACATAGCGTTCGACTTGTCCGTTCGTCGCCGGATTGTACGGAGCAGAGCGCCTGTGTGTGATTCCACGCGTTTTAACAAAGTCATTAAATTTAGGATTTACAAATTGTGCTCCGTTATCACTAGTCAAAATATCCGGGTAACCGAAGGTTGTAAAAATTTTATCTAATACTTCGATGGTAGAATCTGTATCTATTCTATTTAGAATATGAATTTCAGGCCACTTCGAAAACGCGTCAATGAGTAATAGAAAATACACATTATGGAACCTGCCTGCAAAATCTATGTGTACTCGTTCAAATGGTTTTGATGGGTATTCCCATACATGCTTGGACGCTATCGTTGGTGGTGAATTCAAATGTAAGGAACATTCCGTGCAATTCTTTGCTATATCCCTAATGTCTTTATCTATCCCAGGCCGCCAGCAATAGCTTCTAGCCAAAGCCAACATCCTAGTAGCTCCAAAGTGGGAATGTAGGTCCTTTAATATCTTGCTTCTCAAGGATGTAGGCAAAATCACACGGCTTCCTCTCATCAAGCAATCATTTTGCAGGAAAAATTCAACTTGGTCTATATTGAACCTGTCCTTTGGGGATACCATTTTCCCAGTTTTTAAGGCAACCAACAATGGCTTAAGTGTTATGTCTTTAAGGGTAGCGGTAGCAATATCAGTAACTGTCACTGGCAGAACATTAATCATACTGATCTGAAAAACATCCACATCTTCAAGCATTGTCGATGCCATTTCTTCCGCCACCGGCAACCGTGAAAAAACATCTGCATTTGCATTATCTTTGGTGTTTTTGTATTTAATATCGTACTGGAATCCTTGTAAAAAAAATGGCGTAGTGCTGCATGCGTGTAGCGGAAAAATGAGGCAAGGCTTTAGAAGGCGAGAAGATCTGAACCAGAGGTTTATGGTCAGTATAAAGGATAAACTTCCTCCCATATAGGTATTGAAAAAAACGCTTAACTCCAAACACTATTGCATAGGCCTCTTTATCAATCTGTGCCCATTTCCTTTGAGTAACATTTAAAGTTTGGGAAGCATACTGAATTGGTCGTTCAGTACCATCTGGCATAATGTGCGAGAGTACAGCTCCTACACCTGTAGAAGAAGCATCTGTAGCCAAAACTAAAGGTAAGCTTGGTGTGTAATGAGCAAGAACAGTATCTGAAAGCATTTGTTTCTTTATCAGTGTTAATGCCTTTTCACAGTCAGCTGACCAGACCCAGTTAGTGTCCTTTCTTAACAGCTTATGCAATGGTTCTAATGTATCGCTTAAGTTGGGTAAAAATCGACCATAGTAGTTTACTAAACCTAAGAGGGCTTGCAATTCAGAGACATTTTTGGGTTGAAGAGCACCAACTACAGCTTTAATTTTACTATCAGACTTGTGGATCCCTTCTCTACTGATTTTGTATCCACAATATTCAATCATGTCTTTCATAAACTCCGATTTCTCTAAATTAACCTTCAACCCAAATTCAGAAAGTCTAGTAAAAACTTGTTCTAACCTGTCAAGATGTTCCTCATCATTTGATACTGTTATACGAATATCATCAATAAAGCAATGTACTCCTGGTATGCCTTTTAATATATTCTCAATTTTCCTTTGCCATTTGGCTGGGGCACAGTTGAGACCGTACATTAATCGAGTACACTTGTAGAGCCCTTTGTTAGTATTAAGTGTAAGTAAGTGCTGATCTTCTTCTCTTACTTCCCAATTTAAATAAGCATTTCGAAGATCTATCTTAGAAAATTTGTCACCACCAGCCAAGCCATTAAATAACCCTTCTGAAGTTGGTAAGGGATGTTCATCTACTAGTAAATTTTTGTTTAAAGTTATCTTATAATCTCCACAAAGCCTAATTTTGCCATTTGCTTTCACCACTGGCACCACCGGGGTGGCATATTCACTATAATCAACTTTAACTAAAACCCCCTCCCTTACTAAATTATCTATTTCCATTTCCACACACTCTTTCAAAGCAAAAGGTACTGGTCTAGCTCTGTAAAAAATAGGTTTGGCATTTTCTTTTAAGTGCAAGGCTACCGGATCCCCTTTAATTTTACCTATGTTTTTGCCGTCAAACAAGGTACAGTACTTCTTAAATAATTTTTGTAAAGAATGGGCGTGCGATACAATACTTGGAGACACTTGATTAACCTGTGCTATGCAATCTTTGAAACCAAAAAAATTATTGATCCACTCTCTCCCCAAGAGTGGGTGTTGATTCCCCGATATAATATATAACTTAACACTCCTACATTCCTTTCCAATGGCAGCTGTTACATTAGCGACACCTAAAACATTTAAAAATTGATTAGAATAAGTACACAGTTTAGTTTTTGTAGGAACCAGTTTCATATCACAAATTTTCTTATAGTCTCCCAGGTTCATTATTGACACTGCTGAACCACTGTCAAAGTCCATTGACACTACGGACCCATTAATTCTTACTTTTATCCAAAACTTATTAGTATTTGAATTTATTTTACAATTATTGACATACACCACCTCCTCTGTACATTCATCTGCTTGTCCAGGTACCTCCACTGCATGGACTCTTTTAAACTTAAGGCACATCTTCTTAACATGTCCTGTTCTCTGACAGAAATTGCACTTAATGTTCATCAAGGAGCATTTGTTAGCATAATGGTTTCCTCCACATCGATAACACGCAATGTTTGATGATGTTGCTGGTCCTGGTCTACCCTGTATTGAAATTGGTGCCTGCCCTAGTTTGTGGTGTTGGAGCAAATGAGGGTTTCTTTCTATTTATGTGCACCGCTTGTACCTCTTTTTCAATAGCATGTGTACCCTCTGATTGAGCGCTTTCAATGCCTGTGGCAATGCTCACTGCTTTTTCTAAAGTAAGTTTGTTTGATTCCAGCAGTCTGTCACGTATCTTATGTGACCTCACACCGCACACAAACTGATTTCGTAATGCTGTGTTCAGGAATGACCCAAAATTACAAGTAGATGCCATTTTCCTTAGGGCCGCAAGATATTCCCTGATCGATTCGCCTTCTTTCTGGTGACGGTGGTGGAATTTAAAGTATTCCGCTATCTCTAAGGGGTCTGGGTCCAAATGCTTAATAAGTATCTCAACATTTTGGTTGTAGGTATTGGCGCTTGGTTCCGCTGGCGAAACTAAGTCACATATGGTCTCATACAAATCGGCACCAATGTAGTGTAGAAAATATGCATTTTTCTCTTTGTCTTCGGTCACTTTATAAATTGTTAAAGCACTTTCTAGTCTCTGCACCCATCTTTGAAATTTGTTCTTAGAATCATAAAATTCTATAAAATTTGGTGGTACTGTCACCTGTATAGGTGGTGTTGTAGGCATGATTTTCACCAATTTTCCTCGTCGCCACTGTTTAATTGTTTAATATGGTAGTAAATTATAAAACAACATATTTATAAACCATGTAATTTCTAATCCACAAACATGACTCATTTTTCAATTGTCTATACTGAGCCACAGACTATAACAACATAGAACACTCGGCGAACAAAGCGGAATATGTACCTGGAGAACCGGTTTACCATAGAACTCGACTTGACAAAACCTGGCAGCCGGGAATCATAGCCGAGCGAAAACATCGCTACTCCTATACAGTGTCAACAGGGCCGTCTTTAACCTATTGGAGGCCCTGGGCATATTAGGATAATGGGGCCCCTATGACTTTGACAGAACACTATTTTGTTAGAATAGACAAAGAAAGGAGATAAACAAGGTTAATTTTTTTTAAATTAACAATCACATGAAACGAATAGCTAAATGTAATAGAGTCCACAAAAGTAACTCTTTTAGCATTTACAATTAGTGCTTAAAAATCTATGTTATTTGAAGAGGAACTCAACTAGATTTCAGATGGGCAAAATCGTTAATCACTTCTTCAAAATCAATGTTTTTAAGCACATCAGATTCTATGGACATCAGCGACAAACTGGTTAATCTCTCTTGAAGCATTGTACTTCTTAATTCATTTTTAATTCTTTTTAATTTGGAGAAGGAGCGTTCCCCACTGCAGTTAGTTACCATCATGCTTAAGAAGATTGTCAATGCGATTTCTACATTTGGAAATGTGTCTTCAATTTTGTTTTCTTTCAAAAGTTGATATATTTTTAATATATAATCCTCATTTTCACTGTTAAAAATTTTCAAGCATTCTGTTAAATGCAAACATTCTAGTTCTAACTCTTTCTCATTAACATTTTCATAATAAAATTCTGCAAATTCTGTGCAACTTTGTCTCAACTCTTCAGAATTTAGAGTTTTCGAGCGAAAAAATAAATCAAAACGTTTACTGATATTCTTAGACGAACTTAATCGCTGTTTTAAATGAACGCTGAGGGTATCAATTATAAGAAGAAAGGTTTCTATTTTAAATTTCTCTCTTCCATTCAGTTGGACTGACGGCGCGGAGCCCTTAAAAAAAACTCTGGCGACTACTTCTGCGTTTTGTTCTTTGAGATAGGTCCTTGTAGTCAGATTCCCGGTTTCTTTCTTTGGCAGACGATTCGAAGTAATCAAATTTATCCCTGAAGTTAATAATAAAATCGTCAAGTGAAGTAAACATATTAGTTGCAACGTCCAGTGTTATTGTTTCTTTCTGAAGATAATTATTTATTTTGTCTATTCTTTCCAATATACAGTTCCAAATTTTCGTTAAATAATTAATTCAAACTTGGAGGTTCATACTTCGCTTCGTTCGCTCAATTTTAATGGAGCGAGTCAAACTGATGAGTGTACTACTGATGATTTTTCTTTAAAATGTGTATGTGCTTAGTATATCATTATACAATTTAAATTTATCTAAGCATGCTGAAGTCGGAAAGCCTAATTTTTGGGCGAGAGTAGAATAGCTTCACGCATGTATAAGCTAGTAATTTCGCATTGTAGTCAGTAATTTAGGTTCAATTTCTTCGAATTATAATATAAGTTTTTTGGTAATAAATCTTGATTATCGTTTGGTGATCTGACAGGATCTAGGTACTTTGTATCTGAGGGGGCCCCTATCGATCGCAGGGCCCTGGGCATTTGCCCAGAGTGCCCACTGGGAAAGAGGGGTCTGAGTGTCAACACCAAATGGGAACACCATTCGGAGACATGGAGACCATATTCGTACACGGCTACCATCACCTGTTAAATCACAAGAGCAACCTATAATACCACAACAGTCATCTGCAAGTCAATCAATTCCCACTACAACTGAATTTACCCGCACACCTAAAGTTTCCCCAAAAACCGGGTCGCCAGTAATGTCCGATACGCCCTCTGCACACATTAGCGGCCTTCACACGTACAGCTCGATCCGTAGGAAACAGCTCGCGCCATTCCGATCTGCCGTCCAATCCGTCCGTGTAGACGCGACAAGCGCGTGGTGGTTTGACAGTTCGATGCGGCGCATTGGTGTGTACGAACTTTTGTACAGTTTTATGCGGGTGCCTCGTGTGGACGACAATTATTTCAAAATGGCAGTTTGGAGCGTGGAAGCAGTGACAGGTTTTATAAGGATATATCGAGAACATCCATGTTTATGGCAAGTTAAAAATAAGTCGGCTTATACAAACCGTAATTTAAAACAAAAAGCATACGACGAACTCATCGAATATTGCAAAAATGTTGGTTTTACAACGGCGAACCGGGATTTTGTCACGAAAAAAATACAAAATCTAAGGGGAGCATTCCGCAAGGAGTTAAAAAAAGTGTCTGAAACCAGAAATAAAAGCGGAAGTGCACAGGATGATATATATAAACCAAGTCTTTGGTATTATGATCAAATGCTGTTTACCAAAGACCAAGAATTGCCGACTCCAAGTATTTCCAATATAGACGTAGAAAATGAAAATTCCCAATATACAAACGTCGCTTCACTGTTATTTTCTCGTACTAACTCAGTATCACCGCCACGAGATGTCTCACCATCACCACTACAGGATACTACTAATATAGCATCGCTACCAATTAATGCCGAAAATACAAATACTAAGGTAAGATAATAAATACACGTTTTTCACAGAAAACCTTTTTATTACGTATAAGTAAGTGATCATTTTGATTTTAAAATTAAGTCAAATGATTATTACATAAAAATTAGTCCATATTAACAGCTACGATCTACCAGCGTTTATCATAGTTTCTTGCCAAGAAACCTTACCTATTGTATTGAAATATGTTTTGTATTCATCTCTACTCTGTTTAGCTAAGGAAGGTACATTTCTGGTCGAATATCTGTCCAATGGAGTTAGTTCAGAGCTGTTTTGGCGCCAATCTCCGTCTAAAACAGTACTCGATTCAATATTTTCTCTGTCCACGGTTGATGCTGACATATAAAAATTACTTCTCTTTCTTAAAAAATTATGAATACTACATATTGCTAGTACTATGTAACATATATTTTCTGGTTTCATGTTAATAGGTGTACGTAGTATCTGAAATCTAGAGGCTATTATGCCAAAAGTATTTTCAACAACATTACGAGCACGTGAGAGTCTGTAATTGAAGATTCGTTTTTCATAATCAAGTTCTCTTTGCGGGTAGGGGGTCAAAAGGTTTTCATTCAAAGCAAAACCTTCATCACCAATGAAAACGTAATTTAAATAATGAACATTCTCGCTTCTCTCGGGTAAATTTAATTGTCCTCTTAATAATTTGTTGTAAAAGGTTGTGTATTCAATAACACCCCCATCGGACATCCTGCCATTTTTACCAACGTCAACAAAAATAA
This sequence comes from Aporia crataegi, assembly GCA_912999735.1. NCBI lineage: Eukaryota > Metazoa > Arthropoda > Insecta > Lepidoptera > Pieridae > Aporia > Aporia crataegi. The sequence goes on from OU538751.1 coordinate 4,452,853, forward strand.
ACTCGTAGTTTGAGTCTACCAGAGCCATTAAAACCATACTATAAAAGCTCTTATAATTGTAATATTTTGCTCCAGAATTGGCAGGAGGAATAATTCTTATATGTTTTCCGTCCAGTGCGCCTCCACAGTTAACAAAATTCCAATGATCATGGAAACCTTTAGCAATTTCCAACCATTCTTCTTTGCTTGTAGGAAACTGTAAAAAATATTCATTTTTATTACATTTTTTTCAGGAATCAACCCCTACTCCACGGGGAACGAAGAGGAAGTCAAATATAATTGACACTCAAATTAAGTTCATTAATGTATGCACAGAAGCTCTTCAAAAAAAGAGCAGACAGATGACAGAATATGAAGCTCTAGGAGTGACAATTTCAAAAAAATTTGAAAAAATGGACAAAGTCCAAGCTCTATATGCAGAATCAATTATACATACAGTTATGCGCAAAGGCATTTTAAAACAACTAACAGAAACGTCAGATATATGTGATAAACAATGCAATAAAGTTGTATTTCATACTAACATTTCTGGGCCATCGTCGCCGTCTACCCCACTTCAAGAAAACTCTGATATAATTTTATCTGAACCTCAACATACTCATAACACAGAAAATACAGAATCTATTCTCAGAGAATACTATCATAACTATGACGCTAACTTTTGAATTCATTTAAATTTGATTAAAAATGATTAAGTTAATTTTGTCTCGTATTCGTAATTAAAAAGGTAAATAAATTAAAATAGTGTTTTAATATTTACCCTCATGTAATCTTTTCTCAACGTTTCGTAAATCGCTTTACACGTTTCCGGTATTATCTTGCTTAGAGCTGATGTAGAAATGCCAGAAGAAAATTTTAAATCTTCAAATGAACGTCCAGTTGCCAGATATCTTAATGTTGCGGAAAGACGTTCTTCTGGTGTTATGCATTTTCTCATAACTGTATCTTGCTTAGTAATTCTGTGCCGGATAAGTTCCAATAAGCAATCAAAATTATCGCCGTCCATCCTTAGGTAATTTTTAAAATCTTCTGGATAGTTTTCTCGTATTTCTTTTAACATGGGTAAATGTCCAAATTTTCGTCTATATTTCTTAACCCATACACGTCTCCTTTTTAGATTATTAAAACCAACCACAAAACCAGCTAACGCGATCACTAGACGTGTATCCATTTCTACTGTACCGGTTAAAACTGAAAGAAAACTTTTAAAATTGGTCGACATTCCACGCGCCATTCCAAACTGCGATCCGAACTCTCAAAAAGCATTTATACGTACAGTTTTATCTGCAGGAAAGCAAAATAGACAGTTTAAACCGCAGTTCAAACTGTTATTACAATTGAAGCGTAATGTAGAAGCACAGATCAGCGCGCGGTCTAGTCTGCACAGATTTATCCGCAGATTGGTGCGCAGTTCCAGAAATGCCATTCCGAACTGCACGTGTGAAGGCCGCTATTGGATCGGGAGGTCATGAGGCGGTATCACTTATAGACGAAACTCGGACAGTCTCATTCGATTCTCCTACGTCACAGCCGAAGGTGGACTCGAAACCACCTTCTAATTCCATAATTACACCTAAGCTGCAGCGCCGTAGTCAACGGGTAACTAGACCACCTCGAAGGCTAATAGAGGAGATGTGACCAAAGATGGGGAGGGACGAATGTAGTGAACTCTTTAGTAAACTTTTTGGTGTTTTTAAAAATACATAATTAATTTTCAAATTTTGATTTATGTCAATCATCATCTATTATTATTCCAATAAAAATGTTCGTTTATTATTAAAAAGTTACTTTATTTAAGTATGAATGTCGCTTTTTGACGGTCCGTTGTCAGGTGAAAAAAAGCGGACGTCTAGAAGCGCCCTCATTGTTGAAAGTTAACATTATTGTAAAGCATTAAAGGCAACTTTCTATTTTAATGCTTTTTATATTGTATATTTTATGTTCTGTGTTTCAACGTTTGCACAGATTATCCTCTGTGTTAAGAACTAATATTTAATATGTACTACTTATTGTCAAATTATTCTATGGAACAAAGATCAAAGAAGTATCTATGTTGAATGTTCAAACTTCAATGTTCATAACGTAAAATGCAATTTGCATTTAAAAATAAATTTAAAATTGATATAGCTACCATTCAGTATTCACTATTATTATTCTATAGTGTTAATTTGCTAGCTACCAATTTATACAGGAGAAACGAACTAAATACCTATTAAATAACTTGACTGGAATAGAAACGTTTAGACCAGTAACTGGATCTCTAAAATGATTAAAACTAAAAAATGGTCTGGTAGAATGGAAGAGGAGTACGAAACGCAGCACTTTGGCTTTGGATCGCAGCGTCTGAAAATAGCTGTACGAGAAATGGTTGAAGACAAGATACGCTCATCTGTTACAAAAGCTTTCAATGGAATTCATAATACATTGAATTTAAATGAAAAAGACGAACTTTCACTAGCCCATTCTCGTGAAAAACTTATTCGTTTGCATTGTGATAGAGCTAGCCAGCCACTGGATTTGACAGTGAAATTGAGAAAATGTTAGAAATACCTCCAAATGTTCTATTACCAGAAGACAAAGATCAATTACAACAGGTGTCCGAATCAGAGTATAATTCACTAACAGAAGAAGTAACTAATCTTATGAAGAAAGTATTACGGGGAGCCTTAATGGAATCATGGTTATCTAAAGAAGAAAAAGAATTGTCATCCACTGAAGATGTATTGAAGCTCATTAAAAAGACATGGATGTGATAGATGCATTACAGAAGAACGTCAAAAGAGTAGACGCAGTAAAGATTATGATGCATAAAGTTCATTTTTTGAGCGCTACACTTCCATGTATTGAAGTTGATGATCAATGTTTTAAAGATTAGAAAAATAATTATTTTTTAATTTGTATTAAATAGTACCAACACCATGTAATATACTGTTTAGAAATGAGATAGTAATTCTCAATTTGGTTAAATTATATAATCAACTAAAAGGGATTCACAAAGTATCTGTATATTGTCTTAAAAATTATACTTATTTTATCTTAGACTCTATTATTAAAAATGCATAATTATATAATAGAATTTTTTATTTTTTGTAAAAACACATCTTACATCATCTATAATTAGAACAACAACATTTATTTCATTCTATTACACATACTTATTTAACATTTATGAGTTTTCCATAAAATATAATTTTATCAATTAAAACATAGTCTAAAAGGTTTGTAGCTTGGCACAACAACTATCAGCAAATTTATCTTAAAAGTGTAAATAAATTTTAAATACCTACACTATCTACCAACATCATAAATCCTTATTAAAATGGCCAAATACAATTTGTGTCTATGGCATCTATTTGTATAAATATTATTATATTATATGCAAAGATAACCTAATCCTTTGCATATAAGTATTATATGCAAAGGATTAGGTTATATTCTTTTACTATTAAAGTATATTATAATGTCAACACCAAAGAGCAAGAAATCTTAATATCAAATTGTATTTGGCATTGCACCTAATATATCCCAATAAAACTATTTTTTATATCACATTTAGTCTTAAAACTATGAAAAAGTAACATTTACAAAAATAATGAGCATTGACGCTTAGTAATTTCCTAAGACATCAACTAACACTTATATTACAACAATTACATTTCTTGGCATATGCGGCCTTTTGTATGGAATTCAAAATCTTAAAGAGCCATCTCAATAACTTAATTTAAAAAAAATGGTTTTTAAAACCAACTAAAAATATGATAATACAACTTGCTGCTTTGTAAGTTTAGAAATGAAAACAAGTGACAGACAATAAATATTTTTTTAGTTTTAAATGTTACAAAAAAACAATTGGTTCACTTTATGTACATGACGGCGCACGGTTCAGAAGGGTGGCCATGTGACAAATGACAAGCGCGGGCTACTCTAGCGGAGCGTCATGTTGGTGAAAGCGAGGCGGCCATTTTAAAAACAAAAGAGCAAGATTCATTGTTTTTGGCGGGATCGCAGGCGCGTCACCGATTCAATGACGAACTGCTAATAATTAGTGTGAAAATAATTAATTAGGGCCGATTTGTTTAACATTGTGATTTATAATAATGATTACATCCGATATGGATCCTGTATCTCTTACATCAGAAGTGGGATGGAGGACGAAATGTAAGTCGTAAAGTACGCTGCAGAATAAAACTTGGCAATATGGAAGTTGTTTGCTCTTATTCTTGCTGCGCTATAGTTGCCCCCAGTGAAGGAGGATAAAATCTAGTTAAGTAAATGCGTACGAAGCTGCCTATGGAACCTTATTTTATGGATATCTAAAATTCAATGTCTGAATATGTATAGAGCTTGTTTTTGATGTAAAAAGAAAGTGGAATTATGCGCGATGGCTGATGACCTGCTTGTAACATGACTACCATAAGCCAATTGTACCGGGTATTGAGTACTACCCATTCCAATCAAATTAGTAGAGAACTAGAAAAGGGTCAGTTCAAAAAAACGCACTATGGTTTCATTGTCTTCATTTTTGTTCAAAAGATCTTATCTGTATTGAAGGATGATAAGGAAAGTATTTACTTACAGTTTGAGGTATGAACGTTTTTATTTTATCTGTTAGATTTAAAAAAAAAGAAATCTTGAACTGGGCACATTTCTGGTGTACACGTTGGCTGGTGTACATGTCTAAAGGAGAGAGAATGTAAAATAAAAAAAAAGTGGTGTAGAGTTGTGGATAGGACAAGGTAGTAAAATTTAATACTGATGAAGTACAATTAAGTAAGTTTACAGTTCTAGAATGTGCTATAAACATGAATCCTTGTTGAACAAATATTGTTTCTGAGTTATAGAGTTATGTTTCTGATGAAAATGTTTCTAAGAATGTTACATAATTGTTAGAAGAGGTAGAGCAAAAGAGCTTTATACAATTTGTTTAGTAATTGGTAAGTATCATCAATTTATTAAAGGTAAGAAGATAATCTTAGAACACAGACCACAAGCCATAATATAGTCTATAGTTGTTAGAAATGGTTATTAACAAAGGAAGTGCTGGGTTAAAAAGGTGTTGAAATTGTTAAGATATGATAGTAAGATATATTCCAGATCTTAAAATATATACTGCTGACTGGCATTTAGACATTTCTAAAATCTTAATATGTAGTAACATTTGAGTCATTGCAAAAGAATAATAATTAAGAATTACTAGAAGATACTTTGTTAGATAGCTATTGTATCAAAGATAATTCTTTGGGGTCTGAAATATTGAGAATAATGCATACAGGTCATGCTAATAAAGGCGAGTCTTAAAAGATAGCTAGAAGTGCTAGGTATATATATTGGAGAGAAATTACTTATGGTACTGAAAACTTTGTATGTCTTGCAAGGTAGGTGAAAGGATTCAATGGAAGTACAAGATATTATAGAACCAATGTCACATGACATTTCTGATCATCCTATTTTTTATGATATAGGGTTGGCATAAATATTTGTAGTTTTAGAGTTACCTATTGATTTGATATGAATGATTATTAAGTTTTAGTTGATTACTTGACCGCCTCCTTGGTCTAGTGGTAAGCGCATAAGTGTTACAACCAAGAGGTCCTGGGTTCGATTCCCGGTGAAGATAATAAAAAAAACTGATCAGTGAAACAGATGTGAAATGCATCTGCCCCATACCCCACTAGGAGACACGGGACTTCACTTAGTTGATTATTTATCAAAGTGGATTAGTGTCTTAGGAGAAAAGATTATTATTTCTATTGTTTATTGTTTGAAGAAAATCTTCTATACATGAAAATTACTTGGAAAGTGAGTAAGAGTTACAGTTCAAGATCAATTAAATAAAAAAAATTGATCATTTAAAAAGTTATAGATTCTAAGATATTTTATAAAAGGTTGAGATAGGATATGACAACATAATACAAATAAATTTGAGAACTAGTTATAATAACTCTGTAATTGAAACTTATCCTAATAAAAGCAGGTACAGAAAAGATAGTTCCAGCGAAATTAGACATGATGACTTGTCAAGACTGTATCAAGACTCCATCAATAGCTAATTGCCTAGTTGTCATCCTCTACATGCTGCGTGTGTGGTCAACAAGATCACGAATCGTCGACTTGTCCAGACTGCAGGGAACCGAACGAGCGGCCACTGGTCAAAAAGCGGTGCAGAGACAGACTTGGCACCCTGACTATGTCTTCCGGTGGGATTGTTCCATTTATTTTATTATTGATAATGATCTGCCTAACCATTAGTTGTAGTGGTAATGACTCGGTGCTATTACCGGCATAGGACGAAACAACATTTAAAAAAAAATAAGGGTAACTGCCTCATTCTTAGTGCCGTCAATATTCATTGTAGGTACGGTTTCACTTACGGTTTTATTTCATACAATCCTTTACAATACTTTATGTAAGCTCAAAGATAATTAATTATTTATAAAACGAGATGTTTTGGATGAATGTTGATGAAAGCTATACTGTTTGAGATAGAAACGGCTTAGTCAAAGTCTTTCTGTTTTTTGCATGTTTTGCATGACATTGCACCTATTCACAAACGAACGTCACCTGAAAGTTTGGTTTGTACTTTGTAGTTCATACGTTTGGGAATGCTATAGTGTGGGGAGAGTATGCTGTGGAACTTTGTTAGGTTTTCTATTTCTTATATTTCAAATGAGAACTGGTGCGACTCTGAGCGCGGTAGTTGTTTAAGGGATGCCGCAAGCGATGAGTGCAAGTGATGTAAAAAAAAAAAAAAAAAACGAGCCTGCGACCTGTTTTGTTTTGCATGTGATTTGATTTTGTTGCGGAGCCCTGTGGAAAGTATAGGTAATGACTGTCATTATCATGAGTATATGCGTCAGTGTTTGGAGTTTTAAGGGTTTGTAAGGGGACTGATGAAAGGGTGGCCAGGACGGCGTATAGGAGTCGAAAGCGTAGAATGGTATCATCACTCAATGATATTGGTCTCTAGTTCACACATTAAAACCGGTTCCGCAATTTTATTAGTCTGATGAGGTGATGACTAAAGTGGGTAGACTCGATAAAGTTGAAATCAAACGACTGATACTCGTACCTCGATGATTGATGTCCGGAAACATCATATAGTAGAATAGTATCCATTGACTCCGGAACTGTTAAGGCTGGTTCAGCACCCAGCACATTTACTGAAGTTGGCGAGAAAAAGAATTCAGATTTGTAAAGAGGTACGTCATCAAGTTTTTGTATGTGTTATTCACTTAGTCTAGTATGTAGCTGTCGTTGTATATCCTGGTCCGAAAATTATGTCGTCCATGCCCTTGTATGGGTGCCTGGATGGACACATTGGTTCGGTCCAGATAGTTAGCATGCTGAGTCGATCCTGGTCGTAGGTTGTCGTCCGGGCTATACCTGTTTGGGGTTAGTTCAAGGGACACATTCTTGCGATTCAGATGTGTTGTGATAATCCAATGGACAATGAGATGGTCCTAGTGATGGTCCAAGTAATGGACGAATGGTCCTAGTAATGGACGAGTGGTCCTAGTAATGGACGAATGGTCCTAGTAATGGACGAGTGGTCCTAGTAATGGACGAATGGTCCTAGTAATGGACGAGTGGTCCTAGTAATGGACGAATGGTCCTAGTAATGGACGAGTGGTCCTAGTAATGGACGAGTGGTCCTAGTAATGGACGAGATACAACCACAACCACCAGGTTGTATGAGGCGATGGTAAGACCTATGGTGAGTTATGGAGCACTTGTTTGGTGGCCAAAGGTCCGGCAGGTGAAATGTATGGATGCTCTCGGGAAGCTACAGAGAATGGCCTGCTGCGCGATCTCGGGAGCATTCACTACCACACCAACAGCGGCATTGGAGATGATCCTAAAACTGCCGCCGTTAAATCTCTATATAGAAGGCGAGGCCTGTAAAGCACTCTACAGGTTAGCTGCATCGGGTGCATGGAACAGGCTCGCACCAAGGACAAGGCACACGCTAATGGAGACTACAAATGAGCTCGACAGAATGTTGGACATGGGAAGGGATAGAATACTCCCAGTGTACAACTTCGAAAAGAACTACAAAATTTATGTCCCAACAAGGGATGAATGGAGGGAGGAATTTAAGCCTCCGGAACGGGATAGCCTGGTCTGGTATACTGATGGATCGAAGACAGACTATGGAACTGGAGCGGGTATCCACTCTAAGGACACTCGTCTGCATTATAGCATGGGGCAGCTGTGCACGGTATTCCAAGCGGAAACGTTTGCCATAGCTGTGTGTGCGAAGTGGAATGTGGAGGAGAACTGGAAAAACCGGTCCATCTACATCCTTACTGACAGTCAAGCGGCCCTTGCGGCTCTTGGCTCCAACAGGATTACCTCTGGACTAGTCTTGGACTGTGTCAATGCCCTAAACAGACTTGGCAGACGGAACAGACTAAGGCTGGTCTGGGTACCGGGCCATGTGGGAATAGATGGCAACGAAAAGGCTGATGAATTGGCAAGAGAAGGGTCGAGTAAACCACTGATTGGACCGGAACCCTTCATCGGACTGTCATATGGAACAGTAAAGGCGGCGGTTGAGACATATGTTGAAAGAAAACATGAAGCCGAATGGAGAGCAAAGAGAGGACTTATGCACTCTAAGGCAGTGATTGGTACGGATGGCAATAAATGGCATAAAATGATCTACAAATATGGCAGATCACAGGCAAGAACTCTAATAGGAGCCCTGACTGGACACTTCGAGTGTCGCAGCCATCTCTACAAGATGAGGCTTGCTGAAACCCCAACATGTAGAGCATGTGGGGAAAAAGAAGAGTCGATAAGGCATATACTCTGCGAATGTGACTCAAAGGCTGGCAAGCGACTGGACCTCTTCGGATCGGCATACCCGAACCTAGGGGATTATCGGCACTTCGCATCCAATGACATCCTGAAGCTTATGCGGTCCTTCTTCGGAGATCTTGGAGTGAGTGAGTAAGGCATGGGGTAAGTACAAAAGGACCTAAAGGTTCGACGTGCATCCCGTCAGGGAGCCCCTGATGATATGATAAGATAAGATAATGGACGAGATGGTCCAAGTGATGGACAGTGGTCCAAGTAATGGACAAGTAATGGACGTATTGTGGTCCAAGTTAGAATGGACGTGTAGTGGTCCAAGTAGTTGGAATGGACGTGTAGTGGTCCAAGTACATAGTTAAAATGGATGTGTAGTGGTCTCAAGTTGTTAGAATGGACGTTTAGCGGTCCAAGTTGTTAGAATGGACGGATAGTGGTCCAAGTTATTAGAATAGACAATGAGATGAATCATGTCAATACTGTAGTAGTAATACAAATTACTGTATGTAATGTTGACCCGATGTTTGATTGGAGTCTGATTGAAATAGCAAGGTTATTGTCAGGATGAACGAGCAAGTACCTACTGGTTGTAAAATAATGTTTGGTTTTCAGAAGAAGAAAGAGTAAACGCCCGAGGACGGGCGAATGTCAGTATGGCCGTGACGGCGCATGGTTCAGAAGGGTAGCCATGTGACAAATGACAAGCGTGGGCTACTCTAGCGGAGCGTCATGTTGGTGAAAGCGAGGCGGCCATTTTAAAAACAAAAGAAGATGAAGATTCATTGTTTTTGGCGGGATCGCAGGCGCGTCACCGATTCAATGACGAACTGCTAATAATTAGTGTGAAAATAATTAATTAGGGCCGATTTGTTTAACATTGTGATTTATAGTAATGATTACATCCGATATGGATCCTGTATCTCTTACATACATATTTCAAAGGAAGACTTATTGATATTTACCATTTGCAAATGTTATTGACTTTTCAAAAGATATGACAAAATTGACATTATTACCTAGATGTATCATACCTACATACAAAATGTTAAAAATTATAAGTATACATTAATTTACTGAAAGTTTCCAGGCAACAAAAATGAATCCGAGTGTCCTACTTATCAATTTCCATTATCAGTTTAAACAGTTGAATTTTTGTTAGGTATTACTTTGTTCCAAGAGATTCAATTTTTCTGAACGGCACGGTACGGCATGGCATGGCAAAGGATTTTATTACTAATCAAGTTATTTTGAATCTTATTTCAATGAGTTCAGAGTTCATGTTACTTTATTTCGATACCACGATGCCGCGACGTGCCGCGGGATGCTGTGGCATGACACGACTCGCCGCGGCATGACGCGACGCGCCCCGGCATGCCGCGGGATGCTGCGGTATGACGAGTCATGCCGTTTCATTCCACGGGTTGCATCTTGCGAGACGTATGGGTCACTTTGTGTGTCGAGGAGTTATGATTGCTAGTTGCTAGTTGAAATAAGGTTGTAACTTCTGCAGCGGTCATTTCGGTTAATGGGGCGCAGTCCACGGCACGCCGCGGCATGCCGAAGCACAACCTGCCATGCCACGGAAGGCAGCACAATCTACCGTGCTATGCCGGCAGTGAACGCCGGCCTTAATTGTTAGATAATATGTATTTTCTGTAGTTTGTTTCAATTAATTGCTTCTGTGTACCCTACCTACTTTGAAAGTTTTGAATATTATTACAATACCCAATACAAATCTTCTACATAGTAGTTAAATGTAGGTATAAAATGTATTAACCTGACTTATGAAAGAAAAAAAAAATCTAATGCTATTTCAGTTTATCCGTAACATTTAATAGACAAAAACATATATCATATAAATTCAAATGAGTAAGTATCTATGTAAGAAATGCAAATTTATAATACATATACTTAAAGGTATAAATACAATATTTTTAGAATTTATGCTTGATATTATATTTAGGTACCTACCTAGTTAACATATAATTATGCAATATCTCTTTAAGAGGATAAATTTCAATGAAAAAGATTTTTAAATAGTACCTACCTAAATTGAATTTTATTGTCTTCATGACAACACTCCATGTCCAAAATATTTATCCTGTACCCATAAACATATTATCTGACTGAACTGGAGGCGTAGGTATTCTTAAGTTAAAAATAATACATTTTTGTGTATCGTACAATAAGTACTAAGATAAATATTGAATTTGTAAGGCTATTTTCCTATTTAAGCGATAGGATGTCAACTTCTTGAGGTCGGTTACGGGATTTAATCTTAATGATTTTGTATTTACTAGCCCATAAGGTTTACATTTCCGTGTAGGTAATCAGAGTAGCGTGAGTGGATCTTCAGACTAACATTAAAATTTAAATTATGTAATTTTAATCACAAATTACAATGAATTTAGGAAAGAGTATTTAATTCTCACATTTTAATAAAAATAATACAAACTATTTTAGGTTGATATGCTATTTGACTAAAACTTCTTAATAAGTATAAACTATAAGTTCTTAATAATGATCTAGGAAATAAAGCATAAAAAAATAGGCAGCCTTTTTTAAGTATTTTGTACAAAATATAATAAATCAATAATGTAATATTTATCACTTAACTTATAGCTACTGACAACTGTACTGACTAGAACTTTTTTATTTGTGTCACAAACTTTACGATATTTTTGGAATCTAAAAATTCTTTATATTAGGTGTCTTGTTTCCAAATCCGATTACTATTTAATATTTTATGGAATAAATATCAGGACGTAGGTACCATAATGGAAACATAAAATTTTTGTTTTAATAGGTACCTAGCAGCCAAAAAAATTCGGTTGGGATTTGTATTGTCTCATTACCTAATAACATGTACCTACTTACCTACATACTTCCGTGTGAATAGACTACGCCCTTAGGGGATATATAAATCAAAAATAAGAATTAAATACAATATCTACACAAAAGCAGGCGGTCTTGTGTCTACAGCAGTAAGAACTCGTTTCGCAGCGGGTCCGGGCCAACACCAGTCATCATTTATAAGTATATCTACATGATAGCTATGTCACAAAGAGAGAGCCTAACTGTCGGCTGCTACTTTTAAATAGACTATCGGAGTGACATGATTTGACAAATAAAAAGTTATTTACTAATTATAACAATATGCAGAGAAAGTGCTATAACAATCCGCTCGCTAATAACTATTAGATTTATATTTTTATTACCTTGGCTTCTACCTTTCCTTCAGTTCTTGAGTCAAACATTCGATTTCACAAATGAAATTGAAGACAATTGAAAGAACCAACATGTTTTAAATCTTATTAGATTATATTATAAATTGATGAATAGATCTTCATAAATGTAACTATGGTTGAGATTTAATCACGTCAGCTTTAGCAAAATGAGCCACATCAAAATCGGTCCATTCGTTTAAGAACTACGATACCATAGACAATGACAAATCAATGTCAAACTTATAACAAAACCCCCCCTTTTGTGACGGTGATTAAAAAGTATTATTATAAATTGTTAATGAAATTACACAAAATGTGACCTTTAAAGTAGCAGTGTAAAGTTTATTTTAAGTATTGACATACATTTAATATTTAGAAATGGCAACATTCTTTACCTGTGAAATGTTGAGTGTTTTAGAGTGCATGGGACTTTGGGGCATAGTGGTTGCGTTGGCGCTAAAATATCCTCCGGGCTTCGGTCTCAAGTGACGGTTGTGCATCTCCATCTGAACTATCTTCATGAACTCAATTTGGGCGGCTAACTTCTGAACCTCTTCCTAAACATTAAAAGAAAATATTAAAGTTTATAAATATATAAGCTAGGTTGTTTATTATATTAAACGTTCTTCAAATAGAAAATAGTTTTTCGTTTCCTTTCTACGTTTATATTTATCGTCTTAACCATTCGCAGAAGATGTTAGAGATATAAACTATCGATACAAGTAACCTTAAGCTGTTCATTCTCTTGATAGAGGTCTGGTGGGTCATCCGGCACAAGTCCGATGCCATTAAGCGAGGAGGATGCGGGAACGCCCTGGGCACGTGCGCGACTATCCCATGTGTCGCCTGTGCCGCGAACTACGCGTAATACCTAAAAAAATATATTAATCACTAGCTGATCCGGCGAACTTCGTACCGCTAATAAAAAGTAGAATGGGAATAGAACGTCAAATGTTTGACAGGAAATAAGGTAGAAGAGTTTATATGGGAAAATTAAATTGATGTTTTTATTATTTTCCTCGCAATTTTTCCATATTTTCTCACCGTTTAAACCTTCCTTGGACTACGACAAACATTCTCCAGCTATTCTCGAGTTTAAGCGAGACAATGGAACAGCAATTAATTTTTATATACTCGTGTATATTATAAAATTTACCTAATTTCACTAATAGTTAAAAACCTATATTCACAAATACACAAGAGATAATTATAGTCCTTAATATATATCAAATAAATAAAAGATATGTATAACTAGAATTATTAAACTATCATTTTTATTTGCTTGCCATATAAATTTACATACAAAGCACAAAAAATGTTACGTAAGTTTTTTCTAGTAAAAAACATTAAATGCATTAAACAAATTCCTTTAACAAGGCCTTCAAGTTGGTATTCATAATAGGATAATAATTAATTATTTTGCGAAGAAGCAAAAATTAGACAGTTTAAGATTTTACCTTAGGTAAAAATACCAAGAGGACGGTTGTTGATGTGGACAGTTGAGTTCTTATAAAACCCAAGAGATATTTTATATCCGGGCCAGCTCGGGGTAAGATTAATAAGCTAAAAGAAATTATATATTATTTGTAAAATTTTTAATAAAACTACTAATTAACTGCTAAGCGTTCTGACATTAAAATGTGCAAATAGTAAAGAAAATTTATGGATAAGTGATAAATTTATGATATGCTGATTACATGATGATGATGTACGTTGTCATTAAATACGCCTTTAATATTAATAAGATAAGGAAAATGTAGCTTGTACCTAGTAATAAAACATTGAAAAACTTACTGGAAAGCAATCATAAGGGAATTGACAGTGAAGATGTTGTAAATGGCTATGGAGATAAGTCGTGCCTCGTTGTAAAGGCTCTCTGCGTGACGTACGCGATAACATACGCGCACGCCCCATAACAGGAACAGAATCTCACCTGAAATTTAATATTTCTTATCAGCTGATGCCCGCAATGCTATTAGCGTATTACCACAATATATTGCCACTCATGAATCATGATTCAAATTGCTTCGATGATAAAAAAAGTTTAGGCTAAAGTTTTAAAGTATACCTAAGCAGTATAATTATTCAACAAAATTGCTTCAACAGTTTAAATCTTAATTAAGCTTAATAATCTTAATTGAACTGTGTCCACGATTTTATTTCATGAAGTACGACATTTTATTCGTTGGCTCGAAGAAGTTACTGATTACAACATCAAAAAAGTTCAAAAAACCCAATAAAACCCGTAGTTTTTGAAGTTAGCCGGACAGAGTAAATTATAGAAGTCTAATCTAAAATATTTCCCTAAGGTTCCCTGGGGGCCCCTCCCTGCTTTTGGTTGTACGGAATAGCGGCCTTGCAAGCGGACTAGGGTACGCGCTTTGTCAATACAAGGCGGTGTTGCGGTCAGACCTAGTACCTTAATAGCCCGAGTGTGATGAGAGCATACTCGCAGCTCGCGGTCAAGAACAAAACGAAAAATATATTATTTTGAAATTACATACTTACCGATTGCTAAACTGTGATCCCACCAGTTATAAGTACATTGTTTGAATTTTAAACCTCTGTTGTCTGTTATCTGTAAAGAGAAAAAAAGGTTATTTAATATTTACTATTTATTTATTTTCAATATTATCATCATAATATGTTTGGTAGATTTAAATAAAAAAATATGTAAATATACCTAAGTAATAAAAAGTTGACATCTAAACTACAAGATATTTAATAATTATAAATGTCTAGTCTTGTTCTAAACACTTTATTTCCTTACAAATTCAATTTTAATTGAAATTAGTTTAAAAACAAAAAATCTTAAATGTTGTATAGTTATTAATAAATTTACTATTATGCATTTTAATTTTTTAGAGTAAATTCTTTCGTTAGTTTTTATTTACCACTTCAGCATCAGGCGGTGCTGAGAGAGTCCATGTGCAAAGGTAGACCAACATAATTAGAAGGATCGGAGCCATCCACTGCAACAGCTGTTTGTCTGTTAGCTTCAACTTATGTGCTGACTTTACACAATATGTTAGGGAGACTCTGAAAAACATTTTATATTATTTACCATATCTTATATATAAAATTCTCGTGTCACAATGTTAGTTACCTTACTCCTCCGAAACGGCTTAACTGATGTTTACCAAATTTTAATGCATATTCAGTAGGTCAGAGAATCGGATACTATCTATTTTTCATACCACTAAGTGATAATTGTAGCCCACCCCAAAAATTAATATGGCAAAACAACGTTAGCCGGGTCAGCTAGTAATTCATAAAATTTAAACATTTCTATAAGCCTATTCTTTCAGTTTTAGGATATTATATACTTAAAAAAAATAACATGTAAAGTAATTAATACCTACTCACTAATTTTGAATTTTGAAAATGATAACAAAATATTCTCAGGTTATATTATATATTGCATGTTAAATGATATTGGTAAAACCTATTACAAAATTTTGCCGTAAACTTAAAATTACAAATTGTTAAATTGCATTCAAAATATAATAAAAATGTGACTATTGTATATGTATATAGTGTATATGTAACTCCTATAATATACCTAATTAGCTGGCTAGATCCTCGGACAAATTTCTCTCAATGATCATTTTCTGAAACATTTTTTATATTTATTTATCCAATTTTAAACTAACTTTACAGGTAATAAATTAATTTTAAACAAAAAAATAAAACCGACCTCAAAACGCACTGAAAAGTAAAAAATAAATTTTGTATTATAAATGTACTTACTATAAATAAAAGACGTAAATAGTGTTGATAAATTAAATTCATCTAAAATTCTACAAGGGCATAAAACTGTCATGTTTACCCGAGTTACCCTATCGTTTGACACCTCACTCATCCAAATCGGTCTACAAATGGCGACGTACGAGCGGAACATCGGAAAAAAAAATACACGTCGAATTGATAACCTCCTTTTTGGTTTTTTTGAAGGTCTGTTAAAAACCTATTGCGTTAGCCTTATACCTACCTATTTTAGAACTACTGAATTAATCAACCTAATTAAAAAAAAAATAACATGACAGTTTTTCCCCGGGTATTGAACCGTAGATTTATAGGAACAAATACAGATGTAAGGATTAAAACTAACCTCCAAGTTTTCATGAGTAGCGTGGTATAAGTGATACAAAAGCCCATGTGACGAGTCCATTTTGTTGCTATACACGAATACATATCTAGAACTGGGAAAATTGCAGCCATCTGAAAACAAACCGTTGAAAAAACTTAGATTCAAGTTATACGTGCTCTAAAGTAATCAGAAACTTCATTACATCATGCAGAAAAAAACAGCTGAAATAATATAGTGTAAATAACTTTTTTTCTTCAATAAGTAATTTAAAGAGACAACATTTATATTTTTGCTATATTTTTGTATTTAGGTTAAGATATGAACTACTGGAATGATTTTAGGAATTCTTTCACTAATGCAAGCAGACTCTGGGTTCCATAGGCTAAATTATTTTCTTTGTGTCCACGCAGACAGTTGGGAACAAAACATAGTAAAACCTTCTTCAAAATAGGTACTTGAGATGTCATTTGATTAGAATTACTTTTTTTAAATAAAAATAAATGAAATAATTAAAACTTTTATAATTAAATTATATATTTTTATATACTAATTTACCCAGAAATTAACATAAATGCTTATAAAATAAGATTAAAAAAAAGACCATATGATTGTATTGTAGGCAAGATCTTAGAACCCGCTGGTAACAATCAAATTATTAATATGTAAAATGAATGATTCTATATTATTTAACTGAAATAAACCGCAATTATACCTACCTATTAAACAATAAACAAAGTAATAAAAGGCAAACACAAGTAATGACTTTAGATAAGGATTCACTCATTCCCTGAAATAGATACCTACACATGGCCATATGTAATTAGTGAAAAAACCCCGTAATTTTTCTATATAATATATATCCAGTTCGAAATCGACCAATACATAATTAATTGATAATTGTGCCTCAGGAATAATAATTTTATGGCAATAACATAAGACGAAAAAAAAGTGGTGTGCAAAGAAACGATGTTGATTAGAGAATGATTTATTACCTTACAATAATACAATTATTGTAAGGTTTATATTATTATTTTAAGGGTTTTTATTATTAATAAATTAATATACAATAATTATATGAATGTGCTGACAACAACATTTGCCTGTCTTGTCAGGCGCACTGAATGTAAACACTGGGCATAAATAAAATTTCTTCAAAATCGAATTGACATAAAATTACATTTAGTTGGTTTTTTTCCTACAAAGATTCAATTCAACATTGAAAATAACTGTTATTGATACAAATTTAAAACGTCTAGATGTTCTAGATTAAAGAGAGGCGAATAAGACTTTCTTTTTAGATTTAATTTGTAATTTGAGTAGCATAAAAAATATATAAGTTTATGCAGGTGTTTTAACTTTTGTAAATATTCTACGTAATTGTACTCTTAAAGGTAACAATATGAAGTTTTTGTAACAAATTGTGACTAAACGATACTCCAATCTAGTATATTACTTAAATCTAGTAACAAAAATAATAATTTTGACAGTCTCGTTTCAATAAAAAGTTTCACTAACCTCCATATACATGATAGCGCACCCAAGAAGAGTGATAGACAGGAAAACGGGACTGGCGACCCGAAAAACTTTTACACGCCGATATGTCGTGTATATATCGTTAATAACACCGTCATTACAGCATAGCTCACTGATATTACAAGAAAAGATATCCTGAAATAATTAAATAAATGACGATAATTTTTACGATTATTATTACGACGAATTACGACGATATTTAGGTGAATAAATAAAACCAATATAATTTATCTCTGATTTATAATTAATCAATATTATATGTATTTATACTTGAAGCAAAAACTTTGTACACCATTTTTTTAAAAATGCGTGAAATTTTACACAGTTTAAGTTTATTTGGAGAAGTGCATAAAGCTATTTTTTATAGAAAATTCATTAGAAATACATTCAGTTAATCAAAATAAACATTATACACACTACTGCTTGAACGACGCACAACATACACAAACATACATAAGGTATGTATTCTTTTGGAATTTTGTTCGAATTTCGACCAATTGGCGACCACTAACTTATATTAATTAGTAAACGAGGCGACACGGATAACGGTACAATAAAACCGGAGGAGAACGCTAATAAGCTTTACTTTTATTACTTTTATCTTGAAATGCGAATAAAAGTTATATTTATATACTCATCCAATGTTTCTATAACCTGCGTGTGTAGGAACGTACCGAAAAGGCCAGTTGTATGTAGCGAGGCAAGGCTCCGGTCCCCGACAACTCTCACATCCGGGCTGACATTTCAAACATTCATACGGTTCACTCCAATTTTCCACACCGTTCTCATCGAATTCCTGATATGCAACTGAAAATTGAATTTTATATTTAGATAAGATTTTGCGCTTAGTGGTTTTAAAACCTAGACCTGTATTCTCACTGCAATGAAACTTAAATTTGGTTTGACTGGTCATAATATATATCTATAATATTGTAAACTTAAAAAAAACAAAATCCGAAAGATGAATATTTTTTAAATGAGACTTTTACTAAATAATAATTTTACTTTGTACTAAATAATTATATTGGAAAGAACATTAAGAAAAGAGAAAAAAGAACACTAGAACCGATTTCAATGGGTTTTATGATGATTGTTTAGATGTTCTTAATTTTTGAGCGTTTCTCGTTTTAAACAAAATTTTGAGCAACTATACCTATGTTAATAGTTGCGTAGGTTTGCGTGCAAAATAAAATTATTTGGTGTATTCAGATAAAAAGGGAGGAAGTAAGGCACCTTCCGGTCAGTAACGAAGGTCGTTTATTGTTGGCGTAAGACTAGGAATATTTGTATTCTATTCAAAACATGAAACACTTTTAAACAACACAATTGAAGTCACGCAGCTCCTACAGGGGCTTCGGTTAAATACATTTCTGTTCACTAGGTATTTTTTTACTGGCAAGTAAGTACCTTTAAACTTTGTTTCACGAATAAATTAGATTTTTTAGAAAGTTAAAGTCGTTGGGCATAAGTTTTTAAATCTAGAAGAAAATCCGGGAAATTAAAAGCCTTTAGGGATCCTCAACGGGTAGCAAAAGAATCTCGTTTTCTAATGGAGGAGGCTAAGTTCTAAGCTGTACAGCCAATTATGATGATGATTCAGTATCTACGCACACATAGTCGCGGTCGTCATATATAGTAATAAATATCCTAACTTTTACCTTCAACAAGTGAGCCATTAAAGCCTTCCGGGTGGTGAATGGAGTAATATCCAGGTCTGCACTTACAGATGTATGCGCCACGTGCCCAACCCGAATGACGGACGCTCATTTCGCGGTTCGCTTTATATTCACACTGAAGATTTTAAGAGCTTTTTTTTTATTCAAATTTATCGAATAATACAATTTTAGAAACAATAAAAAATATATAAAGATATTCTAAAAAACATTTCACAAATAACAAAGGTCGCACACACGTAAATAAAATAAGTATATGACAAATCTTCATGCTTAGCTTTCATATTATGCATACTACTGTAGATCTACAGGTCTGCAGTAGTAATGAATGGATGATCTTGTGTAGGCGTTGCATGCTTCACGCAAAGTTGAATAGATCATCTTATCGTAGGTAATGCAGTTTAATTATAGAACGAATGTAAAACTTTAGTGACCTCTAGCCATGACATAGTTATATAAACACAAGTGAAATTGAAGGCAATTTAAAATCGTAAGATTAAAACACACCAGCTTTCTAACAATAAAAAACGCATAACAATCGCTTCATTTGTTTCGAAGCTACGATGCCACAGACAGTCAGATAATTAAAACTTATAACAACCCTCTTTTTTGTGGTTAATAAAGCTTCACCTCGCTATGAAAATTACTACATTTTGATCTTAGTCAAAAGGCCGAGAAGCGAGCGAACCGCCGCGGGCGTAGCTAAGTTGTTTAAGCATATGCGTTGCATTGTATTGCGTTTGCGTTGTTGGTCCTTGAAATGTTTCGGTTGAGTAGTCACAGAAGGCTGATCACCTACTTGCCTGTTAAGAAAATGATCAGTGAAACAGATACAGAAATGTGTCTGCCCCATGCCCCACTAAGGGTTACGGGAATTCACTCATAAAAATTATATGCATAAAATTAATAACCTTATTTTTTGCTGTCTTTTTGCGATCTTTGTGCCTTATAGTTCGATATTTATAAGGACTACTATAAGTTTAATCGAATCCGCTAGTTTTTTATGATCCAAATCCATAGTGAATTTCCCTTTAATCTACATATTCATTGTACTTATAAATGGGTAGCTTTAGCTCCATAAATCTAGAATACTTACATAAGTAGTTTCATTAGGGCACTTATGCGTTCCGTGGAATGAATATATTTGGTTGCTATCGTATTCGTACGCCTCACACTGGTTCACTTCCAAACTGGATATGTCTATATCTAATGACACAACGCCTTTGAGCCTGTAAGAGATTAAGAAGAAGACTTTTATTTATAGTACTTTGGTACAAAAAATAAGCCTTTGGTGCATTTATAAATATGTATTTTTTAAACGTTATTAATTAATAACAGCTGGGATTCATCCGTGACTTTTAAGTGGTTAAAAAAGGGATTACATGATTATTATATTATTAAGGAGTCCGCTGACGTAAGACTAGTGTCTTGATTAGTATCAATGATTAAGTAAAAAAATAAAGTAAATTTTTAACAAATAGCAAATTACATAGCTGCACTTTCTAAATATTATTAATTATTTAATAATCTTGTATATACCACAAAAATCTGGCGCCTCCTTGTTCTAGTGGTAAGCGCGTAAGCGTTACAACCGAGAGGTCCTGGGTTCGATTCCCGGTGGAGATAAAAAAAAACTCGGTCTGGCAGGACATAGAAGGCTGATCACCTACTTGCTCCTAAAGAAAAAATCGATCAGTGAAACAGATGTGAAATGCATCTGCCCCATACCCCACTAGGGGACACGGGACTTCACTTCACTTTACACGGACAATTTCTAACTGGGTGCCGTGACACCTTTAACTAATCCAAGCTTTTGAATAAATAAATATTTGATTGGATAATAAAATTTGTCAATTCAGCTCCCCCAAGGACCTCCTTGTACCTCCTCCTTATACCTATACAACATTAATGATGCCTTCGCTTAATCTTATCTGATGATACGTAACGAATTTCCGTGTACAGGAATTTCTTCGATCTTTATTTAACGCACGAATTACGTCTCTTCATCAAATCAAAGCGATAAAACCTTTTGCCTAACGTTTAATGGTGTATGATTATGAATGTTGTTATTGTATTTACAGGAAATGGATAAAGTTTTATTTTTAAATTAATAAAAATTAATGTTATCATAATAAAATTGGTGACTTAAAAGTTCTCACTCTCACTATTAAAAACTTACAGGTAACGATACAATTTTTCGAATTTTTAACTGAACTTTTCTAAACCCACTTTTGAACTGAACAAAAAAAAAATTAAAATAATTCAAGCTGTTTCTTAACCTCCGACACAAAAAGAGAGGTGTTGTGATAACTTTGACCTATCTGTGTGTTCAGTATTTATGTTGGGTTATTGTTAATACTGTAGTAAAATCACCTGACGTTTTTAAATTTTCTTCGATATCACTAATTATTTTTTCACTATTATAATTAAAAATGCAAATCGCTATTTTGCGTATTTTTATTACTTATTATATCAAATACAGTGTAAATTGTTTTGCCTGTTATGCGATAACACCTTTCACGTAACTCACCCTCGTACTGTGGAGATAGGTACTGTGCATGACAGCAACCATCTCTCAGCAGCGCAGCTATAGTAGGGATAAGTCCACCAGCCCTCCATGGTCGCCCCAGGGGGAGACGGCATGAATTTCGGCGACCGGAGGGAGTCGCTTTCATGTGCAGATACGTACCTAATACATACATAATATATATATTAATGTTTATATGCCGTATTAGTTATAAATAAGTATTACGCATAAACCAGCCTATTTTAGTTGAACCAAATTCGTGATTTAACATATAAAAATATTGCTTAAAGATATAAATATATTAAATAGTAAAAAATTAAATTATGATAGTCTAAACTTTGCAAAATATTCAATGCGTGTAGTGTATAGGTAGGGCATACCTCCACAATAAATTTATAGTTCGAATTTCGATTATCAAGAAAATAAATAGCGAAACCTTCACCAAGTGCCTGTAAATAAAGATCATTAGCGCAACAAGGACATATTTCACAGGAATATGTCCTAAGCTACACTAAAAAGTTAATGTCACATAAACTTACCACGGATATTCAGGATCAGGTGGCTTTTCCAATGGTGGCGTAACCCCAGCTACAGGTTCAGCCCCATACTTCTCCCAGGCGATGGAATTATTAACTACTCCATCAGATCGTAATGCTATCGCCCGTGCACCAACCATTCGCTCTGATGCGCTCGAACCGACCACTAGGCTTCTCGACACCGCAATCAGAACATCTGTCAATAAAATCGTCTCTTGGTTAAAATGTAGTGCAATAAGTTTGACATTGTGATAATATTTAGTGGCAATACAACTTTAAAAGCATACTTCAATCATTTTTCAGGAATACTCTTGTGTAATTACGCGTGAATACCACCCAGTTAATAAACTTGTAAAATTAATACAGACATAAAACAATACAGTTATATACAAAACGAAAATTAATTAACTGTTCCGGAGTTCAAGCGGATCCAAAAGGATAAATGTTTGCTATTTTGCAAAACAAATAATGGAACGGATAGAAGAACGGTATCTTATTTGCGCGTATCACACGTTAAAAGAAAACAGTTTGAACGGATTAAGTGCGTATATTTATCACAATAGTACGTTTTCTTACATTTTCTTTAAATTAACGGAATTTTGGAGATGTTTATATATTACATTAAGATTATGTAATCAGAATGATAATTATGATGGTAGTAAGTGTTTTAGAACAATATTTTAGTATAAAATATAAAAAAAAACCTACTGTTTTAGTGAAATAGCAAGTAATTAAAGTATAAATCGTACACTGAAAATAAACGTTTCCCTCTCAAGACAAGTTCCACCCTCATTGTGTCCGAGGTCAAATGGAAACTGCGGGCCAATCGCGGTAATGTATTACAACCCGATCACAGCACTATCGTAGCATTATCACGGCATTTTCGACGTTTTCGTATTTCGGTAATGACTTATGTCTAAGCAGGATCAAAGCATTATCATTGCACGACCTTAACTGCTGTCAAATGAACAATTACCAAATGATAGGGTGGACTAGTGGCTATAGCAATTAATTAAAACGTAAATAATACTTGAAAACATTTTGTTTCCTTGTATAAGAGAAAATATATTTTATTATATAATGACACCGCACATCAAAATTAAAAGAACATAAAATCAAATTCAAATGCAGTGCATCATAGACAATTATAAGTGGACAGCATCACGACCTTCCAACACCAAATAGCTACTATTTCAGAACCATTTTTGGATCGTTACCATATCGCTATATTGTATTTTTATTTTCAGTGTCGTTTTGTGTCTGTTTTGTTTATAAATAATTATGAATTCCGAAATAATTTGACTGAAAGTAGCTAATAAATTCGATATTGCGAATTTTCGAGCCCAAACTAAATCAAAAAACCTATTTGCAAGGATGAAAAATTATGCCTTTGCCTTGAGTGATCGCCAATACATAAAAAGATACCGATTATCGAAGCAAATGACTCTAAATTTATTTGAAAAGCTAACTCCGCATATGCCGCCCACATTGCGGTCAGCAGGTTTTATTAGCATTAGCGTTTTATGCCACTGGATCCTACCAAACCATAGTAGGAGATTGTCGGAAACATTGCGTTTCGCAATCAAGTGTTTGCAAGGCAATCCGCCAAGTAACAAATGCTTTAAATGCTACAAGTATTGTTAATAAATATATAGCATTCCCATTTCAACAACATGAAAGAGAATATGTTAAACGAGAGTGAGTATTTAAATATTTAGTTAGATTATTTGAAATAATTGACGTTTATTGAGTTATTTCGTTCTAGTAAATTATATATTCATGAACTATTTCTAGGTTTTATCGGAAATTTAAAATGCCAGGTTTATTGAGATGTGTTGATGGGACTCATGTAGCAATTGTTCGCCCTAAAGAAAATGAAGAAAGGTTTTTCAATAGAAAAGGGTATCATTCTCTTAATGTACAAATTGTGAGTAATTTTCTTATTTAGGTACATTAAATTAAAAGTGATATATAATAATAACAGATCTATATTATAATGTACTTATAATAATATGTACTTTCCTTTACAGATGTGTGACTCTAGTTTAAATATTATAAGTGTAGATCCCAGTTATCCGGGATCTACTCATGACAGTGTAATTTGGAACAATCATCATTTGAAGTCTTACATTGAAAGGCTTCACAATAATTCTGGAGAAGATTTGTATGTTTTGGGTAGGTATTGTATTAAAAACTTAAATTTAATATTAACTAGACCATAATGACTATTTTGTACCTAAGAAATTGCAGCATATAATTATTTAATTTTAGGAGATTCAGGGTATCCCTTGAGACCAATCATGATGACTCCAATCTCAAGCCCAGAGCCTAACTCTCCTGAAGAGTACTATCAACACCTACATTCAGCTGCAAGGAATACTGTTGAGCGTTGTATAGGAATCTTAAAATCTAGGTGTGTGTATATTTATTAATATTGTTTTCAGAAAAGTTCAGCTACGTGATATAAAATTTGTTTTATAAATAATTAAACCTACTTATTTTTCCTGACAGAGTTTGTTTGAATTAGATATTCAATAATAATTTCGTAACCGTTTCATTCGATAATCTCGTGGCTTCTAAGATCAAGAGAAGTTCCAAAGCCATCTACTTAACATTAAACCAAAACACCAAAAACTAAGTCAAAAAGGCGTATTTATTGCTCCTCAATAAATAGAGAAGCAATAAATACTCATGCATGCACAGTATAGTAGATTTGTACTTTTAAAATTGAAATTCGGTAGACAAAGTACCTTAATGAGACTGCCGAGCCCTTCAAGGCGGTCTTTTGCTAGCAATGGCATAGTTGTCCATCGACAATTGGAATCCTTTGTGGAGCTCAGTCGAATTGGCATCCTATCAGCCGGCCCGGGGACTGCCTCCGTTGTATATCGCACGTATAACGGGGCCGCCTCGTAAAACAACAAACAGAATTCAATTCAATACAATATAAATACTCTAATAAATTCCGCTCTCGACTATATAGTAATTCACGCTTCTCTTAATTTAAAAAATAATTCGCTAGACGACCGGTTGGCGCAATTGGTAGTTCTCCTGCCTTCTGCGCCAAAAGATCCTGAGTTCGAATTCTAGTAGGTGCATTTATTTGTGTGATGAGCACGAATGTTTGTTTCTGAATCTTGGTTGATTATAAACTTATATATGTATTTATTGTGGTACCTTCGTTGTTTCTGATGACCTTAACACAAGTGCTTCAGCTATTTACTTTGGATTCAGAGTGTAATTCAATGTATGAGTTTAGTTTATTTATTTTTCAGTATACATATTAATTAATTTAGTATAATTTCACTTTTGTGGCTAAATAAAACTATCTACATATTATTACCTCAGGTTCACCATAATTCTCAGCTCTCAAAAGAAATTCATCACCATAGTTTATCTTTTCTCCACGTATGCCTTCATCTTTTACACTGTAAACCGAAAACAAATACATACAGTATACCTAAGTACAGGATTAAGTAAATAGGCAAAATTTATTATCAAGACCTACCTATCTATATATATTTATAAGTGAAGTCCCGTGTCCCTTAGTGGGGTATGGGGCAGATGCATTTCACATCTGTTTCACTGATCGATTTTTTCTTTAGGGGCAAGTAGGTGATCAGCCTTCTATGCCCTGCCAGACCGAGTTTTTTTTTATCTCCGCCGGGAATCGAACCCAGGACCTCTCGATTGTAACGCTTACGCGCTTACCACTAGACCAAGGAGGCGGTCATATATATTTATATATACATCATCATGACTTTTCAGTTGATTTTAACTGAAAGTGTCCAACACTGACGCCATCCAACAATACTTTACGAAGATCGAGGTTGATACACTGTATATTAAGATTATTAAGCTAGTAGGTGGATAATGAGTTGGTAAGCTATCTTGTGTAGTATATGTAGGTACTCAATTCCACTGTATTGATTATATTTTATGGTCATGATTTCTTTTATAAATAAAAAATCTTATTAAACATAAAATAATTTATCAAATCAGATATTTTTTCCCGTTCATCTATATTAATCGACACTACTGAATTTTAAAAATTTGTCATTTTTTAAATATAATTCTCGGTCTTGGATTTTGCAATTTAGTATTTGTACAAAATACAGTTGCGGGCGTTGTCTAAATAAAGCCGTCTTCAGATATTATACTTATAATATTATCTTCAAGAATGTACCTGAGAATAACAAACGTGTTTCTACAGCATGGGGTCGTTATGGGTGACAGTCATGAGGCATCCGTCATTAATATTTTGCATAAAGTCCACCTGTCTTTCCTTGACCAGGCTTGATAGTGCCAGGCCATACTGTGGTTTACCTCCGCAGGTTTCAGCTGTACAATCGAGTATATTCAACAAATTTTATCGTAACTATAGCATCTGCTTAAATCTCAAGCGTCTGATATATATTCAATCATTACCTATAAAGAAAATGATAACTGATACAGACGCAGAAATGTCAGATAGACTCAGCAAAGTATACACTCAGACTTTTCTGTAGGTATGCATTTATTTTAAAACCCACCTCGGGTTTTTTTTTTAGTGGCAGGTGGATTATTAAACCTCAGTTCTTCATTTGATTGTGTACAGTTATTCCTGTTTTCGAGGTGTTTTTCCCAGGAACATAAAAACACATTAGTAAGAAAAGCTCGAAGGCTGCTCAAGGCAAGTGAGGTCTGTAAAGTGAACATGCAACCCGCTTTGCTTCTTTTAATATTAATATCTAAGGTTAAATTATTCACAATATACCGGGCATATCAGACGCAACAAGCTGAACATTATATCCAAAAAGTGCAAAAGTTCAGGTCTCTGTAATAAATTAACAACGATGAAACCCTAAATTTTATAAAAATAAAACTTATGATCTATTTCACTTACCTCTTTTAGTAAATTACTAAACAATGTTCTTGATCTCTGTAGTAATAACTCCCTTCTTTCTCGTTTACGCAAAAATAACTTGAATTCGTACTGCCAATTATGTAAAAAAAATAGTTAAAGACGGAGAGCATTTTCTGTTTTTTCAACTGTGTCTACAGCCTCTAAATATACTTCTATCTCGGTGTTTACTACTAAATTATCACTATTCCGTTACCCAATTTTTAGATAAGGTACGAAAAACAAACAGCTTAAATCTTACTTCGTTTTTTAATCTTTCTTCACTCCAATTACCAACTAGTACCATATTATTGTACGACATTTTCAAAAAATAAGTCTGAATTGAAGACCAAGAAAAGATTTAAAAACTTCGCGTATAAAACTGGAGAAATAAAAGCAACATTTCATGGCTTTTAAATAATTTGACAAAAAATGTCACTTTAATCTACTGATTTTTTAAAACACGTTTTGTCTTTATAGATTATGTCGTGTATAAACGTGATTAAAAAAATTACGCAACGACATTTGTTTATAATAAGTAGTTAATTAATTTCTCTTTCTAAATAATTATTAATATAGCCTACCTATACTAAAAACAAAAATTAATGTTAAAATATATAAACAAGAAACAATTCTTAACGCCGTATGACTTTAAGTAGGCAAAATCATAAACATTGTTATTATTAAAGTCCGATTTCAGGATTTAATTAAACAAAATAAAATTTTAAGAAAATTTTTATACTGACATCACAGAAAAGCAAATGACACAATGACATAACTCATAATTACAAAAACTCTATGATGTATTTAAAAATCTTCGGCCAGTGTCTTCAACATCCTTCCTTTTTGATTACATCATTGTGAGTCCAATTTCTTTGGATATCTGAAAAAGCTTTGGTCTGTGGACCGCTTTTGTCAGAATGTCCGCCAATTGAAATTCTGTCGGTACATACTCTATTGTAATATCACCGTTTTCTACGAGTTCTCTTATGTAGAAATGTCGTATAGCAATATGTTTAATTCTTCTATGCATTTCAGGATTTTTAGCAATCTTTACAGCTGCATCATTATCAACTTTGAGTTTAGGTACCTCGTTGAGAGTTGATATTTCGTTAAACAATCTTTTCAGCCAGATTATCTCTCGAGCTGCTTCGCTGGCAGCAACCAGTTCAGCTTCTGTGCTGGATATGGCAACACAAGTCTGTCTACGACTGCACCATGAAATTGCTGCTCCTGAATATAAGCATAAAATTCCAGATGTTGAACGTCCTGTGGTGGCATCACCCGCATGATCTGAATCACTGTAGCATTCTAGGATGCCTGTCTTGTATTCCTTTTTATAGACTATACCGTAGTCCAGGGTTCCAAGTTCAGTCCAAAGTTCAACACTAGTTGCATGGCGGCGAGACGGCAAATGAGCCGTATGTTCTTCGAACTTCGATTCAAGTTTCGACTGCACCTACTTAAAATAGTTACGTGTATTATTATTGTTATTGTTCTGTGTTGTTTATTGTCCTACGCAATCACCTGCGTGAGAATCCTGCTCAGCAAGCGACAGCCCTACTGCATTTTGCTGACTGTTGTAGATGGGATATGTGTGGGATGTGTCTCTCATAATTGTTAAAATAGAAATAGAATCTACCTAGGTAGATAGATATGCTAGCATCGAGCTAGCTTAGACGCATTTGTATTAGGATATAGTTAATTAATCAAATTAGTTTTAAAATAATTGTAGTTTTTTTGCGACCTTCGGTGGCGACCACAATAATTGTCCAGTATTATTTGTTTTATTTCTATCTGCGGGGAACTGTAAGTGACTTCGCTTCAACTGTATATTTTTTAATGTAAATTAAATTAAGCTGTTGTTCCTCCTAATAATTAAATAAATAAACATTATTCTTCAGTAAATTTTTCTCCAATTTTAAAATATCAACCTTAGTAACTATAAATATCCAAAAATCCCGACCTCTAAAAACAAATTAAATTATAAAAACAGTTTAAATAAAAAGAGGACTTTTTTAAATTAAACTAAAAATTGATTTGTCTGAAAGCACAGGTTGAGTGTCGCTATTCGAATAGTTTTAATTACGAAAATACTTGAAAAAAGGGTTAAAAGTACTTTATAATTTCATATTTTATTTTTTCATTTTAATATGATTAATATTATCATCTAATATTATTATTACTAATACTATTATCTATTATTATTTAATATGATTTTAATTCTGACGAACACATTTATTTCTTAGCTAATGTTTCTTTAGAAACACTAGATAGTAAGGAAATTTGCAACAATAATAAGAATCAAGTTAATTCAATTTATAGTTTTTGAGATACTGAGGTTAAAAATTAAAAATTGAAAAAACTTCAATTAGTTCGCTTTATATTGGGTCTTTACATATGAAATTAACCTTTTATCGTACTGACCACTTTGTTCTGAAATACATATCTCCTCTTTGGTTAAGAATTCCAAATTCAAATTTATAAATTCATTTAGCTGATACATTTGAGTTTTGAAAACAGTCATTTATTTGTTTTTTCCTCATTATTTTTTTCGACGGTATATATATACGAGTTCTACCGTGGCACCAGTGCTGCAGAAACAGCTCGAAGCATTAATGATGTGTATGGCGCTGGTGTCGCAAGAGAAAGCACGGTACATTTTTGGTTTCAATGTTTTCGTTCTGGAAATTTCGACCTTCAGAACCAACCCATTGGATGGCAGGAGACCAAAGTGGAAAATGAAGAATTAAAGGCTATTGTGGAAACGGATCCATCACAAAGCACTTCAGAGATAGCTGCAGCCTTCGGGGTATGTGATAAAACTATATTAATCCACTGTATATGTCCGCTTTCTTGGTCTAGTGGTAAGCGCGTAAGCGTTACAACCTAGAGGTCCTGGGTTCGACTCCCGGTGGAAATGAAAAAAACTCGGTCTGGCAGGGCTTAGAAGGCTGATAACCTGCTTGCCCGTAAAGAAAAAATCTATCAGTGAAACAGATGTGAAATGCATCTGCCCCATGCCCCACTAGAGGACACGGGACTTCACAATCCACTTGAAGCATCATGAATTGAGTGAATCGAACTTACAAACACGCGTCGACTGCTGTGTTACTTTTCTCAATCTTGTGATGAAAAGTGGATACTGTGCGATAATCAGAAGCGCTCGTCGCACTGGCTGAACCCTGGAGACCCAGCCAAATCTTGCCCTAAATGAAAATTGACTCAGATTGTTACTTGTGAGTGTTTGG
This sequence comes from Aporia crataegi, assembly GCA_912999735.1. NCBI lineage: Eukaryota > Metazoa > Arthropoda > Insecta > Lepidoptera > Pieridae > Aporia > Aporia crataegi. The sequence goes on from OU538751.1 coordinate 4,483,386, forward strand.
TGGACTAGCGCCGGTGTCGTTCACTACAGCTTTCTAAAATCTGGCCAAACGATAACGGCAGATATCTATTGTTAGCAACTGCAAACCTAGAAGGAAGAACTAGCTGCTAAACAACCGATATTGGTCAATCGCTCTAGGCCACTGCTGCTTTACGACTATGCAAGACCACACACTGCACAACAAACAACCACTAAGTTAGATGAGCTACAATTGGAATATCTGCGACATCCACCCTGCTCCCCGGACCTTGCTCCAACAGATTACCATTTTTTCCGGAATTTGGAAAACTTCTTACAAGGAAAAAAATTCAACTCCGATGCGGCAGTTCAAACCGCCTTCAACAAGTTTATCGATTCTCGCCCTCATGGTTTTTTTAGTAAAGGGATCAATGAACTATCTATGAGACGGCAAAAGTGCATAGATAACAATGGTGCATACTTTTATTAATTAAATAATATATTTTACAAAAAAAAAATATGACATTGTATTCCTCCCGAAAAAAACACCAATTTCATTTGTAAGGACCTAATATAATTTATATGTTTTTAAATTAATTTAGATTTAAGAAATTAAATTTTCTTATAATAATAACTAAGAGTTTTTATAACGACACTAATATTTTTAGAGATATAGAGGTAACAACAAAATAATTTTCATTACAATGACTTCAATTTGGAACTTCAAAGATACATGATATTGAATTTTATTATACGAGTATATATTATACAGGTATATTTAATTTTATAAAATTAAATATACCTGGTATATTTGGAAGATTTTGGCAACATTTAGTGAAAATAAGAACATTAATTATATAATAATAATAATAAATAAGCTCCAATGTAAAGTGCTGTAAATACAGAGAATTAAGTAACTGTGAATGAATATTCCAGGACAAATTAAAAAATTTATTGAATGGCTTGGAATTCTAAATGAATTTTATTTATCAACATTATTTAGGTCTTTTTATTTAGAGTTTATATTTTTAGTGCATTTTGAGGTGGGTTTTTACTTTTAATTTTTAATTATAATATTTTTAGTCTTCACAATACTGTCTATGAAAATAACATCGCAATTGAAAGGTTTCATAGAATTGTTTACCACCTTCAATGATATTTCGTTATGGAGTATATTTCGTTATTGATAATGAATTTAAATCGATCTCAAACCAAACGTAATATTAATATGGCTTCATTAAATTGCTACAATATCTAATAGACGAACAAAATTTAAGATTTGACTTCCTTAATTAATTTATGAACGTTGCTCAACCAGATACTGGCTCTAAGTGTTTAATTTCGTTTTTTCAAAAATTACAAGCCAGCGAGACAGGCTATTTGAAATATTTGTGGCTAATATATTACCGAATTATTAAAGAATATTTAAAATATACATTCGTGTAGGTACTACTGCGCGTAGGATTACGCCTCTCTTTGATGCTCACAAATATCATAAAATAGATTTAATAGATTGTAATGGCAATTTAATGAACGGTATATATGGTGTAATTAGACTGTTAAAATATTTTAATATTTTCAGTAAGTCTTGTTAACTGTAACTATTACTTTTTATAGTTAAATTAAGCATTTGATTAAAATTTAATTTTGAGCGCCTGCATTGCGTAATTCGTAACTTATCTAATCACCAGTATGTAAAATAGGTTTAAAAGACTAACTGGGTTAGGATTGTTACTCTATATATTTTTGTTCTAAAACTTTTGTAAAAATAACATTAAACAAGGATATATGCAGAACTTATACATCTCTGATTAGTATGAGACAATAAAAATGCAAAACTATATTATAATATGGTGTTGATACACACCTAATTATAGGGTGTAAAACTTCTTTAAGATACAAAGCTTATTTCTTATTTAAACTACAAGCAAGTGAAATTGAATACATTTAAAAACCCTCATTAAGAGATCTTCATAGATAGTATGTAAGACTCATATCAATCAAATCAGGTTTTAAACAATGTATGTAACACCATCAAAATTAGGCAATTTGTTTAGGGTCTTTGATGCCAAAGACACACAGACGTGTCAAACTTATAGCACCTCTCTTTTTGTATAAATGAAGCTAGACTGAATAATGTTTTGATAGAACTTCTAATATGATCTAAATTTAATCCGGTAATAAAACTGGTAGAGCTCAATCTCAATAGTCCCCAATACTTTTTTTACAAACACTATCAGATGGATATATACCAGATTTTTTAATAACGTATAAAATAAGCTCTATTACAAAGTATATTTAAAAACAAGTAAAAATAATAATAAGATGATTAAATAAGATTATAATAACATACAATCTATATGTTATGATGATATTCTATGGTAAACTATATATAATAATTTCTTCTTCTATAGTGCTATTGGTATAAGAAAGGCCTAATTAATATATAAGAGAAATAGCAGTCACTTAGTTTCTGTTACTGTAATTAAAATATTTAAATCATACCTATAAATGTTTAAAATTTAATTATTGACTATTGGTCATAAATGGAAGAAACTTTACTTATGAAAGATTTATGTTTTAGTCTTGTAATGTAAATAGGAAAATTCATAATTATATATAATTTCCATTCAAAAACAAAGAAAGCATCATATTATATGTTGTCTTTTTGTTATTATGAAAATACCTAGGGCCAAAAATTCAAGTAATTTCAAAAATTGGTAGTTAAATAAGTATTCAATTGCTAATGTTTATTATATATTTGCACAGATAAACATAAAGATTTAAGTATCCTTAATCAAGTACACCTTTATGATCTGTAGTAATAATGTAATTTATAAAAAAAAAATTATGAAAAGACTTACCTGATGAGGCAGCAACATGTGGTTGGACTATACCCTTATGTGCGCTATGGCGGCGGGACCCATGTGGTTGGACTATACCCTTATGTGCGCTATGGCGGCGGGACTTAGAAAAATTTCGGACAAATTTTTTTTACCCTTATGTGCGCTATGGCGGCGGGACTTAGAAAAATTTCGGACGAAATTTTTTTTTTATAATTTGCGGTTTCTTGATCCGCCACGAGATCGTCCTCACTAAGTACGTCATCTTCGGTCCCATGGCCCATGTCCCTAAACCCCACCGTTTCCGAGATATAGCCGTTTGGTGGTTGGACTATACCCTTATATCCGTTCTTCTATTACACACAATCATATCTGTGGCCTGGTGCTAATAGGGCCAATATCAATAATCGTTATTTTCAGTAATGAGCGTTATAAAAATGAATCAGCATACATAGTTATTATTTAGGTGTTATATTGTAGTATGGCAAAGATATTTTACTTTTATTTGATTTGTGTTTTTAAGTAGATTTATGAATTAAATTCTAATTTAAGAAAAAAATGTTATTTTGGAAAATATTAACAACTTAAGCCCCTTTAGCACTGATGATAATTATTATGTTAGTTCCCAATTATGTATAAAATTAAAAAGGCCAATGTTGTTTTTGTAAGAAATTTTAATATAGAAAAATCTTTCTGGAACCGAAATGGAGGATGTTGTATCATGCTCTGATGAAGAAAATTAAAAATATTGTGATTACAAGATATGGAGGATGTTGTATCATGCTCTGATGAAGAAAATTAAAAATATTGTGATTACAATATTTTTAATTTTCTTCATCAGAGCATGATACAACATCCTCCATATCTTTCTGGAACCGAAATGGAGGATGTTGTATCATGCTGCAAGCATGCATGAAGAAAATTAAAAACATTGTAATCACAATATTTTTAATTTTCTTCATCAGAGCATGATACAACATCCTCCATATCTTTCTGGAACCGAAATGGAGGATGTTGTATCATGCTGCAAGCATGCATGAAGAAAATTAAAAACATTGTAATCACAATATTTTTAATTTTCTTCTTCAGAGCATGATACAACATCCTCCATTTCGGGGCCAGTCTCTAAAGACTCGTAGAATGGACGGCTGGATGGTTGGAGGTACTCCAGAAATGATTGCAGGTCTCTGACTTTTGGTGCAGGGAGTTTAATAGGTCTCTGATTTAGGGGCATGAGAGGTGTTACTGGCGCAGTATCTTCTGATTGTGAACGTGTCATATTTCTGTTTCTTTTTAAACTTAGCACTTTGAATAATTCTTCACTATCATCAAATGAGTATTTGTAGTATAATACCCCTAAGTCTACTTTTCTACACTGTATCCATTTAATTTTATTCCAATTGACCTTTTCTTTCACTGAATTTATCTTTCGGTGTACGTATTGTGTAGTGAGCAGTTTTTGGAAGTTGTAGAATTGTGACTGTTGCATTTCTACAACATTTATTTTTGGGTTCCTATGAACTGTTCTGATTAGGTTTGCCCAGTCTTTTGGTAATTCTATTTTCATTGCAGTTTTTTTTTTAGCTTTTTCTATAGAAGCATGTATAGTGTCTGCTTCCATATGTGTGTGGCCTGGTTCTAAAAACTTAAGGTTTATAATCCTTGGCGAGTTGATAGAGTTTTCTATAAAATACATGATCATAATAGCAACATAAATATTTCGATTCTGTCCTGGACAGCTGTCACTATACATGTTAATTTCATCTAGGTTATTAGGCAGGGTATTCAGATGGTGATATAAACAAGAAGCTATTTCTTGTCCTCCTCTACCAGCAATTGTTTCATCCCATAATAAACAATATGCATCAGCTGATGATTGTGATACTCTATAAATTGTTAAGTTCAGGGTCCATAATTGTCGCTTATAAAAACTGAACCCTGCTGTTAAATAAGGTGTTGGAAGACACTTCTGTAAGTCAAAAGACAGTGTTATAACTTTGTCGTTTACTTTAGCTTTTTCATTGTCTCTTCTTTTCTCAGCATATGAAGACTCATACAGCTTTTCATGTTCATATCTTTCTGCCTCAATTTCTTGTTTCTTCTCTAAGTTAGGCTCCACTTCCAACTGCAATTTAAATTTGTCACATTTTCCACAAGTGTCATTTTTCGGTTTTTTAAATGACAAATTAAACTCTTCCACAAAAACTTTCCTGTAGTAGCTCTCTTTAACGGGGGTTTGTCCATTTTCATTACAATGTGTGACATACAAGCGATACATCAATGCAATAGAAAGTTCACCATTTAAATATTTTTTTTGGGTATGAGACCTAGAATAGTGGCTTTCATAAGCTGGAAACATTTTAATATGCTCTTTTACTTCCATCTTACTGGCCTCGCTAATTCTTTTCTGTTTTTGGTGCCTTCCTCGCTGATCTACAGAAAGTATTCCTACCTCGGAGTTCCTTTTTTTCTCAACAATTACTCTTACTTTTTTCAATGATAATGATAATGTATTAAGGAACATAGTTTGACATACTTCAGTTCTAGTTTCACTTTGATTAGTGAAGAAGTATTTTCTGGTCCATTGGCGTCTACTCAACCCATTGACAACCTTAGTCGACTTTTTGGGAAATTCTTCAATCAAGCTCGCTATGTACTGTGATTGACCTTCTGCAGTCAAATCATACAACTCGGCAAATATCTTTTGTCTCAGGTATTCAGGAAATTTATCAGCACATTTTTTCTTGCAATTGCAGGAAGGCCCAAGTTGTTTTGCCGGTTTTAAGGTGCCTTTGCATGATGTATAGCTTCTGCCATGAATTCTATTATCTTTTCTAACGTTTCTTTTCCATAATTTAGGATTCCTTTTTCTTTTTCTACTCAATTGATTTGGACTCTCAGGAACAGCAACAGCAGAGGCAATATTTGAGACATTATTCAAATGTGAAGACAAACTTTCAGTACTGGCAGCTGGAGGTTCTTCATTATCTGATGAAGAACTGCTAGACTCATAAGAATCGGGTATATATTCATCCGAACTGTCACAAGATAACTCTAAGTCACTTAGTAATATGCTTCGGTTTTGTAATTCTTGTAGAACACCTGTAAATTAAAAAGAAGTTATAAAAATCAATTATTAGATTGTACATCATTTGAACATCCTTCCTGTTCCGTAGATGGCTAAACAGAGGAAGTGAGATTGGTGTCCAGAATATTAATTAAGCATACCTACAATAATTAGCATAAAAAATACAAAAATGAAACTTGACCAATCCCTATAGTAGAAACATACAATAATTTATAGAAACTTACCATCATTCAGCTCACTGGAATGTGGCATTATTGATTGCTCTTCCATATTACATCCTTGCTCAGACCGACAACCTACAATTTAAAATACACATTAATTAGGTACACTCATCTAAGCAACTATAATCTAAAACCATAACAATAATAAACACCTAATCCCTAAGTCAGATAAAGTGAATTTATAATAGCTATTTTCCATTCATGAAGACTGATACGTATTTTACAAACCTTCGATACTTGAACTTGCTACTGGATCCACTTGTGGCCGATTTATTTCAAGATTATCACCATAACTCTGCTGGTAATTTGCTGATGATGCTGTGTTTAATGGCGTGAAGGATTTATCTTCGGCATGATGTTCTTGCACAGATTGAGCTACAATTTACAATATAACTTGTAATTCAACATATTTTTACGTAAAAAAGTAAGGCACAACACTCAACTCAAATCTTACCGTTATCATCAGATTCTTCTTCGTCAGTAGCTTCAACACGAGTAAGTAATCGCAACATTTTCGCACTTCGGTTATCTTTAAACAATCTTTTCGGTTGATTCATGGTAAGAAGCAATTATTATCAAGTACACAACAAAAGAAATGATTATGTTCAATCCTAAAGTTAAAAAGCAATATTTTTAAACACTAAACGTCAAATTAACGCGCCTAGTTTGACAAATAATCATTGGTTGTGACTGGCGTTTGACACGCAGGACCACAGAATAAACACCCAAAACGTCGTTTCGTTTCACGTAAGAAAGGTCAATGTAATCTGATGCCTATTTAACAGAGATGACATTTTAATTTTTTATTCATTACTTGGTTGCAAATATGACCAAAGTTATCTTTGGTCTTTTTAACATTTGGATATTATAGTAAAAATATTACTGACTTAGTGCAAAATGGACCAATGTATACATTGGTCTATTTTGCTTTAATATAAATAAAGCGGCAAACTAAAATTATATCACAAAAAGGGCTAATGTTAACTTTGATCGTTTTAGTTCTTACCCTATTACTAAGAAAGTGAAAAATAATAATTTGTTGTCGGCTTAAGTATACTGTAGCCCTTTTATCATTTTTTTTTTTTACTTAACTGTATGAAAGCGCACACTACATTGGTCTTTTTTACATAGTAACTTTTGAAAGATTGTTAATACACTAACGCCCTTTTAGCACAAAAAAATATCATACTTTTACAATAAACTGGCATTACAATCTCGTTTCATACAAAAACGTACTTTGGCCCTTTTAGCACCAGGCCACAGATATTATTAAATAACAATAATACATCTTTATTTTATAAATTACTAATTGCCTCATAACTAATATAATTATTTTAAATTATGACAAATCTAGTCTTGACAAAACTATTTTCGATTTAAGCTTATTTAATTACTATCGATCAGAACAGCAGACTTGATTTATTAAATTTAAAAAAGAACATTTCAATACAACTTGCATAGTGCAAAGGGATAACACTCCAATATAGCAATAATTATTTCAATGAAAACGCAAATAAATATGAAGCTCATGTACCTACATAGCGAGAAATCACATAAACAGTTCTCTATTTCACTTTTAATTGTTAAAACATATGACAGTTATAGAAAATGCATTTCTCTATTTTTTCCTACGAGTTAATAATGTAATGACAACTAAACTTATATTATCTCGACTGCATCTTATAGAAACCTGCGCCATATTTGCAAGCGGGTCGGAAGTTGCCAGACTAAAATAAACACATTAGGTAATACCTACTTTGATACCTACTCAATTCTAAGGACTACCGTTAACTGTCATAACCTCTGGGAGTCTGTACAACGTTAGCAAGCGAGGTTTTGCGATGTAGTTATCTGTGTGACTAGCATGGGACTTGAGTAATGAGTACATATTGTCTGTGACACAAATTATATAGACTAATAGTAGCTCTTTCACGCTTGCCCGTCTTACTTACAGTTAAATTTTAAACGAAAATTGGAAAATCGTGAATTTTCAAGATATTTTGAATTTAGTATACCTATTACCTACTACTATTAAACGGACGACCAAAGTTTTGTAATAATTTTAGCTATGTGATTGTAATGGAATTCTAGTAGTTTTGTTACCTGCAATAAAATTCAATCTTTTTTGAAGAAGATTCCATCAAGTTATAAAATGGAAAACAAACCGAAGTTGAAACCATTAAGATTGGCAGATTGGGCACCTGACTCTGGTACATGTCTGGTATCTTTGAATAGTTTCCTAAAACATCTAATTACCGTAAAAATAATCGTTTTTTAGATGTCTTTGCGAAGCACTTCAAATTGTTAGAGAAGAAACCATCAAGAGCAGTTCGATTAGAGCCTATTCCTCCTTCTTTATTGAATTTAAATTTTCAAGGTATTTTGTAAATTTATTTTAGCGTAAACTAATCAAAAGTAAAATCAGTAGGTTATTTACACTGTTAGTGTTGTTTTACCCTTAGCCGCTTTTCGCCTGAGTATTATGATAAATATATATTTTGAATACACTGTTGTTAAATGAAGTTATTCCTATATTTTAGTGTTAGATCCAAATTTTGAGCAGACTTCAGCACGATCATCTACCACAATAGAGAAAAAAAGTGTGAAAGTAGTAAATAAAAAAAGAAAAACTACTGAAATCAAACCTCATATTAGAAATAACCTGAACTTAACATCTCCGTTGAAGGTTAGTAACATTGTATAAATCTACAGCGATAAAATGAAATAGTACAATAAAATTAATTGCTTAAATATATGAAAGAAAAGACAAAATGTTTATGAACAACACTTCATTTGTAAGAATTAATTTAGTACCTATTGCTCTGTCAAACTGGAAATTATAAATAAATAAATTTTATGGCAAAATTATGTACCTATCTATAACAAAATTTGTATTTCAGTGAAATATAAAAGTGGGGTGACCGTTGATCACATTGAAACCTTCTGTTTAGATAAAGGCTCTTTTTAACCGACCTTCAAAAAAACCAAAAAGGAGGTTATCAATTCGACGTGTATTTTTTTTTCCGATGTTCCGCTCGTACGTCGCCATTTGTAGACCGATTTGGATGAGTGAGGTGTCAAACGATAGGGTAACTCGTCGAAGTGGTCCCATTTTTTTTTTAGAATTTTTACGATCAATAGTTTTCAGCATATTGAAAGAATAGTTTCACAATCGGACGAGAAATTGCTGAATTTCGCGCGACCATGTCGTGCTTATTTGCTTATAACTCTGTGCTTTATGAATCCTTATCGATGAATTAGATGTTATTCGATTTAGTATTAAATTTGCAACAAGAGAAAATAAGAATCAAAAAATCAAAACTTAATTTATATGAACGATATTACTTAAATTTTTAGTATCGTGGTCAAGTCGTATCTACAATTAAACCGATACAAAGAAACGACACGATATGTACAGTGTGTGGAAGGGGTGGTCCTGTTTGGAAGTGTCTGGAGCTTGGAGACGTGCAGGTGAACTGATTCGATTGCCACCTCTCAGCAATTCAACAAGAGCATAAAACTGTCATGTTGCTCTTTGAAATGCGGCGCCAAGCCATTCAATTTTTTTTTAATTAAAGTCCAGGAATATTCATTCAATATTTTTATTTATATATTTGGCACCACCTTTCAAAAAGCAACATGAAAGTTTTATGCCCTTGTAGAATTTTACATGAATTTTATTTATCAACACTATTTACGTCTTTTATTTATAGTAAGTTAATTTATAATACAAAATTTATTTTTTACTTTTCAGTGCGTTTTGAGGTCGGTTTTATTTTTTGTTTAAAATTAATTTATATCACAAAATTATATCATTAAAAATCAAAAATTTTTACAAACACCCACTTTTTAACTGACCTTCAACAAAACCAAAAAGGAGGTTGTCTATTTGACTTATATTTTGGTTGTAATTCTTAAATCATTACCTACATAATTACATATAAAATCTATCTCATTATTCCAATTTATATTATATAAAATAGATGTATTAAGTTTGAAAAAAAATTTATAATATTATTTATTAATTTTATTATATTAAATTCTTAAAAACATTTTCTTGATGGCTCCATATTTTTTTAATTTTTATATTGTATGGACAGTGCATAGGTAAAGTTAGCAAGTACTTTTGCTTCACATTTATGGAATCTATTAAATTTTCAGGCAACTGATACAAGAAGAATTGTAGCTGATAAAAAAACCCCACTTTTACAAGATCTTGCAATATCTAATGAAGAAAAACAAATACTTGGTAAATATTTTTCAATTCTTTACTAAATTATGAAAGTAAAATAGAAGACTACAATGTTGCAACTAAAGTTTGTAGACAACTAAGTCTTATATTGCTTTGTTATTTCAGATTCACCTAAAGAATTGAAAATAAGTGGAATTGAAAGAATATCTGTTACACCATTGAATACACATCTACCTAAAAACTCGCAAATTATGTCACCTAAAAGAATTCATAAAAAGAAACGTATTAATGATTCTCCTCTCTTAACTCCATCTCCAAAATCATGTGACAGTGATGAAACATTTCTCCGTATTGAAAAAGAAATTGAAGATAATATTGTCAAGGGAAATGAAAAAGATATAAATATACCATTACCAACATCTACTGAACAGGAAGAGAAAACAGTTAACAATATAGGGAACAACTCGGGTAATCAATTTGTGAATAAGAATAAATTTATATCAAAAATACCAATATTAATAATTAAAAAAAAGATAGTATGTATTTCCAAAAAACAAAAGTACTCATGTTTCTCCAAATGTTGAAAAAAAGGATGCTCGAAATATATATAAAGACTTAAAAAAGAATTTTAAATTTTTGACACTACAAAAACAAGTAGGTCTAACGAAATAGATACTCCTGCTAGAATGAAAAAAATTCTGCAATCTCAAATAAATGAATTGTACAATGATGACGAGTTTTGACAAATGTGCTGATACATGTTTTTTAAAGGCATTACTATAGTTTTGAATGAGAGAAAGACATTAATAAGTTAATTAATTAAGAAAAACAAAGACAATAATTAAGAAAGAAAAAGAATATAATTATAAGTTTATGTAGTGGATTTTGCATTAAAGTTGCCAAGTTTAAATTTTAATTGAAACTTGGCAACTTTAATTTTGGGCACCTGACTCTGGTACATGTCTGGTATCTTTGAATAGTTTCCTAAAACATCTAATTACCGTAAAAATAATCGTTTTTTAGATGTCTTTGCGAAGCACTTCAAATTGTTAGAGAAGAAACCATCAAGAGCAGTTCGATTAGAGCCTATTCCTCCTTCTTTATTGAAATTAAATTTTCAAGGTATTTTGTAAATTTATTTTAGCGTAAACTAATCAAAAGTAAAATCAGTAGGTTATTTACACTGTTAGTGTTGTTTTACCCTTAGCCGCTTTTCGCCTGAGTATTATGATAAATATATATTTTGAATACACTGTTGTTAAATGAAGTTATTCCTATATTTTAGTGTTAGATCCAAGTTTTGAGCAGACTTTAGCACGATCATCTACCACAATAGAGAAAAAAAGTGTGAAAGTAGTAAATAAAAAAAGAAAAACTACTGAAATCAAACCTCATATTAGAAATAACCTGAACTTAACATCTCCGTTGAAGGTTAGTAACATTGTATAAATCTACAGCGATAAAATGAAATAGTACAATAAAATTAATTGCTTAAATATATGAAAGATAAATTAATTTTAAACAAAGAAAAATAAAACCGACCTCAAAACGCACTGAAAAGTAAAAAATAAATTTTGTATTATAAATGTACTTACTATAAATAAAAGACGTAAATAGTGTTGATAAATAAAATTCATCTAAAATTCTACAAGGACATAAAACTGTCATGTTGCTCTTTGAAACGCGGCGCCAAGCCATTCAATTAATTTTTTTATTAAAGTCCAGAAATATTCATTCAGTCTTTATTTATATATTTGGCACCGCCTTTCAAAAAACAACATGAAAGTTTTATGCCCTTGTAGAATTTTAGATGAATTTTATTTATCAACACTATTTACGTCTTTTATTTATAGTAAGTACATTTATAATACAAAATGTATTTTTTACTTTTCAGTGCGTTTTGAGGTCGGTTTTATTTTTTTGTTTAAAATTAATTTATTTTATACTTTTGAGTGGCTCCTATAAACCGTATAGTTGGTTATCATACCATCAAAACGAAACTAACATGGACGCTCTGACTTTACGCTTACCTTATACACTAAAAACTAATTTAATTAATTTAATTTAATATTTTCAAATTATTTAAAATAAGAAAACGCAAAACTGAATCGTTTAATACTAAAAATTTAAGTAATATCGTTCATATAAATTAAGTTTTCATGGTGTGTTATAGTAAGCAAGTGAACGCACATTGTTATTTCCCGTAGGAACTCAGTTACTATATTCTCTCTATCTCTAGAAGTATTTCTTCTACCTTATTGATTTTACTATCATATATGACCCTTTTAATGTTTTATAAAATGGTATATAAGTCATCGATATAAACTGATATTACATCGAGCTATAGAGATCTAAACTGGACGCGTAAACAATAACGTATGACATGTTTTTCTCTGTTGACAAGTTTTGTTCCATAACATCAAATATATGGCTTAGATTTTCATAAAATTCCGTCAAAAGCTTGACAATATGAGTTTTAATTAAATTAATTTATTATAATTAGTATATATTTAATATAACATGGACATCTCTATTGCTAAAGCGAACTAATTGAAGATTTTTCAATTTTTTATTTTATAACCTCAATATCTCTAAAACTATAAATCAAATTATTTTGATTCTTATTCTCTCTTGTTGCAAATTTAATACTAAATCGAATAACATCTAATTCATCGATAAGGATTCATAAATCATAGAGTTATAAGCAAATAAGCACGACATGGTCGCGCGGAATTCAGCGATTTCTCGCCCGATTGTGAAACTATTCTTTCAATATGCTGAAAACTATTGATCGTAAAAATTCTAAAAAAAAAATGGGACCACTTCGACGAGTTACCCTATCGTTTGACACCTCACTCATCCAAATCGGTCTACAAATGGCGACGTAAGAGCGGAACATCGGAAAAAAAAAAAATACACGTCGAATTGATAACCTCCTTTTTGGTTTTTTTGAAGGTCGGATTTTTTAGACTTTTTACGATCAATAGTTTTCAGCATATTGAAAGAATAGTTTCACAATCGGACGAGAAATTGCTGAATTTCGCGCGACCATGTCGTGCTTATTTGCTTATAACTCTATGATTTATGAATCCTTATCGATGAATTAGATGTTATTCGATTTAGTATTAAATTTGCAACAAGAGAAAATAAGAATCAAAATAAATTGATTTATAGTTTTAGAGATATTGAGGTTATAAAATAAAAAATCTTCAATTATTTCGCTTTAGCAATAGAGATGTCCATGTTGTATTAAATATATACTAATTATGATAAATTGATTTAATTAAAACTCATATTGTCAAGCTTTTGACGGAATTTTATGAAAATCTAAGCCATATATTTGATGTTATGGAGCAAAACTTGTCAACAGAGAAAAACATGTCATACGTTATTGTTTATGCGTCCAGTTTAGATCTCTATATCTCGGTATAATATCAGTTTATATCGACTTATATATCATTTTATAAAACATTAAAAGGGTCATATATGATAGTAAAATCAATAAGGTATAAGGAATACTTCTAGAGATAGAGAGAATATAGTAACTGAGTTCCTACGGGAAATCACAATGTGCGTTCACTTATAGTGAAGTCCCGTGTCCCCTAGTGGGGTATGGGGCAGATGCATTTCACATCTGTTTCACTGATCAATTTTTTCTTTTAGGGGCAAGTAGGTGATCAGCCTTCTATGTCCTGCCAGACCGAGTTTTTTTTTTATCTCCGCCGGGAATCGAACCCAGGACCTCTCGGTTGTAACGCTTACGCGCTTACCACTAGACCAAGGAGGCGTTCACTTGCTTACTATAAAACACCATGAAAACTTAATTTATATGAACGATATTACTTAAATTTTTAGTATTAAACGATTCAGTTTTGCGTTTTCTTATTTTCATTAATTTGAAAATATTAAATTAAATTAGTTTTTAGTGTATAAGGTAAGCGTAAAGTCAGAGCGTCCATGTTAGTTTCGTTTTGATGGTATGATAACCAACAATACGGTTTAGAAGAGCCACTCAAAAGTATAAAATAAATTAATTTTAAACAAAAAAATAAAACCGACCTCAAAACGCACTGAAAAGTAAAAAATAAATTTTGTATTATAAATGTACTTACATAAAATTCATCTAAAATTCTACAAGGGCATAAAACTTTCATGTTGTTTTTTGAAAGGCGGTGCCAAATATATAAATAAAGACTGAATGAATATTCCTGGACTTTAATAAAAAAATTAATTGAATGGCTTTAATATTTTAAAAGAAAAATTTTTGAAAGCAGCGCAGCATTTATTCACTTGAATATATGCAGCTCTGTTAAGAATTAAAAACTGACATTTGATTTGATAAGAATCACCTCGACGAAACTCATAGTTACCGACTAATATACCTACATTTATGATTTAATTCGACGTCTTTAATGTAATTTAATATCTTATCATTAAATATGTTTTTAATTTTAAGAATATTATAAGTTAATATTATTTATTAATTTTATTATATTAAATTCTTAAAAACATTTTCTTGATGGCTCCATATTTTTTTAATTTTTATATTGTATGGACAGTGCATAGGTAAAGTTAGCAAGTACTTTTGCTTCACATTTATGGAATCTATTAAATTTTCAGGCAACTGATACAAGAAGAAATGTAGCTGATAAAAAAACCCCACTTTTACAAGATCTTGCAATATCTAATGAAGAAAAACAAATACTTGGTAAATATTTTTCAATTCTTTACTAAATTATGAAAGTAAAATAGAAGACTACAATGTTGCAACTAAAGTTTGTAGACAACTAAGTCTTATATTGCTTTGTTATTTCAGATTCACCTAAAGAATTGAAAATAAGTGGAATTGAAAGAATATCTGTTACACCATTGAATACACATCTACCTAAAAACTCGCAAATTATGTCACCTAAAAGAATTCATAAAAAGAAACGTATGAATGATTCTCCTCTCTTAACTCCATCTCCAAAATCATGTGACAGTGATGAAACATTTCTCCGTATTGAAAAAGAAATTGAAGATAATATTGTCAAGGGAAATGAAAAAGATATAAATATACCATTACCAACATCTACTGAACAGGAAGAGAAAACAGTTAACAATATAGGGAACAACTCGGGTAATCAATTTGTGAATAAGAATAAATTTATATCAAAAATACCAATATTAATAACTAAAAAAAAGATAGTATGTATTTCCAAAAAACAAAAGTACTCATGTTTCTCCAAATGTTGAAAAAAAGGATGCTCGAAATATATATAAAGACTTAAAAAAGAATTTTAAATTTTTGGACTCTACAAAAACAAGTAGGTCTAACGAAATAGACACTCCTGCTAGAATGAAAAAAATTCTGCAATCTCAAATAAATGAATTGTACAATGATGACGAGTTTTGACAAATGTGCTGATACATGTTTTTTAAAGGCATTACTATAGTTTTGAATGAGAGAAAGACATTAATAAGTTAATTAATTAAGAAAAACAAAGACAATAATTAAGAAAGAAAAAGAATATAATTATAAGTTTATGTAGTGGATTTTGCATTAAAGTTGCCAAGTTTAAATTTTAATTGAAACTTGGCAACTTTAATTTTGGGCACCTGACTCTGGTACATGTCTGGTATCTTTGAATAGTTTCCTAAAACATCTAATTACCGTAAAAATAATCGTTTTTTAGATGTCTTTGCGAAGCACTTCAAATTGTTAGAGAAGAAACCATCAAGAGCAGTTCGATTAGAGCCTATTCCTCCTTCTTTATTGAAATTAAATTTTCAAGGTATTTTGTAAATTTATTTTAGCGTAAACTAATCAAAAGTAAAATCAGTAGGTTATTTACACTGTTAGTGTTGTTTTACCCTTAGCCGCTTTTCGCCTGAGTATTATGATAAATATATATTTTGAATACACTGTTGTTAAATGAAGTTATTCCTATATTTTAGTGTTAGATCCAAGTTTTGAGCAGACTTTAGCACGATCATCTACCACAATAGAGAAAAAAAGTGTGAAAGTAGTAAATAAAAAAAGAAAAACTACTGAAATCAAACCTCATATTAGAAATAACCTGAACTTAACATCTCCGTTGAAGGTTAGTAACATTGTATAAATCTACAGCGATAAAATGAAATAGTACAATAAAATTAATTGCTTAAATATATGAAAGATAAATTAATTTTAAACAAAGAAAAATAAAACCGACCTCAAAACGCACTGAAAAGTAAAAAATAAATTTTGTATTATAAATGTACTTACTATAAATAAAAGACGTAAATAGTGTTGATAAATAAAATTCATCTAAAATTCTACAAGGACATAAAACTGTCATGTTGCTCTTTGAAACGCGGCGGCAAGCCATTCAATTAATTTTTTTATTAAAGTCCAGAAATATTCATTCAGTCTTTATTTATATATTTGGCACCGCCTTTCAAAAAACAACATGAAAGTTTTATGCCCTTGTAGAATTTTAGATGAATTTTATTTATCAACACTATTTACGTCTTTTATTTATAGTAAGTACATTTATAATACAAAATGTATTTTTTACTTTTCAGTGCGTTTTGAGGTCGGTTTTATTTTTTTGTTCAAAATTAATTTATTTTATACTTTTGAGTGGCTCCTATAAACCGTATAGTTGGTTATCATACCATCAAAACGAAACTAACATGGACGCTCTGACTTTACGCTTACCTTATACACTAAAAACTAATTTAATTAATTTAATTTAATATTTTCAAATTATTTAAAATAAGAAAACGCAAAACTGAATCGTTTAATACTAAAAATTTAAGTAATATCGTTCATATAAATTAAGTTTTCATGGTGTGTTATAGTAAGCAAGTGAACGCACATTGTTATTTCCCGTAGGAACTCAGTTACTATATTCTCTCTATCTCTAGAAGTATTTCTTCTACCTTATTGATTTTACTATCATATATGACCCTTTTAATGTTTTATAAAATGGTATATAAGTCATCGATATAAACTGATATTACATCGAGCTATAGAGATCTAAACTGGACGCGTAAACAATAACGTATGACATATTTTTCTCTGTTGACAAGTTTTGTTCCATAACATCAAATATATGGCTTAGATTTTCATAAAATTCCGTCAAAAGCTTGACAATATGAGTTTTAATTAAATTAATTTATTATAATTAGTATATATTTAATATAACATGGACATCTCTATTGCTAAAGCGAACTAATTGAAGATTTTTCAATTTTTTATTTTATAACCTCAATATCTCTAAAACTATAAATCAAATTATTTTGATTCTTATTCTCTCTTGTTGCAAATTTAATACTAAATCGAATAACATCTAATTCATCGATAAGGATTCATAAATCATAGAGTTATAAGCAAATAAGCACGACATGGTCGCGCGGAATTCAGCGATTTCTCGCCCGATTGTGAAACTATTCTTTCAATATGCTGAAAACTATTGATCGTAAAAATTCTAAAAAAAAATTGGACCACTTCGACGAGTTACCCTATCGTTTGACACCTCACTCATCCAAATCGGTCTACAAATGGCGACGTACGAGCGGAACATCGGAAAAAAAATACACGTCGAATTGATAATCTCCTTTTTGGTTTTTTTGAAGGTCGGTGTGTGAAAGTGGTCCCATTTTTTTTAGAATTTAAACAAAGAAATATGTGGGGTATGGGGCAGATGCATTTCACATCTGTTTCACTGATCGATTTTTTCTTTTAGGGGCAAGTAGGTGATCAGCCTTCTATGTCCTGCCAGACCGAGTTTTTTTTTTTATCTCCGCCGGGAATCGAACCCAGGACCTCTCGGTTGTAACGCTTACGCGCTTACCACTAGACCAAGGAGGCGTTCACTTGCTTACTATAAAACACCATGAAAACTTAATTTATATGAACGATATTACTTAAATTTTTAGTATTAAACGATTCAGTTTTGCGTTTTCTTATTTTCATTAATTTGAAAATATTAAATTAAATTAGTTTTTAGTGTATAAGGTAAGCGTAAAGTCAGAGCGTCCATGTTAGTTTCGTTTTGATGGTATGATAACCAACAATACGGTTTAGAAGAGCCACTCAAAAGTATAAAATAAATTAATTTTAAACAAAAAAATAAAACCGACCTCAAAACGCACTGAAAAGTAAAAAATAAATTTTGTATTATAAATGTACTTACATAAAATTCATCTAAAATTCTACAAGGGCATAAAACTTTCATGTTGTTTTTTGAAAGGCGGTGCCAAATATATAAATAAAGACTGAATGAATATTCCTGGACTTTAATAAAAAAATTAATTGAATGGCTTTAATATTTTAAAAGAAAAATTTTTGAAAGCAGCGCAGCATTTATTCACTTGAATATATGCAGCTCTGTTAAGAATTAAAAACTGACATTTGATTTGATAAGAATCACCTCGACGAAACTCATAGTTACCGACTAATATACCTACATTTATGATTTAATTCGACGTCTTTAATGTAATTTAATATCTTATCATTAAATATGTTTTTAATTTTAAGAATATTATAAGTTAATATTATTTATTAATTTTATTATATTAAATTCTTAAAAACATTTTCTTGATGGCTCCATATTTTTTTAATTTTTATATTGTATGGACAGTGCATAGGTAAAGTTAGCAAGTACTTTTGCTTCACATTTATGGAATCTATTAAATTTTCAGGCAACTGATACAAGAAGAAATGTAGCTGATAAAAAAACCCCACTTTTACAAGATCTTGCAATATCTAATGAAGAAAAACAAATACTTGGTAAATATTTTTCAATTCTTTACTAAATTATGAAAGTAAAATAGAAGACTACAATGTTGCAACTAAAGTTTGTAGACAACTAAGTCTTATATTGCTTTGTTATTTCAGATTCACCTAAAGAATTGAAAATAAGTGGAATTGAAAGAATATCTGTTACACCATTGAATACACATCTACCTAAAAACTCGCAAATTATGTCACCTAAAAGAATTCATAAAAAGAAACGTATGAATGATTCTCCTCTCTTAACTCCATCTCCAAAATCATGTGACAGTGATGAAACATTTCTCCGTATTGAAAAAGAAATTGAAGATAATATTGTCAAGGGAAATGAAAAAGATATAAATATACCATTACCAACATCTACTGAACAGGAAGAGAAAACAGTTAACAATATAGGGAACAACTCGGGTAATCAATTTGTGAATAAGAATAAATTTATATCAAAAATACCAATATTAATAATTAAAAAAAAGATAGTATGTATTTCCAAAAAACAAAAGTACTCATGTTTCTCCAAATGTTGAAAAAAAGGATGCTCGAAATATATATAAAGACTTAAAAAAGAATTTTAAATTTTTGACACTACAAAAACAAGTAGGTCTAACGAAATAGATACTCCTGCTAGAATGAAAAAATTCTGCAATCTCAAATAAATGAATTGTACAATGATGACGAGTTTTGACAAATGTGCTGATACATGTTTTTTAAAGGCATTACTATAGTTTTGAATGAGAGAAAGACATTAATAAGTTAATTAATTAAGAAAAACAAAGACAATAATTAAGAAAGAAAAAGAATATAATTATAAGTTTATGTAGTGGATTTTGCATTAAAGTTGCCAAGTTTAAATTTTAATTGAAACTTGGCAACTTTAATTTTGGGCACCTGACTCTGGTACATGTCTGGTATCTTTGAATAGTTTCCTAAAACATCTAATTACCGTAAAAATAATCGTTTTTTAGATGTCTTTGCGAAGCACTTCAAATTGTTAGAGAAGAAACCATCAAGAGCAGTTCGATTAGAGCCTATTCCTCCTTCTTTATTGAAATTAAATTTTCAAGGTATTTTGTAAATTTATTTTAGCGTAAACTAATCAAAAGTAAAATCAGTAGGTTATTTACACTGTTAGTGTTGTTTTACCCTTAGCCGCTTTTCGCCTGAGTATTATGATAAATATATATTTTGAATACACTGTTGTTAAATGAAGTTATTCCTATATTTTAGTGTTAGATCCAAGTTTTGAGCAGACTTTAGCACGATCATCTACCACAATAGAGAAAAAAAGTGTGAAAGTAGTAAATAAAAAAAGAAAAACTACTGAAATCAAACCTCATATTAGAAATAACCTGAACTTAACATCTCCGTTGAAGGTTAGTAACATTGTATAAATCTACAGCGATAAAATGAAATAGTACAATAAAATTAATTGCTTAAATATATGAAAGATAAATTAATTTTAAACAAAGAAAAATAAAACCGACCTCAAAACGCACTGAAAAGTAAAAAATAAATTTTGTATTATAAATGTACTTACTATAAATAAAAGACGTAAATAGTGTTGATAAATAAAATTCATCTAAAATTCTACAAGGACATAAAACTGTCATGTTGCTCTTTGAAACGCGGCGCCAAGCCATTCAATTAATTTTTTTATTAAAGTCCAGAAATATTCATTCAGTCTTTATTTATATATTTGGCACCGCCTTTCAAAAAACAACATGAAAGTTTTATGCCCTTGTAGAATTTTAGATGAATTTTATTTATCAACACTATTTACGTCTTTTATTTATAGTAAGTACATTTATAATACAAAATGTATTTTTTACTTTTCAGTGCGTTTTGAGGTCGGTTTTATTTTTTTGTTTAAAATTAATTTATTTTATACTTTTGAGTGGCTCCTATAAACCGTATAGTTGGTTATCATACCATCAAAACGAAACTAACATGGACGCTCTGACTTTACGCTTACCTTATACACTAAAAACTAATTTAATTAATTTAATTTAATATTTTCAAATTATTTAAAATAAGAAAACGCAAAACTGAATCGTTTAATACTAAAAATTTAAGTAATATCGTTCATATAAATTAAGTTTTCATGGTGTGTTATAGTAAGCAAGTGAACGCACATTGTTATTTCCCGTAGGAACTCAGTTACTATATTCTCTCTATCTCTAGAAGTATTTCTTCTACCTTATTGATTTTACTATCATATATGACCCTTTTAATGTTTTATAAAATGGTATATAAGTCATCGATATAAACTGATATTACATCGAGCTATAGAGATCTAAACTGGACGCGTAAACAATAACGTATGACATATTTTTCTCTGTTGACAAGTTTTGTTCCATAACATCAAATATATGGCTTAGATTTTCATAAAATTCCGTCAAAAGCTTGACAATATGAGTTTTAATTAAATTAATTTATTATAATTAGTATATATTTAATATAACATGGACATCTCTATTGCTAAAGCGAACTAATTGAAGATTTTTCAATTTTTTATTTTATAACCTCAATATCTCTAAAACTATAAATCAAATTATTTTGATTCTTATTCTCTCTTGTTGCAAATTTAATACTAAATCGAATAACATCTAATTCATCGATAAGGATTCATAAATCATAGAGTTATAAGCAAATAAGCACGACATGGTCGCGCGGAATTCAGCGATTTCTCGCCCGATTGTGAAACTATTCTTTCAATATGCTGAAAACTATTGATCGTAAAAATTCTAAAAAAAAATTGGACCACTTCGACGAGTTACCCTATCGTTTGACACCTCACTCATCCAAATCGGTCTACAAATGGCGACGTACGAGCGGAACATCGGAAAAAAAATACACGTCGAATTGATAATCTCCTTTTTGGTTTTTTTGAAGGTCGGTGTGTGAAAGTGGTCCCATTTTTTTTAGAATTTAAACAAAGAAATATGTGGGGTATGGGGCAGATGCATTTCACATCTGTTTCACTGATCGATTTTTTCTTTTAGGGGCAAGTAGGTGATCAGCCTTCTATGTCCTGCCAGACCGAGTTTTTTTTTTTATCTCCGCCGGGAATCGAACCCAGGACCTCTCGGTTGTAACGCTTACGCGCTTACCACTAGACCAAGGAGGCGTTCACTTGCTTACTATAAAACACCATGAAAACTTAATTTATATGAACGATATTACTTAAATTTTTAGTATTAAACGATTCAGTTTTGCGTTTTCTTATTTTCATTAATTTGAAAATATTAAATTAAATTAGTTTTTAGTGTATAAGGTAAGCGTAAAGTCAGAGCGTCCATGTTAGTTTCGTTTTGATGGTATGATAACCAACAATACGGTTTAGAAGAGCCACTCAAAAGTATAAAATAAATTAATTTTAAACAAAAAAATAAAACCGACCTCAAAACGCACTGAAAAGTAAAAAATAAATTTTGTATTATAAATGTACTTACATAAAATTCATCTAAAATTCTACAAGGGCATAAAACTTTCATGTTGTTTTTTGAAAGGCGGTGCCAAATATATAAATAAAGACTGAATGAATATTCCTGGACTTTAATAAAAAAATTAATTGAATGGCTTTAATATTTTAAAAGAAAAATTTTTGAAAGCAGCGCAGCATTTATTCACTTGAATATATGCAGCTCTGTTAAGAATTAAAAACTGACATTTGATTTGATAAGAATCACCTCGACGAAACTCATAGTTACCGACTAATATACCTACATTTATGATTTAATTCGACGTCTTTAATGTAATTTAATATCTTATCATTAAATATGTTTTTAATTTTAAGAATATTATAAGTTAATATTATTTATTAATTTTATTATATTAAATTCTTAAAAACATTTTCTTGATGGCTCCATATTTTTTTAATTTTTATATTGTATGGACAGTGCATAGGTAAAGTTAGCAAGTACTTTTGCTTCACATTTATGGAATCTATTAAATTTTCAGGCAACTGATACAAGAAGAAATGTAGCTGATAAAAAAACCCCACTTTTACAAGATCTTGCAATATCTAATGAAGAAAAACAAATACTTGGTAAATATTTTTCAATTCTTTACTAAATTATGAAAGTAAAATAGAAGACTACAATGTTGCAACTAAAGTTTGTAGACAACTAAGTCTTATATTGCTTTGTTATTTCAGATTCACCTAAAGAATTGAAAATAAGTGGAATTGAAAGAATATCTGTTACACCATTGAATACACATCTACCTAAAAACTCGCAAATTATGTCACCTAAAAGAATTCATAAAAAGAAACGTATTAATGATTCTCCTCTCTTAACTCCATCTCCAAAATCATGTGACAGTGATGAAACATTTCTCCGTATTGAAAAAGAAATTGAAGATAATATTGTCAAGGGAAATGAAAAAGATATAAATATACCATTACCAACATCTACTGAACAGGAAGAGAAAACAGTTAACAATATAGGGAACAACTCGGGTAATCAATTTGTGAATAAGAATAAATTTATATCAAAAATACCAATATTAATAATTAAAAAAAAGATAGTATGTATTTCCAAAAAACAAAAGTACTCATGTTTCTCCAAATGTTGAAAAAAAGGATGCTCGAAATATATATAAAGACTTAAAAAAGAATTTTAAATTTTTGACACTACAAAAACAAGTAGGTCTAACGAAATAGATACTCCTGCTAGAATGAAAAAATTCTGCAATCTCAAATAAATGAATTGTACAATGATGACGAGTTTTGACAAATGTGCTGATACATGTTTTTTAAAGGCATTACTATAGTTTTGAATGAGAGAAAGACATTAATAAGTTAATTAATTAAGAAAAACAAAGACAATAATTAAGAAAGAAAAAGAATATAATTATAAGTTTATGTAGTGGATTTTGCATTAAAGTTGCCAAGTTTAAATTTTAATTGAAACTTGGCAACTTTAATTTTGGGCACCTGACTCTGGTACATGTCTGGTATCTTTGAATAGTTTCCTAAAACATCTAATTACCGTAAAAATAATCGTTTTTTAGATGTCTTTGCGAAGCACTTCAAATTGTTAGAGAAGAAACCATCAAGAGCAGTTCGATTAGAGCCTATTCCTCCTTCTTTATTGAAATTAAATTTTCAAGGTATTTTGTAAATTTATTTTAGCGTAAACTAATCAAAAGTAAAATCAGTAGGTTATTTACACTGTTAGTGTTGTTTTACCCTTAGCCGCTTTTCGCCTGAGTATTATGATAAATATATATTTTGAATACACTGTTGTTAAATGAAGTTATTCCTATATTTTAGTGTTAGATCCAAGTTTTGAGCAGACTTTAGCACGATCATCTACCACAATAGAGAAAAAAAGTGTGAAAGTAGTAAATAAAAAAAGAAAAACTACTGAAATCAAACCTCATATTAGAAATAACCTGAACTTAACATCTCCGTTGAAGGTTAGTAACATTGTATAAATCTACAGCGATAAAATGAAATAGTACAATAAAATTAATTGCTTAAATATATGAAAGATAAATTAATTTTAAACAAAGAAAAATAAAACCGACCTCAAAACGCACTGAAAAGTAAAAAATAAATTTTGTATTATAAATGTACTTACTATAAATAAAAGACGTAAATAGTGTTGATAAATAAAATTCATCTAAAATTCTACAAGGACATAAAACTGTCATGTTGCTCTTTGAAACGCGGCGCCAAGCCATTCAATTAATTTTTTTATTAAAGTCCAGAAATATTCATTCAGTCTTTATTTATATATTTGGCACCGCCTTTCAAAAAACAACATGAAAGTTTTATGCCCTTGTAGAATTTTAGATGAATTTTATTTATCAACACTATTTACGTCTTTTATTTATAGTAAGTACATTTATAATACAAAATTTATTTTTTACTTTTCAGTGCGTTTTGAGGTCGGTTTTATTTTTTTGTTTAAATTTAATTTATTTTATACTTTTGAGTGGCTCCTATAAACCGTATAGTTGGTTATCATACCATCAAAACGAAACTAACATGGACGCTCTGACTTTACGCTTACCTTATACACTAAAAACTAATTTAATTAATTTAATTTAATATTTTCAAATTATTTAAAATAAGAAAACGCAAAACTGAATCGTTTAATACTAAAAATTTAAGTAATATCGTTCATATAAATTAAGTTTTCATGGTGTGTTATAGTAAGCAAGTGAACGCACATTGTTATTTCCCGTAGGAACTCAGTCACTATATTCTATCTATCTCTAGAAGTATTTCTTCTACCTTATTGATTTTACTATCATATATGACCCTTTTAATGTTTTATAAAATGGTATATAAGTCATCGATATAAACTGATATTACATCGAGCTATAGAGATCTAAACTGGACGCGTAAACAATAACGTATGACATGTTTTTCTCTGTTGACAAGTTTTGTTCCATAACATCAAATATATGGCTTAGATTTTCATAAAATTCCGTCAAAAGCTTGACAATATGAGTTTTAATTAAATTAATTTATTATAATTAGTATATATTTAATATAACATGGACATCTCTATTGCTAAAGCGAACTAATTGAAGATTTTTCAATTTCTTATTTTATAACCTCAATATCTCTAAAACTATAAATCAAATTATTTTGATTCTTATTCTCTCTTGTTGCAAATTTAATACTAAATCGAATAACATCTAATTCATCGATAAGGATTCATAAATCATAGAGTTATAAGCAAATAAGCACGACATGGTCGCGCGGAATTCAGCGATTTCTCGCCCGATTGTGAAACTATTCTTTCAATATGCTGAAAACTATTGATCGTAAAAATTCTAAAAAAAAATGGGACCACTTCGACGAGTTACCCTATCGTTTGACACCTCACTCATCCAAATCGGTCTACAAATGGCGACGTAAGAGCGGAACATCGGAAAAAAAAAAAATACACGTCGAATTGATAACCTCCTTTTTGGTTTTTTTTAAGGCTCTTTTTTTGAAATGTTATTCGATTTAGTATTAAATTTGCAACAAGAGAAAATAAGAATCAAAATAAATTGATTTATAGTTTTAGAGATATTGAGGTTATAAAATAAAAAATCTTCAATTATTTCGCTTTAGCAATAGAGATGTCCATGTTGTATTAAATATATACTAATTATGATAAATTGATTTAATTAAAACTCATATTGTCAAGCTTTTGACGGAATTTTATGAAAATCTAAGCCATATATTTGATGTTATGGAGCAAAACTTGTCAACAGAGAAAAACATGTCATACGTTATTGTTTATGCGTCCAGTTTAGATCTCTATATCTCGGTATAATATCAGTTTATATCGACTTATATATCATTTTATAAAACATTAAAAGGGTCATATATGATAGTAAAATCAATAAGGTATAAGGAATACTTCTAGAGATAGAGAGAATATAGTAACTGAGTTCCTACGGGAAATCACAATGTGCGTTCACTTATAGTGAAGTCCCGTGTCCCCTAGTGGGGTATGGGGCAGATGCATTTCACATCTGTTTCACTGATCGATTTTTTCTTTTAGGGGCAAGTAGGTGATCAGCCTTCTATGTCCTGCCAGACCGAGTTTTTTTTTTTTATCTCCGCCGGGAATCGAACCCAGGACCTCTCGGTTGTAACGCTTACGCGCTTACCACTAGACCAAGGAGGCGTTCACTTGCTTACTATAAAACACCATGAAAACTTAATTTATATGAACGATATTACTTAAATTTTTAGTATTAAACGATTCAGTTTTGCGTTTTCTTATTTTCATTAATTTGAAAATATTAAATTAAATTAGTTTTTAGTGTATAAGGTAAGCGTAAAGTCAGAGCGTCCATGTTAGTTTCGTTTTGATGGTATGATAACCAACAATACGGTTTAGAAGAGCCACTCAAAAGTATAAAATAAATTAATTTTAAACAAAAAAATAAAACCGACCTCAAAACGCACTGAAAAGTAAAAAATAAATTTTGTATTATAAATGTACTTACATAAAATTCATCTAAAATTCTACAAGGGCATAAAACTTTCATGTTGTTTTTTGAAAGGCGGTGCCAAATATATAAATAAAGACTGAATGAATATTCCTGGACTTTAATAAAAAAATTAATTGAATGGCTTTAATATTTTAAAAGAAAAATTTTTGAAAGCAGCGCAGCATTTATTCACTTGAATATATGCAGCTCTGTTAAGAATTAAAAACTGACATTTGATTTGATAAGGATCACCTCGACGAAACTCATAGTTACCGACTAATATACCTACATTTATGATTTAATTCGACGTCTTTAATGTAATTTAATATCTTATCATTAAATATGTTTTTAATTTTAAGAATATTATAAGTTAATATTATTTATTAATTTTATTATATTAAATTCTTAAAAACATTTTCTTGATGGCTCCATATTTTTTTAATTTTTATATTGTATGGACAGTGCATAGGTAAAGTTAGCAAGTACTTTTGCTTCACATTTATGGAATCTATTAAATTTTCAGGCAACTGATACAAGAAGAAATGTAGCTGATAAAAAAACCCCACTTTTACAAGATCTTGCAATATCTAATGAAGAAAAACAAATACTTGGTAAATATTTTTCAATTCTTTACTAAATTATGAAAGTAAAATAGAAGACTACAATGTTGCAACTAAAGTTTGTAGACAACTAAGTCTTATATTGCTTTGTTATTTCAGATTCACCTAAAGAATTGAAAATAAGTGGAATTGAAAGAATATCTGTTACACCATTGAATACACATCTACCTAAAAACTCGCAAATTATGTCACCTAAAAGAATTCATAAAAAGAAACGTATGAATGATTCTCCTCTCTTAACTCCATCTCCAAAATCATGTGACAGTGATGAAACATTTCTCCGTATTGAAAAAGAAATTGAAGATAATATTGTCAAGGGAAATGAAAAAGATATAAATATACCATTACCAACATCTACTGAACAGGAAGAGAAAACAGTTAACAATATAGGGAACAACTCGGGTAATCAATTTGTGAATAAGAATAAATTTATATCAAAAATACCAATATTAATAATTAAAAAAAAGATAGTATTTCCAAAAAACAAAAGTACTCATGTTTCTCCAAATGTTGAAAAAAAGGATGCTCGAAATATATATAAAGACTTAAAAAAGAATTTTAAATTTTTGGACACTCCAAAAACAAGTAGGTCTAACGAAATAGACACTCCTGCTAGAATGAAAAAAATTCTGCAATCTCAAATAAATGAATTGTACAATGATGACGAGTTTTGACAAATGTGCTGTTACATGTTTTTTAAAGGCATTACTATAGTTTTGAATGAGAGAAAGACATTAATAAGTTGATTAATTAAGAAAAACAAAGACAATAATTAAGAAAGAAAAAGAATATAATTATAAGTTTATGTAGTGGATTTTGCATTAAAGTTGCCAAGTTTAAATTTTAATTGAAACTGTAATTACAGATATTTAATTATTTAAAATTAAGAAAAAGTTTAAATTTTATTGTTAAGTTTAAATTGGCATGTAAATAAAATTATTATAATATTAAGGTGGTATTCTATTAGGTTTCACATAGCTCGCTAGATAGCGAGCATGAAAAATGGTAAAACATTTTTATTCTATTTTTTTTTTTCTTCAATTCAGATTTAACAAACTTTGCGGTTATCCATACCGAACCGAATGTGCTTTTGAATCAGTGTGAATAACTGCTCTGGATGATTCTAGCGTAAAAAAACAAACTCCACTTTCGAAAAATACATTATGTATTTACATAAGTCTATATAGTCCAACTGAACATTAGCGGGGGTGTAGTTACCTAGGGGGTACCGAAAATTTCGTCAAAATCGAGCTGCGACGCACCGTTTTTCCAACCCATTTTTAGCTCATCTGGACCTAATGATAAATTAAAAATGTAGCCCGAAATTTCGGAAAACATAAGAAAGTTTGTCTGTTTGGAAACTGGTCACAGTCCACAGCTGATGTTGTGAAGGTCAGTTATACACATAAAAAGTGTCTGATGAATTCTCAAAACAAGATT
Organism: Aporia crataegi; assembly: GCA_912999735.1. NCBI lineage: Eukaryota > Metazoa > Arthropoda > Insecta > Lepidoptera > Pieridae > Aporia > Aporia crataegi. The sequence goes on from OU538751.1 coordinate 4,512,455, forward strand.
AAATCGATTGTCATTATATCCAATAGAAGCTAATTTAATTTTATGGATAGGCACACATGACTAATAACTAATTAATAACTTGCATGTTAAAAAAATGATCAGTGACACAGATATGTGTTTAACGTATCCCGCATACGGAATTTCACTGACACTATTTACGAATTGAATATTCCATTTTCGTATTCACAATCCTAATAAATCCAAGGGTTTTTTAGCTGTGTTTATAAACTATTGAATATATAATTCTATTTAAGCTATTATTAGGTAATGTAATGAAGATATTAATTTACTAATACTTAAGAGCAGCGCTTATAATTAAATATTAGGTCTTTACCTATGATGCCGTATTGTATGGAATAAGTGAAAGTAGGTACTTATTTTTTTAAACTTTTTTATTTCGGTAATTCAAAGTAATCACTCATGCAATCGACGCATCTTTGCCAACGCATTGGCAGTTTATTGATGCCCTTCTTGTAAAAATCAGCTGGACGGGAGGCAACAAATTTTTATCCACTAAAAAGTTGTCTAAATTTTGAAAAAAGTAATAGTCGGTAGGTGCAAGGTCTGGCGAATATGGCGAATGAGGGAGAGCTCTTGCAGCTTGGAGACCTATTATTATGACTAGGTGTTGAAGGTGCGCTGGGCCGCAAGCGGCCCGCATGGGTTTTGATAATCAGGGTCGAACCGTGAGTTATGAGGGCCCTGAGCTAATATTACTTAGGGGCCCACCTAATTACTTAAAGCAGTCTTTTCCAAAGCGGGCGATAACGCCCCCTTGTGGGCGCTGGAGGCCTAAAGAAAATTGGGGAGGTTGGTGAAATTGGTTCTTCAGTCAATTGGAACCTGATATTAACACTTGTTAAAATCATCAAATTTATCTCACATTAGATTAGTTTTAAAACAAATGTTTATTTTTGGTTAAATTTAAATAATAAATTAATATTGTAAAGTTTTATTATTGCTCTCTTTGGTAAGAAAAGTCTGTTATTGAGTCACGAATACATTATACATATTGCTAATCCTTGGATCAATTTGATTTACAGCTAGTCTCAATAATCAATCTATCTCTTGCTAAAAGTTAAAATCGTTACTAAAGGTAAGTCTCGGAACTATTTCGCATTTCAATAAACAAAGATAGATAGAAATTATGACTCCTGAGTCCTGAATTTAAGCTACTGTTCGGCAGGGACTGTAATACCGATATTTTTCAAGTATCGGTATCGGAAATCGATATAAATACTGATATTTAGGTATCGATATTAAATTTCCGTACAATAAATATCGATACTTTGAGTTCTTTTATCGGTATTGATACTGATACCAATATACAACATACAACAAAAATAAATTCCTCTTTCTCGCATCTTTTTTCTCTCTCGTACTTCATCGATCACGTAAGGTACGTTGCGTTGCGTTTGCATTTCACCTAAGTTTGTTTGGACGTAGGGAAAACTGGGGACACTTGATCACCATTTCGGTTTCTTGCTTATATTTTTTTCAAATTTAGTTCTATACAAATAATACATACATGTTTTTTACTACATGCATGTTTATCACTGTTCCCCATTATTTGATTATTATATTTATGAGTGCTTCATTTTTTTTTTTTGCATTTTCCCAAAACTTTCCAAAAGGAACAAGTATCCCATATTCTGGGAGACTTGATCCCAGAAACGGGTAGACTTGATTATAGGGGATCAAGTCTCCCTAACGCAAACTTTACATAAATGAAAACCTGGTTTGGTTATAAAAGTATCATTTATTATAACAATATTATGAATATAAATAGCTTTATATATCTCAAGTATTAATTTTAGTGACTATTAAGTCTCAATCTCAATGTAAGTTCTACATTTTCATAAATCTAATAAGTATTAACAGGTTTTATTAAAGTATTTTGTAATAACTCTATTCATATCACAAATTATTAACTCTTAAAATGGAGCTTCAAAAGTCTTAGCAGAGTTTCTATGAATTAACCATCACCTAAATGTTAGACTTGCATTAGCAACATTGGAAAATCACTTTGGTACTTGAATTACTTCTAATACTCAAAATTTTTAAATCACTAACTATCATTAACTCTCTTTATATTAATCTCAAGGAAATGTAACAAATATATATAACTTTGACAACTAGAAACTACTAACAATTTAAAAAAAGGAACTACTAATAACATTGCAGGGCAATCGCCGTAATTCAAACGATAATGGTTTGGTTTAGATACAGTTCGGATCCTACTTCGGCTATGGTCGTGCTTAGATCTAGCTCGGATGAATTTGGTATTGCGGTAAAGTATAAACGTCAACCATAGTTGAACAAAAGCATAACCATTATCGTTTTGACGTCATATAGTGTTGTACCATCTTTTTGTGAATCGAAATAATCGTAAATGTATCGGACGGAGGACGGACGTGACAATTTTCACTTTTATTTGACAGTTTACATAAAAAGATGATTAATATTGGAGCCAAAATTCAAAAAATTTTACTGCTAGTGCTTATTCACATAATACGTCTATTTTTATTTTAAAGTAAATGTTTCGTGATAATAATTGACTCTGCTGCTTAAAAAGTTATATGTAATTTAGAACAATTGAAGTGTTCATTGGTTTATTTACATTAATTTCAAGTACCTTACATCGTACAATAATTATAGGCGTCACTTACAGTCGAAGTTTGTTTAGGTTACACATAACATAAACAATTATTGTGCTTAAGGACTTCGTATTTAAATTTTAAACGTAGTTAGTAGTTACTAGTTTTATTAAATCATACGCATCTCTCATAAGCTCGTTATTACACGCATATACTACGCTTTCTACTGGAAAATGGAAGAGACTCGAACTTCTATTGGAGTTCATGAAAAACCACCAAGATCTCGCTCTTGGAAGGGTGAGATCAAAAGAAGGTCGTGCGATTGATTCCACAATTGTGCTGAAATTCTAAACTCAGAAGGCCCTGCTAGACTGGGCAAGGAGTGATCTAAGGTAACTTTAACTATTTACAGTTACATCATCATTTTTAAATATGAAATAATGTAGTTATTAATGTTTTAGGTGTGGACTAACTTAAAATACCGAGGGACTGGTGGAGGTCCAAACAATGACCCAAGTCTGACTCCTATAGAAATGAGAGTAGGTGCAATCTTGGGTAGAGATGTCGGGCCCATACCTAATGTACAGCCAGACCAATTTTCAAACACAGTAAGTGCCTCACTGTTAACATAAATTTTTGTAATTATATAAAATAAATCTAAACAGAAAGTAAAGTCTAGAAAACTAAAGTAACATTTATTTTCAGTATTGTAACATATTTTATTGTTTAATTTTGGAATCACATTCATATTATGTATTGGTTTTTCTCTAAACATTTCAGAATAATGAGACAGTAGGTCTTGATAACAATAATTTGGGAATTGAAGCTGTTTCTCATTCCCAAACAAGTGGGTAAGTTTACAGTTTAGTGACAAGTGATAATAGAAAAAGTAACAGTACAATTGTACACAATAATATAATTTTAATACTGAGAATAACATTATTAATACAATTTTACTAAAAGATTAATTGCAATTAGAAAGGATCTTGTTAATTTATTAAGTAAATAATAAGACAGGTTACAAAATTATATTGCATGCTGTGCAAAGTGCTGAAACATATTTTTGTTATTATAGATTTAATGCTAATGAGGCAGATTTGAGAGGAATGGTACACACCTCTCCTATGCAGATAACACCTACTTCAGTGTCACCTAGTTTGAGAGGACAGAGTCCTAATTTGGGAAGACAAAGTCCAATGCCAACAAGTGAGTCTATAAATATGAATGTTTATATATTATGTTTGTCTTGGAGTTGATCTCATAATGTTAAATTTTTAGTCTTGGTTATTTTACAGGTAGTCGAGTCAGGACACAGCAGAGGCGACAGCGAAGAGTTGAGCATAGTTCAATCCCACCACCAGTTCACCTACAGAGACAATGTGAGTATTTTAATCATAAATTATTATTTATTATATATAAAAAATAACACCAAAATTTTTAATGTATTTCTGACTTTATCCAGTATAGTTTATTTAAAATAGGTTTAAAATTTTACATCACTACAATGGTAAAAATGATATAAATTTTGTAAAAGTATTTCTCTTGTCTATATATATTTAAATGATCACATCATACATATTTAAATTTTATATTTATAAATGGCAAACTGTTTTCAGCAAGATCTGCATTAGACGAATCAAGGCGAATGGTGTTAGAAATTGAAAAGTTAAGAGCTGAAGCTGCATTGGTTCAGGCACAAGCAGCAGAAAAAAATTTTCTGCAAAGGTATTTTTAACTAAATCTAGCCAATTGTGTTGCATTTGTTATGCAAATATATTTTGAGTTAATAACTAAAGTTAATTCAATTATTATTTTGTTTCAGTTTTGTCAATAATTCATAGTTTGTGTAATGCAGTATGCGGCATTTAACGCAGATCATGCTGAAAAAAATAAAGTCTGAATGTAATTTAAAAATAAGTAGTATAACAAAAAGTAATTCAATTTTCAAAAGCCCTGTTTGTCCACAACCGTTGTACGAGAGCTTGCTGGCGTGCGCGGCCTAGTTCCAACTCGGAGAGCGCCCTTCGCACGCTTGGCTCTCGCATGCTTGCCTCAGCCAGACTTCGCTCAAGACGCGCCTGCGCGGCGGTTAATGGGCTATGCTGCAAATTTGCTTTATGTGCTATATTATGTAACACACAGCATGCATTTACAATTCGAGCTGCCGACTGTGGTGTATAGTGCAGCTTCCTGTCCACTAACAGGCACCTGGAAGAATAAAATTGATACCTTAACCTACACATTTATGGTGTACATACTTACATAATTTAATACTATTATAATTTAATATTATTATGATTTTCTGTTCCAGTTTGGCACCAAATCACAAAGATTTGCTTCTAAGAATAATAATTTTAATAATGTTTGGATTAGTATTATTTTTTATTTTCTAGTGCACTTTTAAGTAGGTTTAATTATTTATAAAACAAATTTTATATCATGTAGCTGAATTTTTCTGAAAACAATATTAATAAATAAACACACACCTAAAGCGAGCCTTTAAGATTCCTATACAACGCTCAACAGTATTCCTTGCAGCTGAATGTAGGTGTTGATAGTACTCTTCAGGAGAGTTAGGCTCTGGGCTTGAGATTGGAGTCATCATGATTGGTCTCAAGGGATACCCTGAATCTCCTAAAATTAAACAATTATATGGTACAATTTCTTAGGTACAAAAAAAAGTCATTATGGTCTAGTTAATATTAAATTTAAATTTAAGTTTTAATACAATACCTACCCAAAACATACAAATCTTCTCCAGAATTATTGTGAAGCCTTTCAATGTAAGACTTCAAATGATGATTGTTCCAAATTACACTGTCATGAGTAGATCCCGGATAACTGGGATCTACACTTATAATATTTAAACTAGAGTCACACATCTGTAAAGGAAAGTACATATTATTATAAGTACATTATAATATAGATCTGTTATTATTATATATCACTTTTAATTTAATGTACCTAAATAAGAAAATTACTCACAATTTGTACATTAAGAGAATGATACCCTTTTCTGTTGAAAAACCTTTCTTCATTTTCTTTGGGGCGAACAATTGCTACATGAGTCCCATCAACACATCCCAATAAACCAGGCATTTTAAATTTCCGATAAAACCTAGAAATAGTTCATGAATATATAATTTACTAGAACGAAATAACTCAATAAACATCAATTATTTCATATAATCTAACTCCATATTTAAATACTCACTCTCGTTTAACATATTCTCTTTCATGTTGTTGAAATGGGAATGCTATATATTTATTAACAATACTTGTAGCATTTAAAGCATTTGTTACTTGACGGATTGCCTTGCAAACACTTGATTGCGAAACGCAATGTTTCCGACAATCTCCTACTATGGTTTGGTAGGATCCAGTGGCATAAAACGCTAATGCTAATAAAACCTGTGTACATAACCATAATAATACAATTAGGTACCTAACCTTACTCTTAATAGGTAGTTTTGTTAAAATGTTTTAGAAATTAGAGGCTATCAAACTATCAAAGATATTTAAGTTGACTGTCCTTGGGAAATTTAAATAGATGTCAGTATTACCGTTGTGCCCACATCTAAAGCATCTGACCGCAATGTGGGCGGCATATGCGGTGTTAGCTCTTCAATTAAATTTAGAGTCATTTGCTTCGATAATCGGTATCTTTTTATGTATTGGCGATCACTCAAGGCAAAGGCATAATTTTTCATCCTTGCACATAGGTTTTTTGATTTAGTTTGGGCTCGAAAATTCGCAATATCGAATGTATTAGCTACTTCCAGTAAAATTATTTCGGAATTCATAATTATTTATAAACAAAACAGACACAAAACGACACTGAAATTAAAAATACAATATAGCGATATGGTAACGATCCAAAAATGGTTCAGCGGGCCAATCGCGGTAATGTATTACAACCAGATTATATATACAGATACGATAGTGCTGTGATCTGGTTGTAATACATTACCGCGATTGGCCCGGTATTCATATCACACATTTGCAAGATTTAAGACTTATCTAATCAAAAAGTAACAAATAGTTTAAACCTAAATTTAAAAACGTGTGCATTCTTTTTAGGTAACAGCCTAACGTTGAATATTAAATTTTCTTAAAGATTTAGTAAAATTAAATGCGATCACTCGTTTGCTGTTAGACTTGAACTCAGGTGGATTTTTTTTTTACTATTTGGTATATAGGCCACTTCAGCAACATCGTCTTTTAGAGGCCACTTGAATTTATTGTCGTCAATTTTTTTTGCAAATTTTATAATGTAACCAGAATCTGCAACAGACTGAATTTTTCCAACATAACGATGTACCAAATTTTTCATTGATATTAAATTGACAATAACCCAATCGTTAGTTTCTGGTGACACGTCATTTCCACGATCATTTTCAGATTCACAACTAGATGAAATATCATATTCGTCATCATTTTCATCTTCAGACATATCATAAGTGGAATGTGGTGATGGAGGCAATTCATTATTATCTTCCGATGAAGATTTTTCCTTCTGCGTAAACCCTTTTAAGTTCCGTTTAACTCTATTCATCTTTTTGTCGACTGGTTTATTTATCTTTTTGTTCTTTTTTTCTCTTCTTATTAATAGTTCCTCAACCAACTTTTCTTTTTCAGGTGTATCAGTCAAGATTTTTGTTGATCCTTTAAAAAAAAAAAACGATCTTAAGTTTAGTAGGTACTGCACCTTTCCCAACAAAACAAAATTTCAAACCAAAACACAAGACACTCGGGTGCCTTTACCGCCGCCGCTTTACTCAGTGTTGCCGTTTCGCTATTCGCGTAACGTGACACGTGTTGTGAAGTCTGGCAACGTCGCGCCTGCCGCCAGCAAAAGTATCGATACCCGATATCGATAAAAGTATCGGTATTTTTATACCGGTATAACATATATCAGTTCCAAATACTGATAGTTAAGAGAGTTATCAATACTGATATCGATATTAATTTAGAAATATCGGTATTTTCGAAATATCGATATCGGTCCCTGCTGTTCGGAGTGCCTATCTGTAACCATAGATAAGAAGTTACAAAGAGAAAAAAAAGTTGGGCGTTGCAATAACGCTTTGACAGATTACTTGAGTTTAAAAACTTAACTCAGTGGTACAGAATACAGATTTGTTTATCTGTGGATTCTGAAAGATATTCAACGAAATATTTTATTTTTGTTTGCGTGTATATTTTCAAAATAATAATAATTAAGAAATTACAAGAAGTCTGTCATACATACACAATAATACAAGTCAACAAAAATATCTTTTTTTTATGTGTTTTTTAATGACTATTGTTTGAATGTTTACATTGAAAAATAACCAAAAACTAAATTTATAAAAAAAGTTTGCTTTTGTACTTTATACGATGATAAAAAAATATACGATTTTTAACAAAATAATGCTTAGAGGTTACCACTCTTAAAGCATACTAATTTATGAGATAAAAATATTATTTCTTTTATTAATTAGGTATAAAAAATCAAAATCGGGAACTCGAAACTTAGGCACTAAATTCGTGAATTTCTTAATTTAATTGAAATACAATATTTTTAATTTAATATAGTTATTGAAAATAAATGAATTATAAAAATAGCGCTTTAACGCCACCAGCCACGGCTTCAGTTTGTCAGTCAACTGTCAAGTGTCATTACTCATTTGTCAGACAACGCGTTCCATTTCTAGCAGTACCAAGCAATAGCAATAAAATAGGTAACTGCTACTACTCAAGTCCTCAATCCTCAATAGTCTGTTCAGTGTTCACTCTGTAATGAATGATGATGAACGTTGGCTGACGAGTCCTATCTCTCGTACGTTTTATGTTTACGTCTTTTGAATTCTTATTGATAACATCGATTCTATCAATGATAATCATTGTTTAGTGTTTTTGTCGTTTTATTTATTTTTGAGACTTGTGAAATAGCCATGTTGCTATGATTATTTACATTAAGAAGTGTGCATTCTAGTGTTATAAATATTATATTTTGATGAACATGGGTAAGTATTGTACCTAATGAAAAAATGTCCTACGGTCTATTTAAATATGTAGTTTAAACGTTGTTGTTTTCAGATCATGTGGTTGATGATTTTGAAGCCTTGCGAGAGTTTCTTTTAGAAGCTTAATTACACCAATATTACGAATTATTCAGGTAACCTGTTCATTTTTTTTTTGTGACCCCATTGTAAATGATTTTTATCATACACCCACATTCAATTTTTTTTCAATAATATTATTGTTATATTAAAATTAATAATGCCTTTTATTCACGCAAGTATTAACACACACATTTTAAAAAATCAGTTTAAACACATTGAACTTGTATATTTATCACAAACATTTCAATTAATAATGTTTTGTATGGTCATGGGTAGAGTCGCTCTTGATAAATATGTGCTTAATCCTTTCCAATTGTTTTCTTTGCAAAGGCCTTATGACCTTACATTCCTTCCTCCTCTGTGCCAGTCTGGTCCAAGTTTTTCCTTCTGTCTTGATTAAGTTATCTTCTAAATGGTTTTCCTTTTCTTCGTTTCATAAGTTATATATAAGTATTATTCCATATCCCTGGACCAATTTTGCTTACTTGGAAGGTGAAAGCTTGTTGAGAGGTGGTCTTCTTCCCTCAAGGTCACCAGCGGGCTTGGGGTGCTATTTACTTGTGTTGGTTTAAAAACAGTTGTGGTTATTATGTTGCCGTTCTTGTTGGTAATGTTGTTTATTTATCATAAATTTACCATTCTCTAAATCAATAAGTCAACTCAAATTTATTATAATGAAACATGCTAATACAACTGTTTTTTGCCATTGTTTTAATTTTTGCTAATGCAAATGTTATTATAATTTAAGTTTTAAATACATAATTTACTGTTGCTCCATATTTGTAAACTCAAATTTGTACTGTTTTTGTCTTTGTTTCTATATTTTTATTTTACTTTATTCTTTACATGCATATTATTTGGAGTAAAATTTTCAAAAATCCACACATTTAGTATGATAACATTATACAATATAGTAAATAACATTTACTTTAACAATTTTACACTTACATAGACTGTATACTGTAATAGAGCACAATAGCCCAATCAAGAGGCTTAGTATGTACTACACCCCGGAAAACTAAACTAATACTGTAATAGAGCCACCTCCATAGCATTTTTATGTATAAGCACAAAAGGCTAATCACATTCTTGCCTGTAAATGATAAATTAAATAGATACAGAAATGTGTCTGCCCCATAGGGGAAAAGTGAATTCTCGTAACACCTAGTGGGGCAGTTCATATTATATACTGTAATATACATAAAATTATTGGATTTAATTTTTTACCACTATCCCTTATTTCTCTTTTGAAGAAGAATTTTAAAAAATCCTAATGTTGTGAATGTTAACATTATAATATATAAAAAAAAACTGACATTATTGAATTTTTTAACCCCTTCTATTTAGGTTCTGCATTGATGGTTCAGTCAGGCCAACTTATATAAGTTTCTAGGTATATTATTGATGATTATCATAACAAACACACATAAAACTTTGTTGCCTTTTTGCAATATTGGTTTAATTAAAAGAATAATGAACTTAAAAATTAACTTACAGGGATATTTTAAAAGTGAGCAAGTTATCACAGTTGAAATATGTTGCAATTGAAGATCTTGCCCAAATTAGACTATCAAGACCAGAACAAAGAAGATATAAAAAACTCTATGTCAAATATTTTCCAAACAATTATATGACTAAAATTAAAAAGCTACTCAGTGCAAACAAAAAACATGAACCTGTAAGTAATATCAAAATAGAATTAAAATTTTGATATCAAAAAGTATGTCTTTTCTGTGATTGATAAGTTGCTAAATAAACAGTGTGTATAATATTATGACAAGAGAAACACTTAATTTTCTTTTTCAGTTTAATCAAGGACATAATTTGAACACACTTGATTTTAATCAATATCCTGAGACTAGTACGAAGGTATCTCCAAAACATATTATTTCCATAGAAGACATAACAATCAATAAAGAATTGGGTATGGGTCAGTTTGGTGTTGTGCAACAAGGAACGTGCTACCGGTAATCAAAGAGTTAGTATTCAACATATATTTATTTGTTATTTGTATGAAAAAAAAACAACTAATGATAAGTACAAATATATGTAAATATATATTCTGATATTCTGAATTGTGAATGATCCTCTTAAAACCTTTTAACTTTTTAAAACTTATGAATTATGAAAAAACTATCAAAATCATAAACCAAGACTTTTTTCATCCATATTCTTAAAAACCATTATTTTTTATTTAGAACTTTAAATCCACTTGTCACTGTTATAAACCAGTTTTATTTTTTACAGCTGCAACTTGCAATAAAGTGTCTTGGTAATGAACATATGACCTCAAACTCAACAGAATTTCTGAAAGAGGCAGCTGTGATGCATAGCATTGAACATCCTAGTATAGTTAGATTATATGGGGTTGTTCTACATTTAGATTCTCTAATGCTGGTAAGTTGTTATGAATATGTAATTGCCTACCAAAATATATATTTAAAAAAATATAGATAATATAGATAAATTATTTTCTTATTTTTCTTTGTATATGAAAAATATTTACTTTTAAACTGACAATCAAAAAAGTCAAAAAGGAAGTTATAAATTCGACGTGTATGTTTTTTTGTATGTTCCACTCTTTGCCATCTGTCGACCGATTTCGATAAATAGGTAAGATATCAAAGAACTTGGTTTGAGTTTCCATTTTAGTTCAGTATTTTTTGGGATATTAAAAATAAACGTTCGTCTTACTTATTTGCTTATAACTCTGAAATATAAAACCTTATCAAGGAGATGACATGTTTTTGGATCTATTTATAGCCTACACATTTATATCAAAAAATATTTTTCATTATTTTAGTGCGTTCTTGAGATAGGTTTTTTTTTGTTCTATTTTTCTTTATGTAAATTTGATATTTTTTGCAGGTAACAGAACTAGCACCTCTTAGATCTCTTTTAGAATGCCTCCGGGAAGTAACTTTCCAATCCCTAATCTTTGCGAATTTGCTGAACAAATCCGTGATGGAATGACTTATCTCGAAAATAAAAGACTGATTCATAGGTGTGCATTGTTACGAAACTCTTTCTTTTATAATTTTTATATTATAATAACGACCAAGCTTTCTGTTACGCAAATTGTCTTTTAAAACGAAATACAACTATGTTAAGACTTAAGATATAGGTAAACTTAAATAGGCAACAACTTATCAAAATGCAATATTTCATCCAAGTCATTAAAGCTATTTCTGATAGTTTAAATATTTTTTTAAAATATATTAATTTCATCATTAAACATTTCAGAGATCTTGCTGCAAGAAATATATTAGTGTTTGGAAAAGATAGAGTAAAAATTTCTGATTTTGGTTTATCAAGAGCCTTAGGGGTCGGCAAGGATTATTATCAAACGAATTATAATGTTAATCTTAAACTACCAGTCGCTTGGTAAGTTTACCTTGTCAGATATTGTTCATTTATATTTTTAATGTGACTACGTATATAAAAAAGGAGACAATCGAAGGACAGATGAGATCTGGGAAAGGAAGTTAATTAAAATCTATCAAAATTGCAATTCTTCAAAGTCTGTTCATCTGTTTAGAAGTAAATGAAAATGAAGATGATTTTACTGTATTACTAAAAATGAAAATTCAAAGTTGTACAAATAATTTCAGACAAATTTAAAATTAATCTTCGAATGCAATCTTAAAAACTAGACATATACTACTTAAGACATTTTGTCACATAAGACGTCTTTAGTTTGTAATATTTTTCTGTTATGATTGACACAAGTTTCCTCACTGGCCAGCCTTTTCTGTTCAGCTCTATAAAAATCTAAATTTCTCTTTTATTTATAGGTGCGCCCCAGAATGCATACTGTATCTCCGATTTACATCAGCAAGCGATGTCTGGGCGTTTGGTGTTTGTTTGTGGGAAATGTTCACTTATGGCTTCCAGCCATGGGTAGCTTTTTCTGGACAACAAATTCTGGAAGCCATTGATGAGCCTAACTTTCGGGTATATTTTAAGTTAATCTATTCAAGAAGATACTACTTTTTACTTTTTTTGCGTAATAAGTTTTATACAATGTAGACCTATTTATATATCAAATTTTATCTAAATTTCAGAGGTTAGAGCGTCCAGAGTGTTGTCCCGATGCGTATTACTCTTTGATGCTCGAGTGCAGGGCCCATGACCCGAACGATCGACCAAAGTTTGTAGACTTGAAGCCACGTTTAAAAGAAATGAGACCTGAGGAGGTAATATATCTCTACATATTATAAAACAAAGATATTCGCCTCGTCTCTCTGTTCACGTAACAGAAAAACTACTGAACGTTTTATTATGTGACTTTCACCAAGGTATTAGGCAGGTGTATAATTTGTCAAAGTTTATAAATAATTTGATGATAATTGTTGGAAGTATCGGAAAAATTCAAGCCACCTAGGCCAGCTTTAAAGGCTGCCTTTGAGGTATAACAATAAAGAAAACAATGCATAGTGAGATATTAATTATCGCTTATAGATCTACAAAAAAGTCCGCGGTGGAATATATGTATCTACATTTATAGGTGGTAAGTTCGCTGGGTCAGCTAGTATTTAGATAAACAAAAATATCTTTAATACATTTCTTAATATTTAGGTATAGTAAACGATAATACATTGCTTAATATTTAGATATTGATATACGATAATATGGCCCAATACCTAGAATCTAGGATTGGGGGTCAAAAAAATTCCTTAACGTGAAAAACAAGTAAGTTTATGTTCATGGTCCGTTAAGTTTCACAGGCTTCTTAACATTAAAGCAAAATTTACGTTGAAAGCGCGTTTCAAGTAATATGTGGCGCCATCTCTTGTTAGCTTTATGCATCACAACAATGAAATCAATAAAACCGCATAATTATTTTATTCTTCAAATGTAAAAAATCGTATTAATCTACTTTTCATACATTTTAATTGTTAGATATGCTAATTCTTTATTTTCAATAATTTATAATATAATTATATCTTTCAAACATATTTTGACAATTGATAGAACAAAATTTCCATTTTAAAAATTATAATGTAAACAATAGCTTAGATACATATTAGATATTCCTGGAAGTTTTTGTTTTTTTCATGGTTAAATTCTATATTTTTTATTTTTTTATATTATTAATGACTAGCTATGCCCTGCGATTTCACCCGCGTTGATTTCGTCGTAACTTAAGAAAAGTGACGTCCAAATTTTTTTTTTAGGTGCCTTGTGTTGAGGTATCTGAATCACCCCTATGTATGTTCTACGATTTTTCGTAGTTTTTGAGTTACGATTTTTTTTAATGAAAATTGCGGCCGGATCAGTCTGATAAATTTCTAAAAGAAAAAGTAGAAGGTTTCCTCGGTTTTTTTTTTTCTTACAGCTAAATATCTATGAACTGTGCATTTATGCATAAAATAAACAGCCTCATAACTTTATTTGAAGTGACTACAAAATTGACCTAAAATTGAGAATTTATTTTAAGTGAGTTATCATTTAAATTTTATAAACATAATATAACAATCACGTTACGATGAAATTAACGCGGGTGAAACCGCGGCGCACAGTTAGTTTATTATAAAACAAGCTTGTGTGTGAATTCTTACCGCTTTACCCTGTATCTTGGGCAATCTACGACGGTGACGAACTTCCATACAAAATTTCAAATGGTGAATTAATTTTTTAAAATGCATAGTTATGCTAATGTAGAAGAATATGCTTTCAAATGACTGCATCGAAGCGCTTTCTAATAGTCCTAGTAATCAAAAATAAAACTTAATCAGATTTGAAGATAACAGAAACATGAATTAGTTTATTTAAAAATTATCATCTAAACTTCAGGTACAAGCTATCAGCAATCAGCTGAGAAGTGCGGACGGGCGTCGAAGTAATTTTCTCGAATACAAAGTTGGTCAGAAAATTACAGTGCTTGGTAAAGAGTGAGTAGTTTTTACTCAATTTTAACATCTGCACTTTTGGAAAAATCATCTTAAAGCCAATAATCTATTTTTTAACCGGCTACAAAAAAGAAGGTAGTTCTCGATTCGACTGTATTTAAAAAAAATATTTGTTACCTCAGAACTTTAAACTGGGTGAACCGATTTTGATGATTCTTTTTTTGTTTGAAAGCTAGTGCTTCCCGTGGGGTCCCATCAATTTCATCATTTTTCATGAATTTCATCAAAATCTGTTCAGTAGTTGTAGAGTTACAATTTGAAGTCGGTTTTTTTTTGTTAAAATTTTTTTTTTTTCATTTTAACTTCAAACAAAGCAAATGCAATATGTGACACTATTTTAAAATATCATAAACTCGTGGTTTCTATTTCATTAGTCCCAAAACTATTCATCTGTAGCGTGATTATTTTCTTATAGATTTGTTAGTCTATTAACAAATAAATAATATACCGATTTTTCTAGTATAAAAATACAAATAGTATATAAAATCTGCAGGAATTTCACCAAAACATCAATGTGGTATGGCGTTCTAGCAGGTGGTACATATGGAATGTTTGACCCAAATAATACAAAGCCAGTATCATCCAGATTCAGCCGCCATCAGAAATGAGGTAAATATTATTATATACTCTACAACACGCTCATCTGGGAACTGTTTTGTTTATTTTCTAAATTATATATAGATGTTACATCTACAGTTGGAAAATAAAGATTTCTTTTTAAATTACGGGGGGTGTATGATATTTTATTATGAACCTTTCGAAATGTAGAAGAATTATGGATAATATTATTTTTAAAAATATTAGTGCATTCACAATGGTATTGAAACCACCAACATGAATGTAGTTTTGGAAATTTTTAATCGCTATGCAAACTAAAATACGTGTTAAACCACTGTTTTAGTTTGGCCTTATTTCCTTTCCTTGCTTATACAACTGGTATACAGGCTCATAAATATACACTTTAGAAAAATATTCAAGCTTAAGTCTGTTTATAAGTTTTATCTTTCCATCTTAAACTTATTCATTTTTCTTGTCTTTACAAACGTGGTGTTGAGCTCCAAAAATATAGTTAAATATTAAACTACCTGGCCTTGTCTTAATGGCTCTTAAATTTTTTTGATGTTTTTTGCACATTTAAGGCGGTTTTCAGAGCCACACGTAAACGTAATGCGGTCCGTGCTAAACGTTGTTCTAAGGGGCAAACGCACAATACAAAGAAGCATGATATCTAGTCCCCAAGGCGACGTGAAGCATACAGGGCATGTCGGCGTCGACGGGGCTTACTTCGGCGATGTATCATTTCTGGATCCGGCTGGTTGTGTAAGTTAGCCTTTATAGCTTACAGCATAGCTTTCATGTTGGTTTACTTCTAGATGATACTGTTGAACAACACAAATTGTCACGTCAAATGCGAGAATACTAAATGCTAGTTTTCTTTAAGAGGCCTATTTCATTTTAACCTTACTTTTTGCATAAAATGGTCAATTTTTACGCTATTATTCTCGGAAACTGAAACAAATTTGACATATAGAATAGTATAAAATTGTTATTAGTGTAGTCCATAGCGGCCTCTATTTTTGCAATATATTTCAATTTATTTAAATATATCCTGAATTCAGCAGTATGATTTTTATAAAATACATGACAACTGTTTTTTGAGATCGTAGACTGAATTAGTGAAATAAGCAAACAAAATGAATATTTGTTATAATGTTCATTAAACAGTGTTAGAATCCATAGCTGCCCCCAAATTTTGGAATATTTATGATTTTTTTTCGAAATAAAATACCAATACAGTTACAATAAATGCTTAGATTTAACTGATAATTTATCTTTATTGTATAGGTATTTTTACGTAAAATTTATATCCAAATATTTGTTAGTTCATAAAACAGAAAATGGCAAATTTTCAATTTTTTATTGTTATAAATTATTATATAAATGGTGCGTGTCAGTTCTGTAATAGGGCAGACAAATATGTCAACGCAATTTTGTAATAGGGCTCTCAAGGCCCAAGATTCTTCTAGGAATCTTAATTTTGAATTAAGACATCTGATTAATTTTGACCATGCTTAAGGCCAAACATTTAACCTTACTTTTAATTTTTTAAATTTCACTTTAAAATGTAACCTCTGGCGAAAAAAGTTATACGTTTGTCATGTTTTTTTTTGTTTGAAAGCTGAAGAGATTGAGATGGATCTTATTTTTAACCGACCTTCAAAAACGAGGTTATCAATTTGACGTGAATTTTTTTCGTTAATTCATTATTTATTCTTATTTGTATTTAATTCAACTTTTTGAAATTATATACATATCTTCAATTTCATATATTCATACATACAAGTTCTGTAAACTTGACACAGATACATTATGCTTCCATATTTAACTATTTACATGTCTTAATCTCCTATGAAGATTCAACCAAATCCCGGTGGTTTCATGTGGCTTTTTGTTCTTACTTATTTTTGGTTTAGAGTGTTATTTTTTTTTATTTTACAACTAAGAAAGATGGTGGTTTTATTTTAAGGAACGTTAGTTTAAACTAAACTGATCTAAACAAGAACGATCATGCAAAAGTTAAATTATACATTTTTTATTCACCTGCAACAATAGATACTCATTCCGTAAAGGAAGATTTCATTTTAATTCTTTTATAACATCCGTAATTCTCTAAAAGCATAACAAGAAACCTATGAAAAAACAGTTCCTAAAACTTTCTCTTTCACAGCCTCCTCGTCAGATTGTGACCCCATACCGACCTTCAGAAGACCTGGAGCAAATGCCCCTCATAAATCCCAATTCGCCGTCCCACCTTACTACTGCGAACACACCATACCCTTTGCTGACTCCAAGCTTCGAGCAGAGACCTGGTTGTGATCAAGTCGACCTAGCTTGTAAGTATTCAATGCAGTAGCAACAGCTTCGAGGAATTATAACCGCCTCCAAAGCGAAGTGATTTGCGCGTCTGACATGTTATTTAGAACCTGGCTGCGAAGCTCACGGAAATAAAAAATAAATAATGTTTCAGTTGGGTTCGCACAAGTGACTGATAAAATAGAAATCTCTCTATAGAATAGAATATCAGATGCATAAATGTCTCATGTCCTGCTAAGAGCACATTTCACATTTTCACATAAGCAATAATTAATTAATTATTAGTTGTAAAGAAAATTACGTACTTGAATAAAGAAATACTGAAATGGAAATATAATTTTGTTATTTAAATATTCTTAATTGCTTCTTATTTCTAAGGCTTTTTACTAAGTAGTAGCGAAAATTGTTACGATAAAATTGGTAATCTTTTATATGGATTCTTCAATTATAAGTTAATACTCTTATAATGTAACAAATAACCTTGGAGAGTATTATTGTTTATAATATTAATTGATAACTTCTCCCTCCTCTTGATAACTGCTAGGGTATGTTTGTTTTTATGCTTTCACGGGTTCAGTAAAGTAATGCCCGAGAAGTCCAAAGAAATATTTATGACTATAATACTAAACCGAGACCTGTTCGACTGTCTTTTGTCAATATGTAGAAGAAGAATGAAGTAATGAGAAATCGTAAAAATCTTAGACTTATATATTGCCGAAGATTACTTTCAAAAAGAAACATGAAACTGCTGCAGGCTAAAATAGCTGAAGAAATGATAAAAGGCAATTTAGCATATAAATGCAAAGCTTATTATGTAAAGCTTATAGTAAAGGAAGTCAATACAATAAATGACAAAAGAAAAAGAGAAATGTCTATGTATTGTTTCATAGAAGTAAGAATGGCACAAGGTATGCTATGGAAAATAAACTTAGTATCCTAAATAGCTTATACAAAAAGAAACTTTCCAAGAAATGGACCTACCCAAATGGTACCTACTCGGAGAAATCAGAT
Organism: Aporia crataegi; assembly: GCA_912999735.1. NCBI lineage: Eukaryota > Metazoa > Arthropoda > Insecta > Lepidoptera > Pieridae > Aporia > Aporia crataegi. The sequence continues at coordinate 4,530,956 of OU538751.1, forward strand.
TGACTTTATTATGTCTAGCAATGTTAAAAATTCCAAAAATGTGTCAATTATAATTAATCTAAAGCTTGAAGATTTCAGAACTTAGATAGCTATTGAATGCATAGGTAATCCGGATTAACTTCAAAACAAACAAATCAATCTATCTATATCCATATATCTATCTAAACAATCTCAATCTATCCTTAAATGATGTGAAAAAGAAATGCATATCAATCCACGAAAAATGTGAAACTAATCATTCAACTAAAAACAGAAACTGGGGAAAAAAAACATAAGCAGTAAAAAGGAGTATCAGTATCACATAAATAATGAACAGATACACATAAATATTTGCTAAGATCTGTCACGTTAGTTTTCATACTTTATAAGCTACGAAGCTACAGACAGACGTACTGACCAATTTTTTTTTGCATCGAGAGTCAAGTCTGAAATTAATGAAAAAATTAACAAGCGTTATTTTACGTAACATATTTCAAATTTGTCGTAACAAATACGCGGTAAAATAATTGGCATACTTATAAGAAAAAATTCCAAAACAATGAAAAGATTACCCCGATAATTGAAGTAGCGGGTGGTAGTATTAATTTGTTTTGAAATTCTCTTAACAACGTGAAGGTATATAACTAGCAACGCTTTCCGTTTTAGGCGCAGATTCGAAACAGAAGCCTTCCAAGAAGGGTCACTTGAAGTCAGTCTTAGAGCCGACGACGAGCAAAAGTCTTCTCAGTAAGGTGAGATGATTTACTTGTGGCGTGTGTATTCGAGTTGTTTTTATTTTATGAATAACATTTTTAGGTGAAATCTGCAACACTCGGACGCGCCCATAAATTGGAAGATGGCCCACCAAAAACCACAGAAGCCCACGAGTACCACGAAGTCTCCGACACCGACACGGTATCTATTTTTCTTTTTAATTTTACTCAACACTTGATACTAGAGATTTTATTTCATCTATACAGATACCAATCCTTTTAAAGTGAATTCCCGTAATGGAGCATGGGGCAAATGATTTTTATAGACTAAGTTAATATTAATTTATGATTATTATATGTTTAAGAGGCGGGTACAGGATGACTAAGCATTTTTATTTGTTGTAATAAAATATTACATTTATTTAAAGTGTGTAAAAGATGTGTACGGAATTGTTTTGGCGACGATCGATTACATTTTTGTTTTTTATTTACAATATACGTCAAGTTATTCTAAAAAAGTGCAGTCAAAACCTGAAGCATATTTTGTGTTCAAACGGAGTCAAAAAGGTAATACATTTTTGGAAATAATATTAGATAATTTCATTTTTATTTTTTTTATTTTATGGCCCGCGCAATTTTATTTTTCATTTTGTTTTGTTGAGTTTCATCAAGATATGCTTCTTTATGTTGATTTTGCGTTATCGTGCTTATTTTTTTTTTGTTTAAATTCAATTCAATTGTTATTCATTTAATTTTTAATGTATAAATTAATCGACAGGAAAGCATTACTACAGATAACGCGAAAGCTGATGCCGTTATTTTTTAAAAGTTTTAATATTATCTAGTCTTTTTGAGTAGACTATTGTATTTTAATATATATATTTGTATGTTTGCATGAGTAAGTACAAATTTTAGGATTTAAATTATTTTCAGAGAGCATCAGCAGACTAGTGAAAGTTTACTAGACGAAATGGAGTCAATGTTCCGAAATTTAGATGACCGTCGGCGTGATAATGTAAGTTAATCTTTATAATAATATTTTATAATAATTTTTATAAATAATATTTTAATAATTCACATATATTCAGAAGCTCGTCTGTAAATATTTGTATAAATATTTCAGAGTTACAATGGCGATCTATCTTTATATGGCTCCCGATCGATTTGCTACAGTTCATATTACATTTAGTATATTTGAATTTTCTTAATTTCCTCCTTTTTTCTATAATTATAGTAAGTGATAGTAAGAGTAGGTAATTATTTTCTAATGTTGTATAGCTTTGATTACGAAAATTTGTAGAAGTTTATTGCTATTCAAGCTTTTTGTGTGTAGACTACCGTGTAATTCTCATCACTAATTAAATATTATTGTCGAGTGACGTAATTCCTATCTTCCGTAGTGACAGTAGAAAATGTTTGTTTTCCATATATTTTCATTTTGAAATAAAAGTTAAATTTAATTTTCAGGTTAACCACCAATCTGCAATTGAAATGGCTACAAGGTATGTAATTTTAAGGTTTTTAATTTGTTTTTTTTTTTCAACTTACAAGCAAAACCGACCAACGATGTCATACACAGATCCATTCACCAGATATAACTATACTATCGTGGGGCTTGAGTAAGTAAAGTACTGTGACCCGTAGTGGCATGTGGCAGACGCATTCATAAATGTTTCACCGATCATGTTCCTTACCATTTTGTTGGGTCGTTCATGTTACAGTGGATGATTCAAATTATTAATATCCATTGTATACTTATTTATTTTCTGGTATTTACATTGAGTAAATACATATTACAAAAAATATTATTAGCGACTTATCATGGTGTTGCGGAGGCGTCTGATGCGGCGGGCTACGATATTAAATTACGAAACCTAAACAAGAAGTAAAATTGTAGCATTGTTATATAATTTTCTGATCTACTGAGACTAATATTAAAACATAATTATTCATGAATGTTAATGTTTTTCTCGTAGAGCGCATACATTAAATAAACTAGAGAAAAAGAAGACGTTCCACACTGGCACAATGAAGCCTATGTCTGCCCACGATGCAAAGACTTTGGAGACGGCCGTAGCTTTAGCGAATGAAATCACTTCTAAGTATGCATATAAAATAAAAATAACATTGTTACTAGAATGCTATTTTATTCATTATTTACTTGTAAATAATAAAATAATTTTATTTTTATGTTTTTAATACCCTAAAATTTCAGATCAATGACAGGTTTGGATGAAAATAAACTTCCGACGTCGCCGAGTGAAAAACTAAAGTTTAATTTTAAATTTCCTTTAGTTTCCCTTCATCATAATAATCACGAAGCTGATAAGGAAACATGCGGTAAACTCCCTATCATATTAAGTTCTGAAAGTGTAAAGTTAAAATGAACATTTGTCAAAATAATGTTAAGATTAATTAACATAAATTTGAATTCACAATGGCATCGTATTAAAAGTTTAAATTGCTTTAAAATCTCATGGACACATCACATAATATTATCACTATCAATGGGCGTGTGCGTCAAAAAATCAAAAATAAAATGTACTATTTCATAATCTCTAGGAAAATAAATAGGGACGCATCGTGACATCTCACAGACTTGAAAAGTGAATAGCAAATAAGATTTTCATTGATACTTTTGTTGCATATACCTAACCCGCCTCTTGTTTTTTTTTTTATAGAATGGTTATCACTATTTAATAGTATTTGCCTTAAAGATAACATTTTATAACAATATATTTTTTTACTTACAGAAGCAAATCAATAATAAATTCCTTTCTCGGCTGTTTTTCGCGTAAATAACCTCCTATTATTATCGTTGTTGTAATGTTGTAACGTATTTTAGTGTTTTTTTGTTTTACCTTAACCCAATGTAGATTTGCAGTGCTTTTTTGACCTCGTGTGTGGAAAGGGGTAATTTTGTTTGCATTTAGGCCTTTCGAAGTAAATATTACTAAACATTGACAAATTTCAATATTTTTAATGTTCATATATGAACCGAGTTATCCGAGTTTCAACTTTCTGCGGTCCCGTTGCCCAAAAAAGTAATATTTGCAAATGTTCATTGTGAAATTAATCAGTAAACTTAATTTTGAAGTGTCTGTTTTCAAAAAAATATTATTTATTTAATTATTATTATTTTATTTAATAATTATATAATTAGAAATATTCCTTACCTTTAATTCATTGTTTTGTTATTAATTTATGTAGAATTATATAATTTTGTGGCATTGATGTTGGTAGTATACATACTAATATTTATCATCAAGAAAACATCTTCGTGTTGATATTTTTAAGTTAGGCTGGCTTTACTCCCTCTGAATGATGTGTGGTGTTTATGTATTTTACTATCTGTAAACTGGTGCTGATAAGCTTTACTCGTTTATTCGTTTAACGCCCGTTTATTATATCCAAAAGGGTCGTAGATTTTTCGTGGCCTAAATTACGTACGGCTTACTATAATAGCAGTTAGCAACTTCCGTCCGTATCATAAATAATAGAATGTTTAAACTTAAATTATAGTGTTGTTGTTTGATTGCTAAATGTGTAAGTGTGGAATACTGACCAAAAGCTGACATGATATCACTTTCTACTATATTTTATGCTCAGCATGGAATGTGCTCGTCAGGACTTGTTCATTACTAATTTTTCCAGCTTATTCCCTTCATCCTTCTCCAGCAGCACATCTCAAATGCTTCCAACCTTTCTCTGTCTCTGTGCCGTATAATGCTGTGCTCAATATATAGGTTTTGATGTTTCCTTGTTTAGGTTTAAGGATCGAGGTGGAGGGGCTGGAAGAGGAGGCGATATCTGAGATTGGGACGGAGGTCTCCGCGGCGGGGGGACTTTTGGTGGCTAAGGGGGGAGGGGGAGATGGGGCATATCGGCTCGTGCCACTAGACTGGGATTGTGAACACCGTGGAGTAGAATATGTCACTGTATTTTGGATTGTGAGTATTTTATACTGGCTGTGGTCTCTCGCGTTTAGAAAGAAATTGTTTGGAAGTTAGAGGATAAACATTATGACCAACTAACTACATAAATACTATAAAAAAAATCATAAAAATCGGTCGAACCGTTTCTACATAACTGTTAACCCTCTATTTCCACATTATTCCACTGTCATGTCTCTTCTCTTGTGACTGGCTTGTCTGGAAGAGATCGCTTTCTAGTCATAAGGCAACCCTTGTGTTTTTACCGACTTCAAAAAAGGAGGAGGTACTCAATTCGACGCTGTTTTTTTTTTGTTTGTTACCTCAGAACTTTCGACTGGGTTTTTTTTTTGAAAGCAGATACTTCCCATTTAAATTTCATCAAAATCTGTTCAGTACTTGTAGAGTTACAATTTGAAGTCGGTTTTTTTTAACTTTTAACACTTGTATTGTATTATTATTTGTAGTATTAAGTGAAAAAAAAAAAATCATTGAATAAATATTATTTGGATTTTTTTACAGAAAGACTGCCTATTTCAACAAGAGCTGGTGCCGTTGAAATACTACCATCGACCCGTGTCTTTGCCCGACTTTACCGTCCCACCGTTATGCGGCGTCGTTGCCTGTCTCAGCACTTACAGTGGTGTTGAGAGAGCGTTCCTTGATGAATTGGCCAAATTGTTGGGTGCCATGTATGCTTTTCTCATTTTCTTTAATGGCTGTGAGAATAACTAATTAATAGTGGACACAGACACATTTCTGTATCTGTTTCACTGATCCATTTACTTACTGGCTGCCAACAAACCGAAACATTGATTTGTCAGCCCGGTTCGAACCCAAGACCTTCGCGTCACGCGGACGCGTAAATGGCGGTATTTACTAGCAAGCTGGAAGATTTTAATATTTTTTTAAATACAAGATTTTTTTAATTTAATTTTGATATTAGACATTTTGAGTGTTATTTATTTATATACATTTACGGCTCTTAAGCTAAGAACAAGAAATAATAATATACAGCCTTTATTAAATTTCTTATTACAATAAAATATTTAACATTGAGCAGTTTCGCAAAGATTGCCTTGCTATTCAGCATAGGCCTCCCCTAAAGCTTGCCACAGAGAACGGTCTCGTGTCTTCCTTGTCCACGTGGCGCCTGCTATTTATGCTTATGATGTCGTCTTCCCATCTCTCTCTTTCTTTTGTGTTGTCTTGGCACCATTCGGTCACATAAAAGAACACAGCAACAAAGCATTTATGGTTCATTGACCAAACTCAATGGTACGACTCTAAAATTCTCTTGTAATATATTCCATTCATTTATAAGTATTTGTAGATTTTTAGAAAATAATGGTTTTATAGAAGAAATAAATGTTTTTCAGTACACAGCTGCGTTTTTGTCGACGTAACACGGCAAATGCACAAGCGGCGACCCACTTGATATGCCCCGTACCAAGTGGGGACAAATATTTGGGTGCACTGAAGTGGGGTCTTCCAGCGGTCAGCGCCGATTGGCTGTTGGCCTGTCTGGAACACGGGAAGAGGGTCAGCGAGAAACCGTTTCTCATTGGTGATACGTTGGGTATGTTTTTTAATGTATTTTTAAACACCAACGCAAAAAGAGGGGTGTTATAACGTTTTAAGTCTGTGTGTCTGTTTTTCTGTCTGTGTGTCTGTTTTTCTGTGTGTGCCATCCTACTGTAAATAACATTGGTTGGAAAGCTGTTGAGATGCATCTTAGATACAATTTATGCAGATTTGTTCCTCCATCCGTTGTTTTCAGTAAGAATTCTGACATTCTATTTAAAAAATTTTTCAAAATCGGTCAGTATTGGATTGAAATGAAAATTTTTTTGAAAATTCACTCCGAATTAATGTAATTTAGATAATTATATTCCAGCACCACCCACCCCAGAAGAAGAAGACAGAGAGATAGACATACCCGAGGAGACTAAAATAGAGAGAGACCCGCTGATGCTAATGTATCGAAAAGTAATTCAAAACCTAGCGGTGAGTTTTTGTGAATGTGATTCATTAATTAAATTGACCATTAATTCATTAAATTAATCTATACAGATGAATAAAACTGGAGTGTCTGTTTGTAATATTGAAATAACCACTTTACTTAATGCATATGGATGTACAGACGGTACATATACCAAAATAACCTCCTCATTTTTTGAATTCGATTAAGTTTGACTGTATTTTTTTATGTTTGTTACCTCAGAACTTTCGACTGCGTGAACCGATTTTGATGATTCTTAGTTTGTTTAAAAGATGGTGTGGTCTCATTTAAATTTCATCAAAATCTGTTCAGTTTTTAGAGTTAAAATTTTAACACTACTATTTAATTTTAAACATATTTCAGGATTTGCCACGCCACCACTAGATGATGCATTGTCGACACCGAACCTCGCATTCTTCAGTCCAACGACACGACGTCGTCTTCAGGCTGTTAGGAGAGGTGAAGTGCCTTCTGACCCTATTAGGACACCGATCGATCCATGTAAGTCATTTTTTTTAACCCAAAATGAAAATAATTTTACCAAAAAAGAAACCGACTTCAAATTGTAACTCTAAAACTACTGAACAGATTATTAATAAAATAATCATCAAAATCGATTCACAAACAAAAAAATAGAGTCAAACTGAGAATCTTCTCCATTTTTGAAGTTTGTTAAAAAAAGGCTTATTATATATGGTATTGCGGGGGCAAATGTTTACCCAGTTTTTGAAAAAAAAAGAGGGGTGTGTAATAATTTTGACATCTCTAATGGATTTTTTTTTACACTGTTGCAATGGAGTGCAACAAAGTGTAAAAAAAACACACCCACACAACTTTTGTTGGTTTAATTGAATTTCTTCAGGCAAGCCTTTAGAAATTCAACCACTCGTCCATGCCACTTATGACATCCCGTCCGGCAAGTGGCAGCGGGACCGGGGATCGAATCTGATACAGAAATTTATATAAAACATAACGGGCTCGTTGTTGCGATGGCGCCAAAACTCCACAATCTTAGAGGAGTCAAATTGAATGTTGCCAGTGAAAAGAACTTTTTGGATTTCAGTCGACAGAAATATCTCGACACCGGACAGTGGGTTCGGAGCTGCGTTAAGACCAGGTGCCGGTCGAATCTCACCAGAAAACAGGAAAAGACTGTGGAGGGTTGTCAACGACCTACCGTCAAAGCAGGACGCGCCGCCTGATCGACAGCAAACGGTGAGCTCTTCGGTAGTTATTCAGTTCGTTTAGTTTCTGACACAAAGAAAGCTCTGCTGTCAAACTAAAAAAAAAACACCGCATCATCGATTCATTATTTTAGGAGCTATGGACAAATTTATTGTCTGTGTCATTAATGTCAAATTTATAACATCTTTTTGCATTAGTTTTTTTTTGGGCTTAAAATAAAAAAAAACCTTGTAAAAGCAGAAAAAGGTTATATTTTTAATTTATAATAGTGGACCACGAAAACACTCGTGAGTTTTTCTATATTTTCAATAGTTATTCTACTATTCTCAGATTAGACGAATCCAACCAAACTGAAATCATCAAAATCTGTCAATCCGTTCTTGAGTTTTCAATGGTGTAAATAACCCATTGTTTCATATATACAGACATAGTATTATTATATATGAAGTGGTTTTAATTAATAATTTAATATTAGTACAATGTTTTAATAATATCGACAAAAAAGAAATTTCAAACAAAAGTTTGTATGTTTTAAGATTAAATTCTTTATATGTTTGTTCGTTCATTTATCGAGGAAGGCTATATCACGAAACCGCGAGACTGAATTGGTTATTTATATATTTAATAATCTTAAGTTTATTTTGAAAATGATAATAACGTATCAAATATTTCAGCCATTATCAGAAATAAAGAATCGCTTTTTGGCTCAATTCAACGAAGGCACACCGACTCACGAACCGAATGTCTCTGCGGCGAGGAAGTTGCATTTACAAGTATGATTATCATTTTCTATACAGCCGATTATTAGTCGGACACGTGACCGACATTGCTCTGTTGCGATGCCCATTTGCGTGTGATTTATAATCAACTTCATAGATAAGTCGGTCAACTGTTTTATTTGATTTGGTCACGGTCTTGTGTGGTGTTCAGATACTTCTTACAATAAAGCGGTCTTTTTCCCGCTCCCGCAGCTGTTGGTCACGTGTCTGACGCATGTTTTCACCTCCACTTGAGTCAGTCGCTTCTCACAACGTGGTGCCTTAATTGTTGGTTTAATTAATAGAATAGATGATGTCTGACGCCTTTAACCACAATCATAGGTGACTTCGCGCCTGACATGAATGTAAATGCTCAACAGTTCTGGGTTCGATTCACAGGAAAAAAATATTCCATTAATGGTTAAGGAACTGTTTTTGAATTGTTGGAAAATTTCTTTTACATATCTGTGTGTGATTCGATTGTCTTTGTTTGAGTGGTTCACGTGTGAATTTAGCTTCATGGTTCTGATTTCGAATCCCCGGGAAAGAAAATGTTCGGATGGGTAGGCACAGAAGGTTACCCACTTGTCCACAGAGAAAAATGATTCGTGAAACAGACAAACAGAGAGTTTATTTATATTAATTAATTAATTAATATATTTTTTTCAGGATGACGTGGAGACACCACCAACGAAAATGCCTAAATTATTACTGAATCAGGTAACATTTTATTTACCGACTCCCAAAAGGAGGACTTTCTATTAGTTACGCCACCAATTATGTATTTTTGAAAGGTTGGACTTCCATACTTGCCGATAGGTGGCTCTGTACAAAGTTTTATAATATATTTAAATTTTTATTATTTGTTTGTATTACAACTGCAGTCTGCCAGTGAAAGTCCCATCAAAATCGATCCAGCCCTCAAAAGCAATTTTTTAATATTACGAACAGACTCCAATTTTTATCTGTCTAGATTATTATGGCAAAGAAGTATATTAAAATAGTATATAGAGACATCTGTTGATAATTATGTAAACTAAACTGTTAATGTCAAGGTATTAATTTTTTCAAAAATAAGTCAGTCGTTACTCAGCAGCAACGTGTTTTATAATTATCACTTATTTCAGAGTGCGGGTGTTTCAAGTGTTGAGTCGAATGAGAGCAGTAAAAGAAGTATTCCAGGTGTTGACGCCCAACTGCAAAGACTGAATGCCGCATTAAGTTCTAGACTTAGCTCACAAAGGTCTAGACGACAATCCGGGAATATGGCAATGCCTGGTAAGTTCGCTTTCAATTTATTAAGCAACGTTTACTTCGTCGTAATGTGTATAGCTCTAAAAATGACGATACTTCCATACAACTTTTCATCCCCCCCTTTCAACACCTTACAACCCTTTTTTCGCATTGAAAGCTTATGTCTTTTCTCAGACAGGCTTTCTAGACTATATGTATATCAAATTTCATTTAAATCGGTTCAGTAGTTTTGGCGTTAAACCGCGACAGACAGAGAGAGTTATTTTCGCATTTTATAATATTAGTAAGGACTTAGTTTTTAGAAGGCCGATTGGCGCATTTGGAAGTACTAAGCCATGGGAACAATCCTGAAATAATAATAATAATAATTTTAAAACGTTGTCTTACCATCAGTAGATCGGTCTGTTGTCTTGTCCGCTGTTATTAAAATATGTTAATTAAATCTTCAGCTGTTGAAGTGGAAGCTGGGCCCGAATCTCAACCGAACACAGTTGGATGGGACGACACCACACCCGCTCTCGCTTTACCAACGCAACCGCCAGTCAAGCGGTTCATGCTGTCTTCTAATGTTGATGTATGTAACATAATTTCGTAATAACTTAGGAGTAACTCAAACTGCGTTAATTTCGTCGTAACGTGATGTTTTATAGCTTTTAATAATATAATATAATCCCAACCACGAAATGCAGTTTCTTACAGTTGCCACCTATCAACGGATGGACGCAACATACTGTACAAATTTTTATAATATACTAGTGATCCGCCCCGGCTTCGCACGGGTATAAAACATATATAAAAACCTTCCTCTTCAATCACTCTATCTATTAATAAAACAGCATCAAAATCCGTTGCGTAGTTTTAAAGATTCAAGCATACAAAGGGATATAGGGACAGAGAAAGCGACTTTGTTTTATACTATGTAGTGATTTAAATTTTTATTATTTATTTTTAAAGTAAAACTAGCCTAAGTTACTCCTTATAACAATTAGGTTAGATCAACTATCTGCCAGTGAAAGGCCCGTCAAAATAAGACAAAAATTGTAAAAAATGTTACTAAATACATTTAGTATAAAGCATTTTAATATTATCAGACAATCCAATTTCTTTTATCTGTATAGATTTCGTAATTCAATAATAACTTAGTAGTAATTTTGGTTTCAAGACCTTTTTTTAAATTCCTAACACTGGTTGCCTGGCAGAGGTCGCTTTTAATCGATAAGGTCAATCAAATGACTTGCATACATTTCGTAATTATTGTATTGTTGTGTACAAATGTGTAAATAAATAATTTTTGATGAATCCATTCAGTTATGTATCAATGGAAACAATAACCTTTTTCAAATGAATAGGTTTTTTTAAATACTGTCATTTATTTATTTATTTAAAATCTTATTTAAAACTGATTTATTTCAAAATGTTGCTTTTATATAGTAATTGATAAATCATTATTGAAGATAAAGGAATCAAATCAAGTCTTAATATGAAAATTACTCTCTCTCTCTCTCTCTTTCTCTCGCGTCGTCTTTCTCACTCATGAAGATCCCTCCTCCTTCTGCGTCTGTATTTTAGAGTTAATTAATAAGGTTTTTTTTTTGTACAGAACCGCGAAGAATTATCACAAATGATAATCCAGCTTGGTGGTGAGATCTACGAAGGAGCTGAACTCGATCCAAGGGCCACGCATCTCCTCTGCTCTCTGCCCGGCAGGAGTGAGAAGATGCTGTGCTCTATCGCTGGAGGGAAGTGGGTGCTGCATCCAGCTTATGTGTCCAGGAGTAGAGCTGTCGGCAGGTTTTTAGAGGTGAGTCGAGATAAACTCGTAAAAGATTATAATATAGGAAAAAACACTCATTTCTTTTTGAAGTATTACTTTACGCACGCTTGATTTGAGGAGTAAGCTGGTGAATGCGTGACGAGAGCGTTACGAAAAGTGTGATCGGGCGAGGCGAACGGAAGTTGAGAGGGAGATATAAGTTAGTGAAGATAGATAGAGAGGGAGTTATTTTACTTCAGTCCGTTGTTTAAACCACACTCGTTTTTTCAGTAGTTCCTGATTTGCACGAAACCAAACAATTTCTTCAGCTTTGGTTTGGTTTTTTGCTGCACTGATGTCAGTGTTGGTGTAGTTTTGTTAAAATACATTTTTAATCGACTTCAAAAAAGGAGGAGGTCTCAATTCGACGCCTATGTTTTTTTATGTTTGTTACCTCAGGAGTTTCGACTGGGTGAACCGATTTCGATGATTCTTTTTTGTTTGAAAGCTGGTGCTTTCCGTGTGGAGTTTCATCAAAATCTGTTCAGTAGTAGTAGGACGTCTGTCGGGTCAGCTAGTCTATAGTTCATTCGCGTTAAGAAAATAGTGACTCATCACCGACTGCCGGCCAAGCCACGCCCCCTAGCCAATTAAAACGCTAGAAATTAGTAAGGCGAGTTCACAGTGCTCAGTTGAAGTCAGACCTTCGAACTGATCGGTTGTGTATTTTGCGTACTACTTGTTTAAAATTAAATTTGGAAAATGGATATCTCACCTATTAAAAAAAATAAAAGTGGATCAATTATACATAGTGGAGAGAGACGCGTAATTTACAATGTTTATAAGTATTTCAAACAGATTGATTTAAATGAGACTGTGGAGAGCATAGTAATTAAAACTGCAAGTGCATGCGGTGTGTCCGAAAACACTGTTTATAAAATTATAAAAGAACAAAAAGAAACGAATACATTGAAATCACCTGTGAAAAAAAGAGCTCGACTATCCACGGTCGATAAATTAGATGAACTAGACAAATGTGCAATAAGGAGAAAAGTACACTCTATATATTTAAATAACGAGTATCCAACATTGGACAAAATAATAACACTTTGCGAAGCTGATGAAGATATTCCTGTTTTCAAACGTACAACACTTCACAAAATACTGCACGAGCTTGGTTTTGATTTCAATAAACAAGATAGTAGAACATTGTTAGTGGAAAGAGAAGATATTGTTTTATGGAGACGAAAATACTTAAGACAAATAAAAGAATATAGAAACGCTAATAAAACCATTTACTATCTCGACGAAACGTGGGTAAACGCCGGACACGTAAAAACAAAAGTGTGGTTGGATACAACAGTCAAGAATAAAAGACAAGCTTTCCAAGATGGCTTATCAACCGGCCCAAAAGCTCCGACAGGGAAAGGGAAAAGGTTAATTATATTGCACATTGGCAGCGAAAAAGGATTCCTGGAAGATGGTTTACTAGTCTTTGAATCTAAATCTACAAAAGATTATCATGAAGAAATGGATGGTGAAAGATTCCTTAATTGGTTCAATGGTATAATACCGAAGCTTGAACCAGGAAGTGTGGTTGTCATGGATAACGCTCCCTACCATTCGGTAAAAGTTGAAAAAATACCCACGGCCAGTTGGAATAAGCAGCAAATACTAGAGTGGTTGCAAAACAAAGGCATATCTATGGATATGAGTTATTTGAAAAAAGAATTATTATTGAAAGTCGCCGAAATCGCCCCACAATATAATAAATATTTAGTAGATGAGACTGCTAAAAACAATGGCATTACAATTCTTCGTCTGCCGCCTTACCATTGTAAATTAAATCCGATTGAAATGGTGTGGGCCCAAATAAAAAATTATATTGCTGCGAATAATACTACATTCAAAATGAGTGACGTAAAAAAATTATTTTATGACGCAATCGCGTTAGTAGACGCCAATCGGTGGAAGAAATGCTGCGACCACGTGATACGCGAAGAAAATACCATGTGGGGTTTGGATGACGTCATGGAACATGCAGAACAAAATTCATTCGTAATAAATGTAACGGGAGAATCTAGCGATACTGATTAGCGATTTAAGTACTTAGTTTTAAGACAATTTTGTATTTTTTTTATTTTAGTACTTATTTTATTACCATTAATCCAAATATGTGTTACTCTACTAATATAGCGTTTAAGTTGACATTAAAAATTACCTTAATAGGAATATTTTAACATGTTTAAAATCATTGATACTTTATTATTTTTCTATTAAACTTATTTAATGTTTTGAAAAAAAAATGTTTAATTTTTTTCTCCATTATGAATACACCCTTACCCTGCAGTTGCACTGATGAGTCACTATTTTCTTAACGCGAATGAACTATAGTAATAAGATCTAAAAAAAATATTACGATTCTTTGTAAGTGTAGTGTAATTTTGAAGAGTGCTTTGTAATTTTGAATGAAATTTGACTGATATTTACAGGAGGAAGAATTCGAATGGGGTAACCCACTGGCTGAAACCTTACCAACCCTCTCCGGGGCTGAGGCAAACCTGGCGCGGGCGGCGTTTAAATGGCGGAGTGCGCTCAGCAGGGGGTCTCCCGGAGCCTTTGCTGGGGTTGTCGCGTTGTTGCACGTCCACGAGGGCAGGAGGCGGCTACTGGCACGGTTGCTGGAGGCTGGTGGTGGGAGTGCACCAGATTTTAAGTGAGTCCATATTAATATTAGCTAAACTGAACGGGAAGGTAACGTCTGTCACTCTTTCAGGCCTAAACACTTATTTTGCTGAAATTTGGTACAGATGTCGGAGGTGAGAAAGGGCATGGGCTAGTTTTATGTGAAGTACCTAGTTGAAATATGATGATAATTGTTGAAAGTGTCGGCAAAGTCAAGCCAGTTGAGAGCTTTCATCGAAAACGCTGCCCAATCCCTTTGAAATTTGAGAAAACAATGCATGGTGGAATATTCCTCTCTTATAGATGTACAAAAAAGTCCTTCGTGGCATATATGTACCTTTCAAAGATAGCTTACTAAACCCATTATATCTTTTATTGGCGGCACAAAAATCGCCGGGTCAGCTAGTTGGTATAAAGAAATGTTTTGTATTTTCAGACCACCATACACGGATGCGAATGTGACCGCGTGCTTTGCGGATATAAAGAAGTTCCCGCTTTCCGACCGGGACGCGAAATGGCTGGTTTCCAAAGGAATTCCTGTCTGTGCCCCCGTTCTGTTGAGTTCCTACCTCACGGACGAGACAGTCCCAGATCCCAAGGAACACTGTCTACCCGAATTTAGATCTATTAGATTGTTATAAAGTTTGTTTTAGATTGATGTATGATGAGTTTTATTTACAATATTTATTTACTAATGAACCCCAATCGCTTCAGGGTTCTGACGTCACTTAAAACCTCATCCAAGAGAAAATTTATGAGGAAAAAATTTTCTTTATACACATTGAATGAATTTTTCTATATTTTTAACAGTTCTGCTATTCTCGGATTAGATGGATGTTACAAAACCCTGTAAAGTTATGCTTTATATAATAAATACTATTTTTAAAAACCTAAAAAAAATGTTTACAGAACCTAATTATTCGTCTATAAAAACTTATTAATTAATGAGTTTTGTAAATTTGCCCTGCCCTTCTAGAATTTTAGATGAATTTTATTTATCAACACTATTTACGTCTTTTATTTATAGTAAGAGTTCATTTATAATACAAAATTTATTTTTTACTTTTCAGTGCGTTTTGAGGTCGGTTTTATTTTTTTGTTTAAAATTAATTTTTACTTTTACTTTCTGCGCTTACTTACTTATTATAAAGCACCATTAGGGATCATGATTTCTCGGGCCTCGAGAATTCTCGAGGCTTGAGGGACGTCCACTTCTAAATTTATTTTTTATAGTTTTATTAGCACCAAATCGATCAACACACAGTTGAGCGACAAGTTATGCAATTTGACTTAATGATTTGCACTGATTATGTAAGTTAATAATTAATTTTCTTTCCTCTTCACTCGTTTCTTTTCCTTTACGGCCCATTTTTGCTATTAAACGCGTCTATACAAGTCACAAGTGTAAATAAAACTGAATATTGCGCTTTAAGAAAAAATTTCGAATACGATACGTACGAAAAAATATGTTGGATAAACAAACAAACACGATTCAACTTGAAATATAATAAATGTACGAATACTTTTTAATAGCCATTTTTTGTGTAGTGGATATAAAAAAATTGTTATGCTGCTTATAATAATAATTAAAAAAATTTTTTTGGTCATAAACAGATTACAACGACCTTAAGCTACTTGTTTGTATCGTCTAAATTAAATAAATTAAAAAAATAACTATCAATTTTGTATTTTTTTTATTACAACCCTAGGTGTACGAATACTTTTTACTCACGGTGCAGTCAATACATACATTTTATTACTGTTTTGTATTTTTGAGGATTGTGTAACAATGTGAAATAAATGTTCAGTATTAGCCGTGGACCATGTAATCGTCGGCACTTGACAGAAAGTATGGATTATACTATGTATGAATAGATTTCTAAAACGTATAACTTACACGTTAAATCAAAAAAGCAAAATTATTTATAATAATACGCAAATTATCCGTCTCTTCCGACATTGTCCGAAACGGCTTCACCGGTTTTGATGGGCATTTCACTGGTAATTAAATGGTTGATTGGTGATAAACTTTTTCGAGTAACATTATATTTTACCGGAAGAAGCCGCTGGTATTGTTAGTTTCCAATAAAACAAGATGTAATCAAATATTTATTTAATAAATGCCATCTCAGTCTATTTAATAATATTAAATCTAACAATACTTAAATTATTTCAATGTAATATTAACCAATAACGAAAAAGGTTAATTTTAATTATAGCTTCATTTACCAGTCATGGAGAACATTACATTAAAGACTTAATTTATTATGGAAATATGGGCTACAGAAATGTTAAATAAATATACATTACTAATTTTATTATAATAAAGATGTCAATGAATTAATTTTTACATTTAAGGTTTATTATTGAGTAAAGCGCCATCTAGAGAACAACGTTGTTACTAAGTGATAATTACTTAGAACCTTTTAATTAACAATATCATAAATATTATTACCAAATGTAATCTTAAACATTACATTATGTCATTAATTTGGACAATATTTGAAGTACATATTTTAATTAAAAATATGTACATCAAAATTACTTTAGTAATGAATTTTATACATTTGCATTATTACAACTTTATTTTAAAATATTCATCCTCACATATATTTTTTTATTTTAAGCGCCATCTATGGGAAAGTGTTGGTTCTAAGATAACAATTGTTCAGTACGTTGTAGTTGAATCTGTAACCCGATTCTAGAATATCGTTTGTGACCAAATTGTCACTGTGGAAGTGCATGTACAGCGGTCCAGGGGGCGTCGCTAGAAAAAATTTAAACAATCTATTATACATCATATATACAATTCTCGTATTACAATGTTAGTGAGTGAACGGCTTTACTGATTTTTATCAAATTTTATATGCATATTCAGTAGCTCTGAGAATCCGCTACTATCTATTTTTCATACCCCTAAGTGATATAGGTAGCCGAAATGTATGTACGCGCATAACTTACGAACGACTGCACCAAAATTGACAATTCCTTTTTTGTTGTGTATGTTTTAGTCTGGAGAAAGTTTTTATGGAATAAATAACTGTTGCGCGGCACATTAGATAATTTAAAAAAGCCTAACAATAACAAAATATTTTTTTTAAATGTCACCTTAATGATTCGACAATATAATGTTGTTTAAATGATTTAAACAAAAAAAAAAATTATCTCTAAAACTACTTAACAGATTTTGATGAAATTTTGATTCGGACAATATAATAATAATAATAATAATAATCTTTATTGACATCTTTGTAATTACAGAAATCCTATGAAGACTCTGACACCCAAACTAGGCTATAAAGCCCGTATCTCAGGAGTCAGTGGCTTCTCCCAATATTAATTGTTACAATTGTCAAGAGAGCTTATTCATAATTTTACAGGGCTATATACTTTTTATAGACATTTTGTAAATTTCAGGCATCATATCTAATTATCCTTTCACACATAATATACATAAACACACAATAATATATATTAAAAAATATTTCAGTATAAACTACAATGAATATAGGTACATACACATAATATACTACAGTACATAAATATACATATACACTACACATACACCCGCACACCAGACATATATTATACATATAGTTAATGATTCAAAATAACTAAATAACTAATGTAGCATGTTGGTTAAGTAGATCTTCTGTTTCATCATAATTTAAGGACAAAAGCCAAGTCTTAACAATTGATTTGCAGTCATGTAGTGAAAGAGGGTAGAAATTTAATTTTTTGTTTATTTTATTATATAGAAAGACTGAGAGATATGCTCGTTGTCGCCTTGCGAAGGTAGTTCGGAATTTTGCTGTGGGGAGTACATTTGGTATATGACGTTTGTTACTGCAAACCTCTGGGTCATAAGGGGTATGGACGTGTTGTTTGGCTATTATATTTAACACGAATAACTGTCTAACACTGAGCAACTCACACTCTTTATATAAAAGTGTGGTTGAAAATCTGTAGTGTTTGAAAGTCATTACTTTTAGTAAAGATCTGTGGGCTCTTTCAAGCTGAATTAGATGTGACTTGCAGGCTCCACCCCACACGCTCACGCAATATCCAATAACCGATTGTGCTAGGGCAAAGTAAACAGTGCGGAGTAGTTCGAATTCCGCGGCATAACGTAATTTTTTGAATGTCCAGATTAGTTTTCGCGTGCGTATGGAATACTAATAATAATATATGGAAAGCACCAGCTTTCAAAAATCGTTTAAACCAGTCAAACATAACGTTGAATCGAGAACCTCCTCCTTTTTGAAGTCGGTTAAAGACACATTTCTCTTTCTGTATAATAGATTATTTTCCTATATAGTATTGTTCGCTGTTAGGTATTGTATAATGACAAGCGATTTTAGTTAAGATGATTTAAACAAAAAAAAAATTATAACTCTAAAACTACTTAACAGATTTTGATGAAATTTTGATTCGGACAATATGGAAAGCACCAGCTTTCAAAAATCGTTTAAACCAGTCAAACATAACGTTGAATCGAGAACCTCCTCCTTTTTGAAGTCGGTTAAAGACACATTTCTCTTTCTGTATAATAGATTATTTTCCTATATAGTATTGTTCGCTGTTAGGTATTGTATAATGACAAGCGATTTTAGTTAAGATGATTTAAACAAAAAAAATAATAATTACTCTAAAACTACTTAACAGATTTTGATGAAATTTTGATTCGGACAATATGGAAAGCACCAGCTTTCAAAAATCGTTTTAACCAGTCAAACATAACGTTGAATCGAGAACCTCCTCCTTTTTGAAGTCGGTTAAAGACACATTTCTCTTTCTGTATAATAGATTATTTTCCTATATAGTATTGTTCGCTGTTAGGTATTGTATAATGACAAGCGATTTTAGTTAAGATGATTTAAACAAAAAAAAATTATTACTCTAAAACTACTTAACAGATTTTGATGAAATTTTGATTCGGACAATATGGAAAGCACCAGCTTTCAAAAATCGTTTTAACCAGTCAAACATAACGTTGAATCGAGAACCTCCTCCTTTTTGAAGTCGGTTAAAGACACATTTCTCTTTCTGTATAATAGATTATTTTCCTATATAGTATTGTTCGCTGTTAGGTATTGTATAATGACAAGCGATTTTAGTTAAGATGATTTAAACAAAAAAAAAATTATAACTCTAAAACTACTTAACAGATTTTGATGAAATTTTGATTCGGACAATATGGAAAGCACCAGCTTTCAAAAATCGTTTTAACCAGTCAAACATAACGTTGAATCGAGAACCTCCTCCTTTTTGAAGTCGGTTAAAGACACATTTCTCTTTCTGTATAATAGATTATTTTCCTATATAGTATTGTTCGCTGCTAGGTATTGTATAATGACAAGCGATTTTAGTTAAGATGATTTAAACAAAAAAAAAATTATAACTCTAAAACTACTTAACAGATTTTGATGAAATTTTGATTCGGACAATATGGAAAGCACCAGCTTTCAAAAATCGTTTTAACCAGTCAAACATAACGTTGAATCGAGAACCTCCTCCTTTTTGAAGTCGGTTAAAGACACATTTCTCTTTCTGTATAATAGATTATTTTCCTATATAGTATTGTTCGCTGTTAGGTATTGTATAATGACAAGCGATTTTAGTTAAGATGATTTAAACAAAAAAAAATAATAATTACTCTAAAACTACTTAACACATTTTGATGAAATTTTGATTCGGACAATATGGAAAGCACCAGCTTTCAAAAATCGTTTTAACCAGTCAAACATAACGTTGAATCGAGAACCTCCTCCTTTTTGAAGTCGGTTAAAGACACATTTCTCTTTCTGTATAATAGATTATTTTCCTATATAGTATTGTTCGCTGTTAGGTATTGTATAATGACAAGCGATTTTAGTTAAGATGATTTAAACAAAAAAAAAATTATAACTCTAAAACTACTTAACAGATTTTGATGAAATTTTGATTCGGACAATATGGAAAGCACCAGCTTTCAAAAATCGTTTTAACCAGTCAAACATAACGTTGAATCGAGAACCTCCTCCTTTTTGAAGTCGGTTAAAGACACATTTCTCTTTCTGTATAATAGATTATTTTCCTATATAGTATTGTTCGCTGCTAGGTATTGTATAATGACAAGCGATTTTAGTTAAGATGATTTAAACAAAAAAAAAATTATAACTCTAAAACTACTTAACAGATTTTGATGAAATTTTGATTCGGACAATATGGAAAGCACCAGCTTTCAAAAATCGTTTTAACCAGTCAAACATAACGTTGAATCGAGAACCTCCTCCTTTTTGAAGTCGGTTAAAGACACATTTCTCTTTCTGTATAATAGATTATTTTCCTATATAGTATTGTTCGCTGCTAGGTATTGTATAATGACAAGCGATTTTAGTTAAGATGATTTAAACAAAAAAAAAATTATAACTCTAAAACTACTTAACAGATTTTGATGAAATTTTGATTCGGACAATATGGAAAGCACCAGCTTTCAAAAATCGTTTTAACCAGTCAAACATAACGTTGAATCGAGAACCTCCTCCTTTTTGAAGTCGGTTAAAGACACATTTCTCTTTCTGTATAATAGATTATTTTCCTATATAGTATTGTTCGCTGCTAGGTATTGTATAATGACAAGCGATTTTAGTTAAGATGATTTAAACAAAAAATAATAATAATTACTCTAAAACTACTTAACAGATTTTGATGAAATTTTGATTCGGACAATATGGAAAGCACCAGCTTTCAAAAATCGTTTTAACCAGTCAAACATAACGTTGAATCGAGAACCTCCTCCTTTTTGAAGTCGGTTAAAGACACATTTCTCTTTCTGTATAATAGATTATTTTCCTATATAGTATTGTTCGCTGTTAGGTATTGTATAATGACAAGCGATTTTAGTTAAGATGATTTAAACAAAAAATAATAATAATTACTCTAAAACTACTTAACAGATTTTGATGAAATTTTGATTCGGACAATATGGAAAGCACCAGCTTTCAAAAATCGTTTTAACCAGTCAAACATAACGTTGAATCGAGAACCTCCTCCTTTTTGAAGTCGGTTAAAGACACATTTCTCTTTCTGTATAATAGATTATTTTCCTATATAGTATTGTTCGCTGCTAGGTATTGTATAATGACAAGCGATTTTAGTTAAGATGATTTAAAAAAAAAAAAAATTATAACTCTAAAACTACTTAACAGATTTTGATGAAATTTTGATTCGGACAATATGGAAAGCACCAGCTTTCAAAAATCGTTTTAACCAGTCAAACATAACGTTGAATCGAGAACCTCCTCCTTTTTGAAGTCGGTTAAAGACACATTTCTCTTTCTGTATAATAGATTATTTTCCTATATAGTATTGTTCGCTGCTAGGTATTGTATAATGACAAGCGATTTTAGTTAAGATGATTTAAACAAAAAATAATAATAATTACTCTAAAACTACTTAACAGATTTTGATGAAATTTTGATTCGGACAATATGGAAAGCACCAGCTTTCAAAAATCGTTTTAACCAGTCAAACATAACGTTGAATCGAGAACCTCCTCCTTTTTGAAGTCGGTTAAAGACACATTTCTCTTTCTGTATAATAGATTATTTTCCTATATAGTATTGTTCGCTGTTAGGTATTGTATAATGACAAGCGATTTTAGTTAAGATGATTTAAACAAAAAAAAAATTATAACTCTAAAACTACTTAACAGATTTTGATGAAATTTTGATTCGGACAATATGGAAAGCACCAGCTTTCAAAAATCGTTTTAACCAGTCAAACATAACGTTGAATCGAGAACCTCCTCCTTTTTGAAGTCGGTTAAAGACACATTTCTCTTTCTGTATAATAGATTATTTTCCTATATAGTATTGTTCGCTGCTAGGTATTGTATAATGACAAGCGATTTTAGTTAAGATGATTTAAACAAAAAATAATAATAATTACTCTAAAACTACTTAACAGATTTTGATGAAATTTTGATTCGGACAATATGGAAAGCACCAGCTTTCAAAAATCGTTTTAACCAGTCAAACATAACGTTGAATCGAGAACCTCCTCCTTTTTGAAGTCGGTTAAAGACACATTTCTCTTTCTGTATAATAGATTATTTTCCTATATAGTATTGTTCGCTGCTAGGTATTGTATAATGACAAGCGATTTTAGTTAAGATGATTTAAACAAAAAAAAAAAATAATTACTCTAAAACTACTTAACAGATTTTGATGAAATTTTGATTCGGACAATATGGAAAGCACCAGCTTTCAAAAATCGTTTTAACCAGTCAAACATAACGTTGAATCGAGAACCTCCTCCTTTTTGAAGTCGGTTAAAGACACATTTCTCTTTCTGTATAATAGATTATTTTCCTATATAGTATTGTTCGCTGTTAGGTATTGTATAATGACAAGCGATTTTAGTTAAGATGATTTAAACAAAAAAAAAATTATAACTCTAAAACTACTTAACAGATTTTGATGAAATTTTGATTCGGACAATATGGAAAGCACCAGCTTTCAAAAATCGTTTTAACCAGTCAAACATAACGTTGAATCGAGAACCTCCTCCTTTTTGAAGTCGGTTAAAGACACATTTCTCTTTCTGTATAATAGATTATTTTCCTATATAGTATTGTTCGCTGCTAGGTATTGTATAATGACAAGCGATTTTAGTTAAGATGATTTAAACAAAAAATAATAATAATTACTCTAAAACTACTTAACAGATTTTGATGAAATTTTGATTCGGACAATATGGAAAGCACCAGCTTTCAAAAATCGTTTTAACCAGTCAAACATAACGTTGAATCGAGAACCTCCTCCTTTTTGAAGTCGGTTAAAGACACATTTCTCTTTCTGTATAATAGATTATTTTCCTATATAGTATTGTTCGCTGCTAGGTATTGTATAATGACAAGCGATTTTAGTTAAGATGATTTAAACAAAAAAAAAAAATAATTACTCTAAAACTACTTAACAGATTTTGATGAAATTTTGATTCGGACAATATGGAAAGCACCAGCTTTCAAAAATCGTTTTAACCAGTCAAACATAACGTTGAATCGAGAACCTCCTCCTTTTTGAAGTCGGTTAAAGACACATTTCTCTTTCTGTATAATAGATTATTTTCCTATATAGTATTGTTCGCTGTTAGGTATTGTATAATGACAAGCGATTTTAGTTAAGATGATTTAAACAAAAAAAAAATTATAACTCTAAAACTACTTAACAGATTTTGATGAAATTTTGATTCGGACAATATGGAAAGCACCAGCTTTCAAAAATCGTTTTAACCAGTCAAACATAACGTTGAATCGAGAACCTCCTCCTTTTTGAAGTCGGTTAAAGACACATTTCTCTTTCTGTATAATAGATTATTTTCCTATATAGTATTGTTCGCTGTTAGGTATTGTATAATGACAAGCGATTTTAGCTAAGATGATTTAAACAAAAAAAATAATAATTACTCTAAAACTACTTAACAGATTTTGATGAAATTTTGATTCGGACAATATGGAAAGCACCAGCTTTCAAAAATCGTTTTAACCAGTCAAACATAACGTTGAATCGAGAACCTCCTCCTTTTTGAAGTCGGTTAAAGACACATTTCTCTTTCTGTATAATAGATTATTTTCCTATATATTATTGTTCGCTGTTAGGTATTGTATAATGACAAGCGATTTT
The DNA here is from genome assembly GCA_912999735.1 of Aporia crataegi. Taxonomy (NCBI): domain Eukaryota; kingdom Metazoa; phylum Arthropoda; class Insecta; order Lepidoptera; family Pieridae; genus Aporia; species Aporia crataegi. The sequence continues at coordinate 4,554,885 of OU538751.1, forward strand.
AGTTAAGATGATTTAAACAAAAAAAAAAATTATAACTCTAAAACTACTTAACAGATTTTGATGAAATTTTGATTCGGACAATATGGAAAGCACCAGCTTTCAAAAATCGTTTTAACCAGTCAAACATAACGTTGAATCGAGAACCTCCTCCTTTTTGAAGTCGGTTAAAGACACATTTCTCTTTCTGTATAATAGATTATTTTCCTATATAGTATTGTTCGCTGTTAGGTATTGTATAATGACAAGCGATTTTAGTTAAGATGATTTAAACAAAAAAAAATTATTACTCTAAAACTACTTAACAGATTTTGATGAAATTTTGATTCGGACAATATGGAAAGCACCAGCTTTCAAAAATCGTTTTAACCAGTCAAACATAACGTTGAATCGAGAACCTCCTCCTTTTTGAAGTCGGTTAAAGACACATTTCTCTTTCTGTATAATAGATTATTTTCCTATATAGTATTGTTCGCTGTTAGGTATTGTATAATGACAAGCGATTTTAGTTAAGATGATTTAAACAAAAAAAAAATTATAACTCTAAAACTACTTAACAGATTTTAATGAAATTTTGATTCGGACAATATGGAAAGCACTAGCTTTCAAAAATCGTTTTAACCAGTCAAACATAACGTTGAATCGAGAACCTCCTCCTTTTTGAAGTCGGTTAAAGACACATTTCTCTTTCTGTATAATAGATTATTTTCCTATATAGTATTGTTCGCTGTTAGGTATTGTATAATAATGACAAGCGATTTTAGTTAAGATGATTTAAACAAAAAAAAAATTATAACTAAAACTACATGTTGATTTTGATGAAATTTTGATTCGGACAATATGGAAAGCACCAGCTTTCAAAAATCGTTTTAACCAGTCAAACATAACGTTGAATCGAGAACCTCCTCCTTTTTGAAGTCGGTTAAAGACACATTTCTCTTTCTGTATAATAGATTATTTTCCTATATAGTATTGTTCGCTGTTAGGTATTGTATAATGACAAGCGATTTTAGTTAAGATGATTTAAACAAAAAAAAAATTATAACTCTAAAACTACTTAACAGATTTTGATGAAATTTTGATTCGGACAATATGGAAAGCACCAGCTTTCAAAAATCGTTTTAACCAGTCAAACATAACGTTGAATCGAGAACCTCCTCCTTTTTGAAGTCGGTTAAAGACACATTTCTCTTTCTGTATAATAGATTATTTTCCTATATAGTATTGTTCGCTGCTAGGTATTGTATAATGACAAGCGATTTTAGTTAAGATGATTTAAACAAAAAAAAAAATTATAACTCTAAAACTACTTAACAGATTTTGATGAAATTTTGATTCGGACAATATGGAAAGCACCAGCTTTCAAAAATCGTTTTAACCAGTCAAACATAACGTTGAATCGAGAACCTCCTCCTTTTTGAAGTCGGTTAAAGACACATTTCTCTTTCTGTATAATAGATTATTTTCCTATATAGTATTGTTCGCTGTTAGGTATTGTATAATGACAAGCGATTTTAGTTAAGATGATTTAAACAAAAAAAAATTATTACTCTAAAACTACTTAACAGATTTTGATGAAATTTTGATTCGGACAATATGGAAAGCACCAGCTTTCAAAAATCGTTTTAACCAGTCAAACATAACGTTGAATCGAGAACCTCCTCCTTTTTGAAGTCGGTTAAAGACACATTTCTCTTTCTGTATAATAGATTATTTTCCTATATAGTATTGTTCGCTGTTAGGTATTGTATAATGACAAGCGATTTTAGTTAAGATGATTTAAACAAAAAAAAAATTATAACTCTAAAACTACTTAACAGATTTTGATGAAATTTTGATTCGGACAATATGGAAAGCACCAGCTTTCAAAAATCGTTTTAACCAGTCAAACATAACGTTGAATCGAGAACCTCCTCCTTTTTGAAGTCGGTTAAAGACACATTTCTCTTTCTGTATAATAGATTATTTTCCTATATAGTATTGTTCGCTGTTAGGTATTGTATAATGACAAGCGATTTTAGTTAAGATGATTTAAACAAAAAAAAAATTATAACTCTAAAACTACTTAACAGATTTTGATGAAATTTTGATTCGGACAATATGGAAAGCACCAGCTTTCAAAAATCGTTTTAACCAGTCAAACATAACGTTGAATCGAGAACCTCCTCCTTTTTGAAGTCGGTTAAAGACACATTTCTCTTTCTGTATAATAGATTATTTTCCTATATAGTATTGTTCGCTGCTAGGTATTGTATAATGACAAGCGATTTTAGTTAAGATGATTTAAACAAAAAATAATAATAATTACTCTAAAACTACTTAACAGATTTTGATGAAATTTTGATTCGGACAATATGGAAAGCACCAGCTTTCAAAAATCGTTTTAACCAGTCAAACATAACGTTGAATCGAGAACCTCCTCCTTTTTGAAGTCGGTTAAAGACACATTTCTCTTTCTGTATAATAGATTATTTTCCTATATAGTATTGTTCGCTGTTAGGTATTGTATAATGACAAGCGATTTTAGTTAAGATGATTTAAACAAAAAAAAAATTATAACTCTAAAACTACTTAACAGATTTTGATGAAATTTTGATTCGGACAATATGGAAAGCACCAGCTTTCAAAAATCGTTTTAACCAGTCAAACATAACGTTGAATCGAGAACCTCCTCCTTTTTGAAGTCGGTTAAAGACACATTTCTCTTTCTGTATAATAGATTATTTTCCTATATAGTATTGTTCGCTGTTAGGTATTGTATAATAATGACAAGCGATTTTAGTTAAGATGATTTAAACAAAAAAAAAATTATAACTAAAACTACATGTTGATTTTGATGAAATTTTGATTCGGACAATATGGAAAGCACCAGCTTTCAAAAATCGTTTTAACCAGTCAAACATAACGTTGAATCGAGAACCTCCTCCTTTTTGAAGTCGGTTAAAGACACATTTCTCTTTCTGTATAATAGATTATTTTCCTATATAGTATTGTTCGCTGTTAGGTATTGTATAATGACAAGCGATTTTAGTTAAGATGATTTAAACAAAAAAAAAATTATAACTCTAAAACTACTTAACAGATTTTGATGAAATTTTGATTCGGACAATATGGAAAGCACCAGCTTTCAAAAATCGTTTTAACCAGTCAAACATAACGTTGAATCGAGAACCTCCTCCTTTTTGAAGTCGGTTAAAGACACATTTCTCTTTCTGTATAATAGATTATTTTCCTATACAGTATTGTTCGCTGCTAGGTATTGTATAATGACAAGCGATTTTAGTTAAGATGATTTAAACAAAAAAAAAATTATAACTCTAAAACTACTTAACAGATTTTGATGAAATTTTGATTCGGACAATATGGAAAGCACCAGCTTTCAAAAATCGTTTTAACCAGTCAAACATAACGTTGAATCGAGAACCTCCTCCTTTTTGAAGTCGGTTAAAGACACATTTCTCTTTCTGTATAATAGATTATTTTCCTATATAGTATTGTTCGCTGCTAGGTATTGTATAATGACAAGCGATTTTAGTTAAGATGATTTAAACAAAAAAAAAATTATAACTCTAAAACTACTTAACAGATTTTGATGAAATTTTGATTCGGACAATATGGAAAGCACCAGCTTTCAAAAATCGTTTTAACCAGTCAAACATAACGTTGAATCGAGAACCTCCTCCTTTTTGAAGTCGGTTAAAGACACATTTCTCTTTCTGTATAATAGATTATTTTCCTATACAGTATTGTTCGCTGCTAGGTATTGTATAATGACAAGCGATTTTAGTTAAGATGATTTAAACAAAAAAAAAAAATAATTACTCTAAAACTACTTAACAGATTTTGATGAAATTTTGATTCGGACAATATGGAAAGCACCAGCTTTCAAAAATCGTTTTAACCAGTCAAACATAACGTTGAATCGAGAACCTCCTCCTTTTTGAAGTCGGTTAAAGACACATTTCTCTTTCTGTATAATAGATTATTTTCCTATATAGTATTGTTCGCTGCTAGGTATTGTATAATGACAAGCGATTATAGTTAAGATGATTTAAACAAAAAAAAAATTATAACTCTAAAACTACTTAACAGATTTTGATGAAATTTTGATTCGGACAATATGGAAAGCACCAGCTTTCAAAAATCGTTTTAACCAGTCAAACATAACGTTGAATCGAGAACCTCCTCCTTTTTGAAGTCGGTTAAAGACACATTTCTCTTTCTGTATAATAGATTATTTTCCTATATAGTATTGTTCGCTGTTAGGTATTGTATAATGACAAGCGATTTTAGTTAAGATGATTTAAATAAAAAAAAAATTATAACTCTAAAACTACTTAACAGATTTTGATGAAATTTTGATTCGGACAATATGGAAAGCACCAGCTTTCAAAAATCGTTTTAACCAGTCAAACATAACGTTGAATCGAGAACCTCCTCCTTTTTGAAGTCGGTTAAAGACACATTTCTCTTTCTGTATAATAGATTATTTTCCTATATAGTATTGTTCGCTGTTAGGTATTGTATAATGACAAGCGATTTTAGTTAAGATGATTTAAACAAAAAAAAAATAATTACTCTAAAACTACTTAACAGATTTTGATGAAATTTTGATTCGGACAATATGGAAAGCACCAGCTTTCAAAAATCGTTTTAACCAGTCAAACATAACGTTGAATCGAGAACCTCCTCCTTTTTGAAGTCGGTTAAAGACACATTTCTCTTTCTGTATAATAGATTATTTTCCTATATAGTATTGTTCGCTGTTAGGTATTGTATAATGACAAGCGATTTTAGTTAAGATGATTTAAACAAAAAAAAAATTATAACTCTAAAACTACTTAACAGATTTTGATGAAATTTTGATTCGGACAATATGGAAAGCACCAGCTTTCAAAAATCGTTTTAACCAGTCAAACATAACGTTGAATCGAGAACCTCCTCCTTTTTGAAGTCGGTTAAAGACACATTTCTCTTTCTGTATAATAGATTATTTTCCTATATAGTATTGTTCGCTGTTAGGTATTGTATAATGACAAGCGATTTTAGCTAAGATGATTTAAACAAAAAAAAAATTATAACTCTAAAACTACTTAACAGATTTTGATGAAATTTTGATTCGGACAATATGGAAAGCACCAGCTTTCAAAAATCGTTTTAACCAGTCAAACATAACGTTGAATCGAGAACCTCCTCCTTTTTGAAGTCGGTTAAAGACACATTTCTCTTTCTGTATAATAGATTATTTTCCTATATAGTATTGTTCGCTGCTAGGTATTGTATAATGACAAGCGATTTTAGTTAAGATGATTTAAACAAAAAAAAAATAATTACTCTAAAACTACTTAACAGATTTTGATGAAATTTTGATTCGGACAATATGGAAAGCACCAGCTTTCAAAAATCGTTTTAACCAGTCAAACATAACGTTGAATCGAGAACCTCCTCCTTTTTGAAGTCGGTTAAAGACACATTTCTCTTTCTGTATAATAGATTATTTTCCTATATAGTATTGTTCGCTGTTAGGTATTGTATAATGACAAGCGATTTTAGTTAAGATGATTTAAACAAAAAAAAAATAATTACTCTAAAACTACTTAACAGATTTTGATGAAATTTTGATTCGGACAATATGGAAAGCACCAGCTTTCAAAAATCGTTTTAACCAGTCAAACATAACGTTGAATCGAGAACCTCCTCCTTTTTGAAGTCGGTTAAAGACACATTTCTCTTTCTGTATAACAGATTATTTTCCTATATAGTATTGTTCGCTGCTAGGTATTGTATAATGACAAGCGATTTTAGTTAAGATGATTTAAACAAAAAAAAAATTATAACTCTAAAACTACTTAACAGATTTTGATGAAATTTTGATTCGGACAATATGGAAAGCACCAGCTTTCAAAAATCGTTTTAACCAGTCAAACATAACGTTGAATCGAGAACCTCCTCCTTTTTGAAGTCGGTTAAAGACACATTTCTCTTTCTGTATAATAGATTATTTTCCTATATAGTATTGTTCGCTGCTAGGTATTGTATAATGACAAGCGATTTTAGTTAAGATGATTTAAACAAAAAAAAAAAAAATTACTCTAAAACTACTTAACAGATTTTGATGAAATTTTGATTCGGACAATATGGAAAGCACCAGCTTTCAAAAATCGTTTTAACCAGTCAAACATAACGTTGAATCGAGAACCTCCTCCTTTTTGAAGTCGGTTAAAGACACATTTCTCTTTCTGTATAATAGATTATTTTCCTATATAGTATTGTTCGCTGCTAGGTATTGTATAATGACAAGCGATTTTAGTTAAGATGATTTAAACAAAAAAAAATTATAACTCTAAAACTACTTAACAGATTTTGATGAAATTTTGATTCGGACAATATGGAAAGCACCAGCTTTCAAAAATCGTTTTAACCAGTCAAACATAACGTTGAATCGAGAACCTCCTCCTTTTTGAAGTCGGTTAAAGACACATTTCTCTTTCTGTATAATAGATTATTTTCCTATATAGTATTGTTCGCTGCTAGGTATTGTATAATGACAAGCGATTTTAGTTAAGATGATTTAAACAAAAAAAAATTATTACTCTAAAACTACTTAACAGATTTTGATGAAATTTTGATTCGGACAATATGGAAAGCACCAGCTTTCAAAAATCGTTTTAACCAGTCAAACATAACGTTGAATCGAGAACCTCCTCCTTTTTGAAGTCGGTTAAAGACACATTTCTCTTTCTGTATAATAGATTATTTTCCTATATAGTATTGTTCGCTGTTAGGTATTGTATAATGACAAGCGATTTTAGTTAAGATGATTTAAACAAAAAAAAAATTATAACTCTAAAACTACTTAACAGATTTTGATGAAATTTTGATTCGGACAATATGGAAAGCACCAGCTTTCAAAAATCGTTTTAACCAGTCAAACATAACGTTGAATCGAGAACCTCCTCCTTTTTGAAGTCGGTTAAAGACACATTTCTCTTTCTGTATAATAGATTATTTTCCTATATAGTATTGTTCGCTGTTAGGTATTGTATAATGACAAGCGATTTTAGTTAAGATGATTTAAACAAAAAAAAAATTATAACTCTAAAACTACTTAACAGATTTTGATGAAATTTTGATTCGGACAATATGGAAAGCACCAGCTTTCAAAAATCGTTTTAACCAGTCAAACATAACGTTGAATCGAGAACCTCCTCCTTTTTGAAGTCGGTTAAAGACACATTTCTCTTTCTGTATAATAGATTATTTTCCTATATAGTATTGTTCGCTGCTAGGTATTGTATAATGACAAGCGATTTTAGTTAAGATGATTTAAACAAAAAAAAAAAATAATTACTCTAAAACTACTTAACAGATTTTGATGAAATTTTGATTCGGACAATATGGAAAGCACCAGCTTTCAAAAATCGTTTTAACCAGTCAAACATAACGTTGAATCGAGAACCTCCTCCTTTTTGAAGTCGGTTAAAGACACATTTCTCTTTCTGTATAATAGATTATTTTCCTATATAGTATTGTTCGCTGTTAGGTATTGTATAATGACAAGCGATTTTAGCTAAGATGATTTAAACAAAAAAAAAATTATAACTCTAAAACTACTTAACAGATTTTGATGAAATTTTGATTCGGACAATATGGAAAGCACCAGCTTTCAAAAATCGTTTTAACCAGTCAAACATAACGTTGAATCGAGAACCTCCTCCATTTTGAAGTCGGTTAAAGACACATTTCTCTTTCTGTATAATAGATTATTTTCCTATATAGTATTGTTCGCTGCTAGGTATTGTATAATGACAAGCGATTTTAGTTAAGATGATTTAAACAAAAAAAAAATTATAACTCTAAAACTACTTAACAGATTTTGATGAAATTTTGATTCGGACAATATGGAAAGCACCAGCTTTCAAAAATCGTTTTAACCAGTCAAACATAACGTTGAATCGAGAACCTCCTCCTTTTTGAAGTCGGTTAAAGACACATTTCTCTTTCTGTATAATAGATTATTTTCCTATATAGTATTGTTCGCTGTTAGGTATTGTATAATGACAAGCGATTTTAGTTAAGATGATTTAAACAAAAAAAAATTATAACTCTAAAACTACTTAACAGATTTTGATGAAATTTTGATTCGGACAATATGGAAAGCACCAGCTTTCAAAAATCGTTTTAACCAGTCAAACATAACGTTGAATCGAGAACCTCCTCCTTTTTGAAGTCGGTTAAAGACACATTTCTCTTTCTGTATAATAGATTATTTTCCTATATAGTATTGTTCGCTGTTAGGTATTGTATAATGACAAGCGATTTTAGTTAAGATGATTTAAACAAAAAAAAAAATATAACTCTAAAACTACTTAACAGATTTTGATGAAATTTTGATTCGGACAATATGGAAAGCACCAGCTTTCAAAAATCGTTTTAACCAGTCAAACATAACGTTGAATCGAGAACCTCCTCCTTTTTGAAGTCGGTTAAAGACACATTTCTCTTTCTGTATAATAGATTATTTTCCTATATAGTATTGTTCGCTGCTAGGTATTGTATAATGACAAGCGATTTTAGTTAAGATGATTTAAACAAAAAAAAAATTATTACTCTAAAACTACTTAACAGATTTTGATGAAATTTTGATTCGGACAATATGGAAAGCACCAGCTTTCAAAAATCGTTTTAACCAGTCAAACATAACGTTGAATCGAGAACCTCCTCCTTTTTGAAGTCGGTTAAAGACACATTTCTCTTTCTGTATAATAGATTATTTTCCTATATAGTATTGTTCGCTGTTAGGTATTGTATAATGACAAGCGATTTTAGTTAAGATGATTTAAACAAAAAAAAAATTATAACTCTAAAACTACTTAACAGATTTTGATGAAATTTTGATTCGGACAATATGGAAAGCACCAGCTTTCAAAAATCGTTTTAACCAGTCAAACATAACGTTGAATCGAGAACCTCCTCCTTTTTGAAGTCGGTTAAAGACACATTTCTCTTTCTGTATAATAGATTATTTTCCTATATAGTATTGTTCGCTGCTAGGTATTGTATAATGACAAGCGATTTTAGTTAAGATGATTTAAACAAAAAAAAATTATTACTCTAAAACTACTTAACAGATTTTGATGAAATTTTGATTCGGACAATATGGAAAGCACCAGCTTTCAAAAATCGTTTTAACCAGTCAAACATAACGTTGAATCGAGAACCTCCTCCTTTTTGAAGTCGGTTAAAGACACATTTCTCTTTCTGTATAATAGATTATTTTCCTATATAGTATTGTTCGCTGTTAGGTATTGTATAATGACAAGCGATTTTAGTTAAGATGATTTAAACAAAAAAAAAATTATAACTCTAAAACTACTTAACAGATTTTGATGAAATTTTGATTCGGACAATATGGAAAGCACCAGCTTTCAAAAATCGTTTTAACCAGTCAAACATAACGTTGAATCGAGAACCTCCTCCTTTTTGAAGTCGGTTAAAGACACATTTCTCTTTCTGTATAATAGATTATTTTCCTATATAGTATTGTTCGCTGTTAGGTATTGTATAATGACAAGCGATTTTAGTTAAGATGATTTAAACAAAAAAAAAATTATAACTCTAAAACTACTTAACAGATTTTGATGAAATTTTGATTCGGACAATATGGAAAGCACCAGCTTTCAAAAATCGTTTTAACCAGTCAAACATAACGTTGAATCGAGAACCTCCTCCTTTTTGAAGTCGGTTAAAGACACATTTCTCTTTCTGTATAATAGATTATTTTCCTATATAGTATTGTTCGCTGCTAGGTATTGTATAATGACAAGCGATTTTAGTTAAGATGATTTAAACAAAAAAAAAAAATAATTACTCTAAAACTACTTAACAGATTTTGATGAAATTTTGATTCGGACAATATGGAAAGCACCAGCTTTCAAAAATCGTTTTAACCAGTCAAACATAACGTTGAATCGAGAACCTCCTCCTTTTTGAAGTCGGTTAAAGACACATTTCTCTTTCTGTATAATAGATTATTTTCCTATATAGTATTGTTCGCTGTTAGGTATTGTATAATGACAAGCGATTTTAGTTAAGATGATTTAAAAAAAAAAAAATTATTACTCTAAAACTACTTAACAGATTTTGATGAAATTTTGATTCGGACAATATGGAAAGCACCAGCTTTCAAAAATCGTTTTAACCAGTCAAACATAACGTTGAATCGAGAACCTCCTCCTTTTTGAAGTCGGTTAAAGACACATTTCTCTTTCTGTATAATAGATTATTTTCCTATATAGTATTGTTCGCTGTTAGGTATTGTATAATGACAAGCGATTTTAGTTAAGATGATTTAAACAAAAAAAAAATTATAACTCTAAAACTACTTAACAGATTTTGATGAAATTTTGATTCGGACAATATGGAAAGCACCAGCTTTCAAAAATCGTTTTAACCAGTCAAACATAACGTTGAATCGAGAACCTCCTCCTTTTTGAAGTCGGTTAAAGACACATTTCTCTTTCTGTATAATAGATTATTTTCCTATATAGTATTGTTCGCTGCTAGGTATTGCATAATGACAAGCGATTTTAGTTAAGATGATTTAAACAAAAAAAAAAAAATAATTACTCTAAAACTACTTAACAGATTTTGATGAAATTTTGATTCGGACAATATGGAAAGCACCAGCTTTCAAAAATCGTTTTAACCAGTCAAACATAACGTTGAATCGAGAACCTCCTCCTTTTTGAAGTCGGTTAAAGACACATTTCTCTTTCTGTATAATAGATTATTTTCCTATATAGTATTGTTCGCTGCTAGGTATTGTATAATGACAAGCGATTTTAGTTAAGATGATTTAAACAAAAAAAAAATTATAACTCTAAAACTACTTAACAGATTTTGATGAAATTTTGATTCGGACAATATGGAAAGCACCAGCTTTCAAAAATCGTTTTAACCAGTCAAACATAACGTTGAATCGAGAACCTCCTCCTTTTTGAAGTCGGTTAAAGACACATTTCTCTTTCTGTATAATAGATTATTTTCCTATATAGTATTGTTCGCTGTTAGGTATTGTATAATGACAAGCGATTTTAGTTAAGATGATTTAAACAAAAAAAAAAAAATAATTACTCTAAAACTACTTAACAGATTTTGATGAAATTTTGATTCGGACAATATGGAAAGCACCAGCTTTCAAAAATCGTTTTAACCAGTCAAACATAACGTTGAATCGAGAACCTCCTCCTTTTTGAAGTCGGTTAAAGACACATTTCTCTTTCTGTATAATAGATTATTTTCCTATATAGTATTGTTCGCTGTTAGGTATTGTATAATGACAAGCGATTTTAGTTAAGATGATTTAAACAAAAAAAAATTATAACTCTAAAACTACTTAACAGATTTTGATGAAATTTTGATTCGGACAATATGGAAAGCACCAGCTTTCAAAAATCGTTTTAACCAGTCAAACATAACGTTGAATCGAGAACCTCCTCCTTTTTGAAGTCGGTTAAAGACACATTTCTCTTTCTGTATAATAGATTATTTTCCTATATAGTATTGTTCGCTGTTAGGTATTGTATAATGACAAGCGATTTTAGTTAAGATGATTTAAACAAAAAAAAAATTATAACTCTAAAACTACTTAACAGATTTTGATGAAATTTTGATTCGGACAATATGGAAAGCACCAGCTTTCAAAAATCGTTTTAACCAGTCAAACATAACGTTGAATCGAGAACCTCCTCCTTTTTGAAGTCGGTTAAAGACACATTTCTCTTTCTGTATAATAGATTATTTTCCTATATAGTATTGTTCGCTGTTAGGTATTGTATAATGACAAGCGATTTTAGTTAAGATGATTTAAACAAAAAAAAAATTATAACTCTAAAACTACTTAACAGATTTTGATGAAATTTTGATTCGGACAATATGGAAAGCACCAGCTTTCAAAAATCGTTTTAACCAGTCAAACATAACGTTGAATCGAGAACCTCCTCCTTTTTGAAGTCGGTTAAAGACACATTTCTCTTTCTGTATAATAGATTATTTTCCTATATAGTATTGTTCGCTGCTAGGTATTGTATAATGACAAGCGATTTTAGTTAAGATGATTTAAACAAAAAAAAAAAATAATTACTCTAAAACTACTTAACAGATTTTGATGAAATTTTGATTCGGACAATATGGAAAGCACCAGCTTTCAAAAATCGTTTTAACCAGTCAAACATAACGTTGAATCGAGAACCTCCTCCTTTTTGAAGTCGGTTAAAGACACATTTCTCTTTCTGTATAATAGATTATTTTCCTATATAGTATTGTTCGCTGTTAGGTATTGTATAATGACAAGCGATTTTAGTTAAGATGATTTAAACAAAAAAAAATTATTACTCTAAAACTACTTAACAGATTTTGATGAAATTTTGATTCGGACAATATGGAAAGCACCAGCTTTCAAAAATCGTTTTAACCAGTCAAACATAACGTTGAATCGAGAACCTCCTCCTTTTTGAAGTCGGTTAAAGACACATTTCTCTTTCTGTATAATAGATTATTTTCCTATATAGTATTGTTCGCTGTTAGGTATTGTATAATGACAAGCGATTTTAGTTAAGATGATTTAAACAAAAAAAAAATTATAACTCTAAAACTACTTAACAGATTTTGATGAAATTTTGATTCGGACAATATGGAAAGCACCAGCTTTCAAAAATCGTTTTAACCAGTCAAACATAACGTTGAATCGAGAACCTCCTCCTTTTTGAAGTCGGTTAAAGACACATTTCTCTTTCTGTATAATAGATTATTTTCCTATATAGTATTGTTCGCTGCTAGGTATTGCATAATGACAAGCGATTTTAGTTAAGATGATTTAAACAAAAAAAAAAAAATAATTACTCTAAAACTACTTAACAGATTTTGATGAAATTTTGATTCGGACAATATGGAAAGCACCAGCTTTCAAAAATCGTTTTAACCAGTCAAACATAACGTTGAATCGAGAACCTCCTCCTTTTTGAAGTCGGTTAAAGACACATTTCTCTTTCTGTATAATAGATTATTTTCCTATATAGTATTGTTCGCTGCTAGGTATTGTATAATGACAAGCGATTTTAGTTAAGATGATTTAAACAAAAAAAAAATTATAACTCTAAAACTACTTAACAGATTTTGATGAAATTTTGATTCGGACAATATGGAAAGCACCAGCTTTCAAAAATCGTTTTAACCAGTCAAACATAACGTTGAATCGAGAACCTCCTCCTTTTTGAAGTCGGTTAAAGACACATTTCTCTTTCTGTATAATAGATTATTTTCCTATATAGTATTGTTCGCTGTTAGGTATTGTATAATGACAAGCGATTTTAGTTAAGATGATTTAAACAAAAAAAAAAAAATAATTACTCTAAAACTACTTAACAGATTTTGATGAAATTTTGATTCGGACAATATGGAAAGCACCAGCTTTCAAAAATCGTTTTAACCAGTCAAACATAACGTTGAATCGAGAACCTCCTCCTTTTTGAAGTCGGTTAAAGACACATTTCTCTTTCTGTATAATAGATTATTTTCCTATATAGTATTGTTCGCTGTTAGGTATTGTATAATGACAAGCGATTTTAGTTAAGATGATTTAAACAAAAAAAAATTATAACTCTAAAACTACTTAACAGATTTTGATGAAATTTTGATTCGGACAATATGGAAAGCACCAGCTTTCAAAAATCGTTTTAACCAGTCAAACATAACGTTGAATCGAGAACCTCCTCCTTTTTGAAGTCGGTTAAAGACACATTTCTCTTTCTGTATAATAGATTATTTTCCTATATAGTATTGTTCGCTGTTAGGTATTGTATAATGACAAGCGATTTTAGTTAAGATGATTTAAACAAAAAAAAAATTATAACTCTAAAACTACTTAACAGATTTTGATGAAATTTTGATTCGGACAATATGGAAAGCACCAGCTTTCAAAAATCGTTTTAACCAGTCAAACATAACGTTGAATCGAGAACCTCCTCCTTTTTGAAGTCGGTTAAAGACACATTTCTCTTTCTGTATAATAGATTATTTTCCTATATAGTATTGTTCGCTGCTAGGTATTGTATAATGACAAGCGATTTTAGTTAAGATGATTTAAACAAAAAAAAAATTATTACTCTAAAACTACTTAACAGATTTTGATGAAATTTTGATTCGGACAATATGGAAAGCACCAGCTTTCAAAAATCGTTTTAACCAGTCAAACATAACGTTGAATCGAGAACCTCCTCCTTTTTGAAGTCGGTTAAAGACACATTTCTCTTTCTGTATAATAGATTATTTTCCTATATAGTATTGTTCGCTGTTAGGTATTGTATAATGACAAGCGATTTTAGTTAAGATGATTTAAACAAAAAAAAAATTATAACTCTAAAACTACTTAACAGATTTTGATGAAATTTTGATTCGGACAATATGGAAAGCACCAGCTTTCAAAAATCGTTTTAACCAGTCAAACATAACGTTGAATCGAGAACCTCCTCCTTTTTGAAGTCGGTTAAAGACACATTTCTCTTTCTGTATAATAGATTATTTTCCTATATAGTATTGTTCGCTGCTAGGTATTGTATAATGACAAGCGATTTTAGTTAAGATGATTTAAACAAAAAAAAAAATAATTACTCTAAAACTACTTAACAGATTTTGATGAAATTTTGATTCGGACAATATGGAAAGCACCAGCTTTCAAAAATCGTTTTAACCAGTCAAACATAACGTTGAATCGAGAACCTCCTCCTTTTTGAAGTCGGTTAAAGACACATTTCTCTTTCTGTATAATAGATTATTTTCCTATATAGTATTGTTCGCTGTTAGGTATTGTATAATGACAAGCGATTTTAGTTAAGATGATTTAAACAAAAAAAAAAATAATTACTCTAAAACTACTTAACAGATTTTGATGAAATTTTGATTCGGACAATATGGAAAGCACCAGCTTTCAAAAATCGTTTTAACCAGTCAAACATAACGTTGAATCGAGAACCTCCTCCTTTTTGAAGTCGGTTAAAGACACATTTCTCTTTCTGTATAATAGATTATTTTCCTATATAGTATTGTTCGCTGTTAGGTATTGTATAATGACAAGCGATTTTAGTTAAGATGATTTAAACAAAAAAAAAATAATTACTCTAAAACTACTTAACAGATTTTGATGAAATTTTGATTCGGACAATATGGAAAGCACCAGCTTTCAAAAATCGTTTTAACCAGTCAAACATAACGTTGAATCGAGAACCTCCTCCTTTTTGAAGTCGGTTAAAGACACATTTCTCTTTCTGTATAATAGATTATTTTCCTATATAGTATTGTTCGCTGTTAGGTATTGTATAATGACAAGCGATTTTAGTTAAGATGATTTAAACAAAAAAAAAAAATAATTACTCTAAAACTACTTAACAGATTTTGATGAAATTTTGATTCGGACAATATGGAAAGCACCAGCTTTCAAAAATCGTTTTAACCAGTCAAACATAACGTTGAATCGAGAACCTCCTCCTTTTTGAAGTCGGTTAAAGACACATTTCTCTTTCTGTATAATAGATTATTTTCCTATATAGTATTGTTCGCTGTTAGGTATTGTATAATGACAAGCGATTTTAGTTAAGATGATTTAAACAAAAAAAAATTATTACTCTAAAACTACTTAACAGATTTTGATGAAATTTTGATTCGGACAATATGGAAAGCACCAGCTTTCAAAAATCGTTTTAACCAGTCAAACATAACGTTGAATCGAGAACCTCCTCCTTTTTGAAGTCGGTTAAAGACACATTTCTCTTTCTGTATAATAGATTATTTTCCTATATAGTATTGTTCGCTGTTAGGTATTGTATAATGACAAGCGATTTTAGTTAAGATGATTTAAACAAAAAAAAAATTATAACTCTAAAACTACTTAACAGATTTTGATGAAATTTTGATTCGGACAATATGGAAAGCACCAGCTTTCAAAAATCGTTTTAACCAGTCAAACATAACGTTGAATCGAGAACCTCCTCCTTTTTGAAGTCGGTTAAAGACACATTTCTCTTTCTGTATAATAGATTATTTTCCTATATAGTATTGTTCGCTGCTAGGTATTGCATAATGACAAGCGATTTTAGTTAAGATGATTTAAACAAAAAAAAAAAAATAATTACTCTAAAACTACTTAACAGATTTTGATGAAATTTTGATTCGGACAATATGGAAAGCACCAGCTTTCAAAAATCGTTTTAACCAGTCAAACATAACGTTGAATCGAGAACCTCCTCCTTTTTGAAGTCGGTTAAAGACACATTTCTCTTTCTGTATAATAGATTATTTTCCTATATAGTATTGTTCGCTGCTAGGTATTGTATAATGACAAGCGATTTTAGTTAAGATGATTTAAACAAAAAAAAAATTATAACTCTAAAACTACTTAACAGATTTTGATGAAATTTTGATTCGGACAATATGGAAAGCACCAGCTTTCAAAAATCGTTTTAACCAGTCAAACATAACGTTGAATCGAGAACCTCCTCCTTTTTGAAGTCGGTTAAAGACACATTTCTCTTTCTGTATAATAGATTATTTTCCTATATAGTATTGTTCGCTGTTAGGTATTGTATAATGACAAGCGATTTTAGTTAAGATGATTTAAACAAAAAAAAAATTATAACTCTAAAACTACTTAACAGATTTTGATGAAATTTTGATTCGGACAATATGGAAAGCACCAGCTTTCAAAAATCGTTTTAACCAGTCAAACATAACGTTGAATCGAGAACCTCCTCCTTTTTGAAGTCGGTTAAAGACACATTTCTCTTTCTGTATAATAGATTATTTTCCTATATAGTATTGTTCGCTGTTAGGTATTGTATAATGACAAGCGATTTTAGTTAAGATGATTTAAACAAAAAAAAAATTATAACTCTAAAACTACTTAACAGATTTTGATGAAATTTTGATTCGGACAATATGGAAAGCACCAGCTTTCAAAAATCGTTTTAACCAGTCAAACATAACGTTGAATCGAGAACCTCCTCCTTTTTGAAGTCGGTTAAAGACACATTTCTCTTTCTGTATAATAGATTATTTTCCTATATAGTATTGTTCGCTGCTAGGTATTGTATAATGACAAGCGATTTTAGTTAAGATGATTTAAACAAAAAAAAAAAATAATTACTCTAAAACTACTTAACAGATTTTGATGAAATTTTGATTCGGACAATATGGAAAGCACCAGCTTTCAAAAATCGTTTTAACCAGTCAAACATAACGTTGAATCGAGAACCTCCTCCTTTTTGAAGTCGGTTAAAGACACATTTCTCTTTCTGTTTATTAGATTATTTTCCTATATAGTATTGTTCGCTGCTAGGTATTGTATAATGACAAGCGATTTTAGTTAAGATGATTTAAACAAAAAAAAAATTATAACTCTAAAACTACTTAACAGATTTTGATGAAATTTTGATTCGGACAATATGGAAAGCACCAGCTTTCAAAAATCGTTTTAACCAGTCAAACATAACGTTGAATCGAGAACCTCCTCCTTTTTGAAGTCGGTTAAAGACACATTTCTCTTTCTGTATAATAGATTATTTTCCTATATAGTATTGTTCGCTGTTAGGTATTGTATAATGACAAGCGATTTTAGTTAAGATGATTTAAACAAAAAAAAAATTATAACTCTAAAACTACTTAACAGATTTTGATGAAATTTTGATTCGGACAATATGGAAAGCACCAGCTTTCAAAAATCGTTTTAACCAGTCAAACATAACGTTGAATCGAGAACCTCCTCCTTTTTGAAGTCGGTTAAAGACACATTTCTCTTTCTGTATAATAGATTATTTTCCTATATAGTATTGTTCGCTGTTAGGTATTGTATAATGACAAGCGATTTTAGTTAAGATGATTTAAACAAAAAAAAATTATTACTCTAAAACTACTTAACAGATTTTGATGAAATTTTGATTCGGACAATATGGAAAGCACCAGCTTTCAAAAATCGTTTTAACCAGTCAAACATAACGTTGAATCGAGAACCTCCTCCTTTTTGAAGTCGGTTAAAGACACATTTCTCTTTCTGTATAATAGATTATTTTCCTATATATTATTGTTCGCTGTTAGGTATTGTATAATGACAAGCGATTTTAGTTAAGATGATTTAAACAAAAAAAAAAATTATAACTCTAAAACTACTTAACAGATTTTGATGAAATTTTGATTCGGACAATATGGAAAGCACCAGCTTTCAAAAATCGTTTTAACCAGTCAAACATAACGTTGAATCGAGAACCTCCTCCTTTTTGAAGTCGGTTAAAGACACATTTCTCTTTCTGTATAATAGATTATTTTCCTATATAGTATTGTTCGCTGTTAGGTATTGTATAATGACAAGCGATTTTAGTTAAGATGATTTAAACAAAAAAAAAATTATAACTCTAAAACTACTTAACAGATTTTGATGAAATTTTGATTCGGACAATATGGAAAGCACCAGCTTTCAAAAATCGTTTTAACCAGTCAAACATAACGTTGAATCGAGAACCTCCTCCTTTTTGAAGTCGGTTAAAGACACATTTCTCTTTCTGTATAATAGATTATTTTCCTATATAGTATTGTTCGCTGTTAGGTATTGTATAATGACAAGCGATTTTAGTTAAGATGATTTAAACAAAAAAAAAATTATAACTCTAAAACTACTTAACAGATTTTGATGAAATTTTGATTCGGACAATATGGAAAGCACCAGCTTTCAAAAATCGTTTTAACCAGTCAAACATAACGTTGAATCGAGAACCTCCTCCTTTTTGAAGTCGGTTAAAGACACATTTCTCTTTCTGTATAATAGATTATTTTCCTATATAGTATTGTTCGCTGCTAGGTATTGTATAATGACAAGCGATTTTAGTTAAGATGATTTAAACAAAAAAAAAATTATAACTCTAAAACTACTTAACAGATTTTGATGAAATTTTGATTCGGACAATATGGAAAGCACCAGCTTTCAAAAATCGTTTTAACCAGTCAAACATAACGTTGAATCGAGAACCTCCTCCTTTTTGAAGTCGGTTAAAGACACATTTCTCTTTCTGTATAATAGATTATTTTCCTATATAGTATTGTTCGCTGCTAGGTATTGTATAATGACAAGCGATTTTAGTTAAGATGATTTAAACAAAAAAAAAATTATAACTCTAAAACTACTTAACAGATTTTGATGAAATTTTGATTCGGACAATATGGAAAGCACCAGCTTTCAAAAATCGTTTTAACCAGTCAAACATAACGTTGAATCGAGAACCTCCTCCTTTTTGAAGTCGGTTAAAGACACATTTCTCTTTCTGTATAATAGATTATTTTCCTATATAGTATTGTTCGCTGTTAGGTATTGTATAATGACAAGCGATTTTAGTTAAGATGATTTAAACAAAAAAAAATTATTACTCTAAAACTACTTAAATGATTTTGATGAAATTTTGATTCGGACAATATGGAAAGCACCAGCTTTCAAAAATCGTTTTAACCAGTCAAACATAACGTTGAATCGAGAACCTCCTCCTTTTTGAAGTCGGTTAAAGACACATTTCTCTTTCTGTATAATAGATTATTTTCCTATATAGTATTGTTCGCTGTTAGGTATTGTATAATGACAAGCGATTTTAGTTAAGATGATTTAAACAAAAAAAAATTATTACTCTAAAACTACTTAACAGATTTTGATGAAATTTTGATTCGGACAATATGGAAAGCACCAGCTTTCAAAAATCGTTTTAACCAGTCAAACATAACGTTGAATCGAGAACCTCCTCCTTTTTGAAGTCGGTTAAAGACACATTTCTCTTTCTGTATAATAGATTATTTTCCTATATAGTATTGTTCGCTGTTAGGTATTGTATAATGACAAGCGATTTTAGTTAAGATGATTTAAACAAAAAAAAAATTATAACTCTAAAACTACTTAACAGATTTTGATGAAATTTTGATTCGGACAATATGGAAAGCACCAGCTTTCAAAAATCGTTTTAACCAGTCAAACATAACGTTGAATCGAGAACCTCCTCCTTTTTGAAGTCGGTTAAAGACACATTTCTCTTTCTGTATAATAGATTATTTTCCTATATAGTATTGTTCGCTGTTAGGTATTGTATAATGACAAGCGATTTTAGTTAAGATGATTTAAACAAAAAAAAATTATTACTCTAAAACTACTTAACAGATTTTGATGAAATTTTGATTCGGACAATATGGAAAGCACCAGCTTTCAAAAATCGTTTTAACCAGTCAAACATAACGTTGAATCGAGAACCTCCTCCTTTTTGAAGTCGGTTAAAGACACATTTCTCTTTCTGTATAATAGATTATTTTCCTATATAGTATTGTTCGCTGTTAGGTATTGTATAATGACAAGCGATTTTAGTTAAGATGATTTAAACAAAAAAAAAATTATAACTCTAAAACTACTTAACAGATTTTGATGAAATTTTGATTCGGACAATATGGAAAGCACCAGCTTTCAAAAATCGTTTTAACCAGTCAAACATAACGTTGAATCGAGAACCTCCTCCTTTTTGAAGTCGGTTAAAGACACATTTCTCTTTCTGTATAATAGATTATTTTCCTATATAGTATTGTTCGCTGTTAGGTATTGTATAATGACAAGCGATTTTAGTTAAGATGATTTAAACAAAAAAAAAATTATAACTCTAAAACTACTTAACAGATTTTGATGAAATTTTGATTCGGACAATATGGAAAGCACCAGCTTTCAAAAATCGTTTTAACCAGTCAAACATAACGTTGAATCGAGAACCTCCTCCTTTTTGAAGTCGGTTAAAGACACATTTCTCTTTCTGTATAATAGATTATTTTCCTATATAGTATTGTTCGCTGTTAGGTATTGTATAATGACAAGCGATTTTAGTTAAGATGATTTAAACAAAAAAAAATTATTACTCTAAAACTACTTAAATGATTTTGATGAAATTTTGATTCGGACAATATGGAAAGCACCAGCTTTCAAAAATCGTTTTAACCAGTCAAACATAACGTTGAATCGAGAACCTCCTCCTTTTTGAAGTCGGTTAAAGACACATTTCTCTTTCTGTATAATAGATTATTTTCCTATATAGTATTGTTCGCTGTTAGGTATTGTATAATGACAAGCGATTTTAGTTAAGATGATTTAAACAAAAAAAAATTATAACTCTAAAACTACTTAACAGATTTTGATGAAATTTTGATTCGGACAATATGGAAAGCACCAGCTTTCAAAAATCGTTTTAACCAGTCAAACATAACGTTGAATCGAGAACCTCCTCCTTTTTGAAGTCGGTTAAAGACACATTTCTCTTTCTGTATAATAGATTATTTTCCTATATAGTATTGTTCGCTGTTAGGTATTGTATAATGACAAGCGATTTTAGTTAAGATGATTTAAACAAAAAAAAAAAAATTACTCTAAAACTACTTAACAGATTTTGATGAAATTTTGATTCGGACAATATGGAAAGCACCAGCTTTCAAAAATCGTTTTAACCAGTCAAACATAACGTTGAATCGAGAACCTCCTCCTTTTTGAAGTCGGTTAAAGACACATTTCTCTTTCTGTATAATAGATTATTTTCCTATATAGTATTGTTCGCTGTTAGGTATTGTATAATGACAAGCGATTTTAGTTAAGATGATTTAAACAAAAAAAAAAAAAT
Organism: Aporia crataegi; assembly: GCA_912999735.1. NCBI lineage: Eukaryota > Metazoa > Arthropoda > Insecta > Lepidoptera > Pieridae > Aporia > Aporia crataegi. The sequence goes on from OU538751.1 coordinate 4,576,607, forward strand.
AATTACTCTAAAACTACTTAACAGATTTTGATGAAATTTTGATTCGGACAATATGGAAAGCACCAGCTTTCAAAAATCGTTTTAACCAGTCAAACATAACGTTGAATCGAGAACCTCCTCCTTTTTGAAGTCGGTTAAAGACACATTTCTCTTTCTGTATAATAGATTATTTTCCTATATAGTATTGTTCGCTGTTAGGTATTGTATAATGACAAGCGATTTTAGTTAAGATGATTTAAACAAAAAAAAAATTATAACTCTAAAACTACTTAACAGATTTTGATGAAATTTTGATTCGGACAATATGGAAAGCACCAGCTTTCAAAAATCGTTTTAACCAGTCAAACATAACGTTGAATCGAGAACCTCCTCCTTTTTGAAGTCGGTTAAAGACACATTTCTCTTTCTGTATAATAGATTATTTTCCTATATAGTATTGTTCGCTGTTAGGTATTGTATAATGACAAGCGATTTTAGTTAAGATGATTTAAACAAAAAAAAAATTATAACTCTAAAACTACTTAACAGATTTTGATGAAATTTTGATTCGGACAATATGGAAAGCACCAGCTTTCAAAAATCGTTTTAACCAGTCAAACATAACGTTGAATCGAGAACCTCCTCCTTTTTGAAGTCGGTTAAAGACACATTTCTCTTTCTGTATAATAGATTATTTTCCTATATAGTATTGTTCGCTGTTAGGTATTGTATAATGACAAGCGATTTTAGTTAAGATGATTTAAACAAAAAAAAAATTATAACTCTAAAACTACTTAACAGATTTTGATGAAATTTTGATTCGGACAATATGGAAAGCACCAGCTTTCAAAAATCGTTTTAACCAGTCAAACATAACGTTGAATCGAGAACCTCCTCCTTTTTGAAGTCGGTTAAAGACACATTTCTCTTTCTGTATAATAGATTATTTTCCTATATAGTATTGTTCGCTGTTAGGTATTGTATAATGACAAGCGATTTTAGTTAAGATGATTTAAATAAAAAAAAAATTATAACTCTAAAACTACTTAACAGATTTTGATGAAATTTTGATTCGGACAATATGGAAAGCACCAGCTTTCAAAAATCGTTTTAACCAGTCAAACATAACGTTGAATCGAGAACCTCCTCCTTTTTGAAGTCGGTTAAAGACACATTTCTCTTTCTGTATAATAGATTATTTTCCTATATAGTATTGTTCGCTGTTAGGTATTGTATAATGACAAGCGATTTTAGTTAAGATGATTTAAACAAAAAAAAAAAATAATTACTCTAAAACTACTTAACAGATTTTGATGAAATTTTGATTCGGACAATATGGAAAGCACCAGCTTTCAAAAATCGTTTTAACCAGTCAAACATAACGTTGAATCGAGAACCTCCTCCTTTTTGAAGTCGGTTAAAGACACATTTCTCTTTCTGTATAATAGATTATTTTCCTATATAGTATTGTTCGCTGCTAGGTATTGTATAATGACAAGCGATTTTAGTTAAGATGATTTAAACAAAAAAAAAAAAATAATTACTCTAAAACTACTTAACAGATTTTGATGAAATTTTGATTCGGACAATATGGAAAGCACCAGCTTTCAAAAATCGTTTTAACCAGTCAAACATAACGTTGAATCGAGAACCTCCTCCTTTTTGAAGTCGGTTAAAGACACATTTCTCTTTCTGTATAATAGATTATTTTCCTATATAGTATTGTTCGCTGCTAGGTATTGTATAATGACAAGCGATTTTAGTTAAGATGATTTAAACAAAAAAAAAATTATAACTCTAAAACTACTTAACAGATTTTGATGAAATTTTGATTCGGACAATATGGAAAGCACCAGCTTTCAAAAATCGTTTTAACCAGTCAAACATAACGTTGAATCGAGAACCTCCTCCTTTTTGAAGTCGGTTAAAGACACATTTCTCTTTCTGTATAATAGATTATTTTCCTATATAGTATTGTTCGCTGCTAGGTATTGTATAATGACAAGCGATTTTAGTTAAGATGATTTAAACAAAAAAAAAATTATAACTCTAAAACTACTTAACAGATTTTGATGAAATTTTGATTCGGACAATATGGAAAGCACCAGCTTTCAAAAATCGTTTTAACCAGTCAAACATAACGTTGAATCGAGAACCTCCTCCTTTTTGAAGTCGGTTAAAGACACATTTCTCTTTCTGTATAATAGATTATTTTCCTATATAGTATTGTTCGCTGTTAGGTATTGTATAATGACAAGCGATTTTAGTTAAGATGATTTAAACAAAAAAAAAATTATAACTCTAAAACTACTTAACAGATTTTGATGAAATTTTGATTCGGACAATATGGAAAGCACCAGCTTTCAAAAATCGTTTTAACCAGTCAAACATAACGTTGAATCGAGAACCTCCTCCTTTTTGAAGTCGGTTAAAGACACATTTCTCTTTCTGTATAATAGATTATTTTCCTATATAGTATTGTTCGCTGTTAGGTATTGTATAATGACAAGCGATTTTAGTTAAGATGATTTAAACAAAAAAAAATTATTACTCTAAAACTACTTAACAGATTTTGATGAAATTTTGATTCGGACAATATGGAAAGCACCAGCTTTCAAAAATCGTTTTAACCAGTCAAACATAACGTTGAATCGAGAACCTCCTCCTTTTTGAAGTCGGTTAAAGACACATTTCTCTTTCTGTATAATAGATTATTTTCCTATATAGTATTGTTCGCTGTTAGGTATTGTATAATGACAAGCGATTTTAGTTAAGATGATTTAAACAAAAAAAAAATTATAACTCTAAAACTACTTAACAGATTTTGATGAAATTTTGATTCGGACAATATGGAAAGCACCAGCTTTCAAAAATCGTTTTAACCAGTCAAACATAACGTTGAATCGAGAACCTCCTCCTTTTTGAAGTCGGTTAAAGACACATTTCTCTTTCTGTATAATAGATTATTTTCCTATATAGTATTGTTCGCTGTTAGGTATTGTATAATGACAAGCGATTTTAGTTAAGATGATTTAAACAAAAAAAAAATTATAACTCTAAAACTACTTAACAGATTTTGATGAAATTTTGATTCGGACAATATGGAAAGCACCAGCTTTCAAAAATCGTTTTAACCAGTCAAACATAACGTTGAATCGAGAACCTCCTCCTTTTTGAAGTCGGTTAAAGACACATTTCTCTTTCTGTATAATAGATTATTTTCCTATATAGTATTGTTCGCTGTTAGGTATTGTATAATGACAAGCGATTTTAGTTAAGATGATTTAAACAAAAAAAAAATTATAACTCTAAAACTACTTAACAGATTTTGATGAAATTTTGATTCGGACAATATGGAAAGCACCAGCTTTCAAAAATCGTTTTAACCAGTCAAACATAACGTTGAATCGAGAACCTCCTCCTTTTTGAAGTCGGTTAAAGACACATTTCTCTTTCTGTATAATAGATTATTTTCCTATATAGTATTGTTCGCTGTTAGGTATTGTATAATGACAAGCGATTTTAGTTAAGATGATTTAAACAAAAAAAAAATTATAACTCTAAAACTACTTAACAGATTTTGATGAAATTTTGATTCGGACAATATGGAAAGCACCAGCTTTCAAAAATCGTTTTAACCAGTCAAACATAACGTTGAATCGAGAACCTCCTCCTTTTTGAAGTCGGTTAAAGACACATTTCTCTTTCTGTATAATAGATTATTTTCCTATATAGTATTGTTCGCTGTTAGGTATTGTATAATGACAAGCGATTTTAGTTAAGATGATTTAAACAAAAAAAAAATTATAACTCTAAAACTACTTAACAGATTTTGATGAAATTTTGATTCGGACAATATGGAAAGCACCAGCTTTCAAAAATCGTTTTAACCAGTCAAACATAACGTTGAATCGAGAACCTCCTCCTTTTTGAAGTCGGTTAAAGACACATTTCTCTTTCTGTATAATAGATTATTTTCCTATATAGTATTGTTCGCTGCTAGGTATTGTATAATGACAAGCGATTTTAGTTAAGATGATTTAAACAAAAAAAAAAAAATAATTACTCTAAAACTACTTAACAGATTTTGATGAAATTTTGATTCGGACAATATGGAAAGCACCAGCTTTCAAAAATCGTTTTAACCAGTCAAACATAACGTTGAATCGAGAACCTCCTCCTTTTTGAAGTCGGTTAAAGACACATTTCTCTTTCTGTATAATAGATTATTTTCCTATATAGTATTGTTCGCTGCTAGGTATTGTATAATGACAAGCGATTTTAGTTAAGATGATTTAAACAAAAAAAAAATTATAACTCTAAAACTACTTAACAGATTTTGATGAAATTTTGATTCGGACAATATGGAAAGCACCAGCTTTCAAAAATCGTTTTAACCAGTCAAACATAACGTTGAATCGAGAACCTCCTCCTTTTTGAAGTCGGTTAAAGACACATTTCTCTTTCTGTATAATAGATTATTTTCCTATATAGTATTGTTCGCTGCTAGGTATTGTATAATGACAAGCGATTTTAGTTAAGATGATTTAAACAAAAAAAAAATTATAACTCTAAAACTACTTAACAGATTTTGATGAAATTTTGATTCGGACAATATGGAAAGCACCAGCTTTCAAAAATCGTTTTAACCAGTCAAACATAACGTTGAATCGAGAACCTCCTCCTTTTTGAAGTCGGTTAAAGACACATTTCTCTTTCTGTATAATAGATTATTTTCCTATATAGTATTGTTCGCTGTTAGGTATTGTATAATGACAAGCGATTTTAGTTAAGATGATTTAAACAAAAAAAAAATTATAACTCTAAAACTACTTAACAGATTTTGATGAAATTTTGATTCGGACAATATGGAAAGCACCAGCTTTCAAAAATCGTTTTAACCAGTCAAACATAACGTTGAATCGAGAACCTCCTCCTTTTTGAAGTCGGTTAAAGACACATTTCTCTTTCTGTATAACAGATTATTTTCCTATATAGTATTGTTCGCTGCTAGGTATTGTATAATGACAAGCGATTTTAGTTAAGATGATTTAAACAAAAAAAAAATTATAACTCTAAAACTACTTAACAGATTTTGATGAAATTTTGATTCGGACAATATGGAAAGCACCAGCTTTCAAAAATCGTTTTAACCAGTCAAACATAACGTTGAATCGAGAACCTCCTCCTTTTTGAAGTCGGTTAAAGACACATTTCTCTTTCTGTATAATAGATTATTTTCCTATATAGTATTGTTCGCTGCTAGGTATTGTATAATGACAAGCGATTTTAGTTAAGATGATTTAAACAAAAAAAAAATTATAACTCTAAAACTACTTAACAGATTTTGATGAAATTTTGATTCGGACAATATGGAAAGCACCAGCTTTCAAAAATCGTTTTAACCAGTCAAACATAACGTTGAATCGAGAACCTCCTCCTTTTTGAAGTCGGTTAAAGACACATTTCTCTTTCTGTATAATAGATTATTTTCCTATATAGTATTGTTCGCTGCTAGGTATTGTATAATGACAAGCGATTTTAGTTAAGATGATTTAAACAAAAAAAAAATTATTACTCTAAAACTACTTAACAGATTTTGATGAAATTTTGATTCGGACAATATGGAAAGCACCAGCTTTCAAAAATCGTTTTAACCAGTCAAACATAACGTTGAATCGAGAACCTCCTCCTTTTTGAAGTCGGTTAAAGACACATTTCTCTTTCTGTATAATAGATTATTTTCCTATATAGTATTGTTCGCTGTTAGGTATTGTATAATGACAAGCGATTTTAGTTAAGATGATTTAAACAAAAAAAAAATTATAACTCTAAAACTACTTAACAGATTTTGATGAAATTTTGATTCGGACAATATGGAAAGCACCAGCTTTCAAAAATCGTTTTAACCAGTCAAACATAACGTTGAATCGAGAACCTCCTCCTTTTTGAAGTCGGTTAAAGACACATTTCTCTTTCTGTATAATAGATTATTTTCCTATATAGTATTGTTCGCTGTTAGGTATTGTATAATGACAAGCGATTTTAGTTAAGATGATTTAAACAAAAAAAAAATTATAACTAAAACTACTTAACAGATTTTGATGAAATTTTGATTCGGACAATATGGAAAGCACCAGCTTTCAAAAATCGTTTTAACCAGTCAAACATAACGTTGAATCGAGAACCTCCTCCTTTTTGAAGTCGGTTAAAGACACATTTCTCTTTCTGTATAATAGATTATTTTCCTATATAGTATTGTTCGCTGCTAGGTATTGTATAATGACAAGCGATTTTAGTTAAGATGATTTAAACAAAAAAAAATTATAACTCTAAAACTACTTAACAGATTTTGATGAAATTTTGATTCGGACAATATGGAAAGCACCAGCTTTCAAAAATCGTTTTAACCAGTCAAACATAACGTTGAATCGAGAACCTCCTCCTTTTTGAAGTCGGTTAAAGACACATTTCTCTTTCTGTATAATAGATTATTTTCCTATATAGTATTGTTCGCTGCTAGGTATTGTATAATGACAAGCGATTTTAGTTAAGATGATTTAAACAAAAAAAAATTATTACTCTAAAACTACTTAACAGATTTTGATGAAATTTTGATTCGGACAATATGGAAAGCACCAGCTTTCAAAAATCGTTTTAACCAGTCAAACATAACGTTGAATCGAGAACCTCCTCCTTTTTGAAGTCGGTTAAAGACACATTTCTCTTTCTGTATAATAGATTATTTTCCTATATAGTATTGTTCGCTGCTAGGTATTGTATAATGACAAGCGATTTTAGTTAAGATGATTTAAACAAAAAAAAAATTATAACTCTAAAACTACTTAACAGATTTTGATGAAATTTTGATTCGGACAATATGGAAAGCACCAGCTTTCAAAAATCGTTTTAACCAGTCAAACATAACGTTGAATCGAGAACCTCCTCCTTTTTGAAGTCGGTTAAAGACACATTTCTCTTTCTGTATAATAGATTATTTTCCTATATAGTATTGTTCGCTGTTAGGTATTGTATAATGACAAGCGATTTTAGTTAAGATGATTTAAACAAAAAAAAAATTATAACTCTAAAACTACTTAACAGATTTTGATGAAATTTTGATTCGGACAATATGGAAAGCACCAGCTTTCAAAAATCGTTTTAACCAGTCAAACATAACGTTGAATCGAGAACCTCCTCCTTTTTGAAGTCGGTTAAAGACACATTTCTCTTTCTGTATAATAGATTATTTTCCTATATAGTATTGTTCGCTGCTAGGTATTGTATAATGACAAGCGATTTTAGTTAAGATGATTTAAACAAAAAAAAAAAAATAATTACTCTAAAACTACTTAACAGATTTTGATGAAATTTTGATTCGGACAATATGGAAAGCACCAGCTTTCAAAAATCGTTTTAACCAGTCAAACATAACGTTGAATCGAGAACCTCCTCCTTTTTGAAGTCGGTTAAAGACACATTTCTCTTTCTGTATAATAGATTATTTTCCTATATAGTATTGTTCGCTGCTAGGTATTGTATAATGACAAGCGATTTTAGTTAAGATGATTTAAAAAAAAAAAAAATTATAACTCTAAAACTACTTAACAGATTTTGATGAAATTTTGATTCGGACAATATGGAAAGCACCAGCTTTCAAAAATCGTTTTAACCAGTCAAACATAACGTTGAATCGAGAACCTCCTCCTTTTTGAAGTCGGTTAAAGACACATTTCTCTTTCTGTATAATAGATTATTTTCCTATATAGTATTGTTCGCTGTTAGGTATTGTATAATGACAAGCGATTTTAGTTAAGATGATTTAAACAAAAAAAAAATTATAACTCTAAAACTACTTAACAGATTTTGATGAAATTTTGATTCGGACAATATGGAAAGCACCAGCTTTCAAAAATCGTTTTAACCAGTCAAACATAACGTTGAATCGAGAACCTCCTCCTTTTTGAAGTCGGTTAAAGACACATTTCTCTTTCTGTATAATAGATTATTTTCCTATATAGTATTGTTCGCTGTTAGGTATTGTATAATGACAAGCGATTTTAGTTAAGATGATTTAAACAAAAAAAAAATTATAACTCTAAAACTACTTAACAGATTTTGATGAAATTTTGATTCGGACAATATGGAAAGCACCAGCTTTCAAAAATCGTTTTAACCAGTCAAACATAACGTTGAATCGAGAACCTCCTCCTTTTTGAAGTCGGTTAAAGACACATTTCTCTTTCTGTATAATAGATTATTTTCCTATATAGTATTGTTCGCTGTTAGGTATTGTATAATGACAAGCGATTTTAGTTAAGATGATTTAAACAAAAAAAAAATTATAACTCTAAAACTACTTAACAGATTTTGATGAAATTTTGATTCGGACAATATGGAAAGCACCAGCTTTCAAAAATCGTTTTAACCAGTCAAACATAACGTTGAATCGAGAACCTCCTCCTTTTTGAAGTCGGTTAAAGACACATTTCTCTTTCTGTATAATAGATTATTTTCCTATATAGTATTGTTCGCTGTTAGGTATTGTATAATGACAAGCGATTTTAGTTAAGATGATTTAAACAAAAAAAAAAAAATTATAACTCTAAAACTACTTAACAGATTTTGATGAAATTTTGATTCGGACAATATGGAAAGCACCAGCTTTCAAAAATCGTTTTAACCAGTCAAACATAACGTTGAATCGAGAACCTCCTCCTTTTTGAAGTCGGTTAAAGACACATTTCTCTTTCTGTATAATAGATTATTTTCCTATATAGTATTGTTCGCTGTTAGGTATTGTATAATGACAAGCGATTTTAGTTAAGATGATTTAAACAAAAAAAAAAAATAATTACTCTAAAACTACTTAACAGATTTTGATGAAATTTTGATTCGGACAATATGGAAAGCACCAGCTTTCAAAAATCGTTTTAACCAGTCAAACATAACGTT